>JAJJWW010006144.1:0-81409 GCA_023531295.1 Papaver armeniacum | reverse complement strand
ATAACAAGAAGGAGTAATATGAGAAATCTTCCACAACACAGAATGCCATTCATTAATGATAAAAATTAATAAGAAACAATAAAATGGGCGGGTAAAAATATTCCAAAAGTTGAAGAGGAAATCATGCCAAGAGAAGCACGGATAAGTTATATAGAAATGTGAAGAAAAACAGAGTGTAGTCAAGATACCCCCAGATCAATGGTTTGAAGTTGTTTATCGATTGAGTTTATAATCATTGAGAACGAATTTTGTTACATTAATGAACATCATTTTTAGTACCATGAGTTATGTAACACACAACTCAATTTCGTTTTTGAAAGAGGGCAGTATGAGAGACTCGAGCCTGTGGCTGAGGTGGCAGATCAACTGGTCACCTGGAACAGTTTAGCTGAGTGCCAGAAACATCTGAGAGTTGAATGGATTGGGTGCTTGATCTGAGCTCATGGTCGCTCCATTCATTAGATAGCCAATGGAACATAATGCAGTCATCTACCGGTCACTAACAAAAAATAAATTATCTTGCGCCTGTAATCAAACAAAAGCTGAGTTTCTCGCATCTAACAACTCGGGCTATCTGCTTACTGTTGAATGCGAGATAGAAACAAAAGAGAAGTATATTATGCAACACTTTGTGAACAAGAAATAAAAGATTCCAAAGCTTATATTTGTGGGTTTAATAAAAATTGCATAAAACCTCTTTACGCTTTAAATAGAAAACCTAAAAATAGCGAAGAGACAACATCGCCAAGAGTGCCAACATCGTTCTAATATGGTTGTCGGTTTACAATGAAAGATTTTGGGGAAAAGTGCAATCTTCTGAGCCAATTCATACTGACACAAATTTTAACAAATCTGACTGCACCAGCCTGAGTATTGAATGGGAACCCCCCACTCCATAAAGACTTTCTATCGTACACTAAGATATAAATTCGGGAGAAAAGGGCATCAGCCAGAGACCACGAGTACTCAACGGAGACAGTAAGATGTAAACTCCTGGTGGCACAACCAGATGTTGACACGCTAGGTTTCCAGAATGCTCTCCACTAAAATGTATTCATCATGAATATCACCTATTGTTATATATATATTTATGTTTACATCAGTCGTTATGTGTTATATTGTAAATGATAATCAATTTAACGCACCAAGGGATCATCTTGATACTCGCGCTGGGCCCGTAGTTTCAAGTGCAAGAAGTAACTGCAGATCGGGTCGGGAAGATTGACAAATTACTTCAAAATGAAAATACATTCCAAGACTCGACACTTTCAAATAGTTCATTAATTCTTCCTACATTTGGTCGAAGAGAAGTCTTCCAATCAGGAGTTTAATTTCCGTAGCCCCAAAAATTAATTCAATGTTTGATTACTCTGGAAGCGACTCCAATGGGTCGCTCATTTCGAGGCTCGCGAAGTTATCGCCACCCACACAGCATCTCAAATTTCAAAGGTTGACAGCCGTAGGCGGGCTGTTTTTAGTGCTTACAGGTATTTCACGTTTCGCGAATTCGCGCTACTTCAACGTTTTAGCACGCTAAACGGTATTTTAATGAGTCAGCAATTCAGCGTTGTTTCCTCCAACGCTCTATTCCGATGACGCCGCATTGGTGATCCCATAATGTTGACTCAAAGGTGCTCCCTATTTGTAGAACTTCTGTGAACGCGGATTGTCATGGTCAAGATTTGAAGTCGACGATAGTGGCAGCAAAATGTAGTCGTTAGATTAAAGGCGGCTTCGAGTCATCGCCAACAACCTTTACAAAAGGCAAAAAAAAGTCCTAAGGCTTAGAGAAGCACGCGCACTCCCCTACACTATTATTAGCTCGTGAGGCGTCTAGACGATTATATGTATGCCGCTTAGTTCAAGAGCATCCATAATGTACACCCAAAAGTTTGGGACTAGTCCGTGGCAAGATTAAAAACCAGACAAACCCAAATGCACATATTTCAGTTCGAACACAAAACCAAATGTCGCAACTTAAATGTTCATTTGTTAACAGCGTTTATGTAATGTGAACTGACGGTGTTTATATATCGAATCAAGTTGACGAGGCGCATATAATGCGAGAAAGTTGGGGATATGAATATAAAGTACTACAACAAGAATATGCTACATTACGCCTCTTACCGTCCCATTGAGACGATCGAAAGACAACGCCGAATTCATAATTTTTACCCACACGCTAAACCGTTTTTTTTGTTTTAGTCTTTTGTTTTAATGTACACGCGAGCTAGTTCTAGTGGTGGATGGCCTCAAGCAGTAGGATATAATCTTATTTGGGTGGACACGCTTGGCGTCGATAAATATGTGTGAAGAGTGTATACCTACTCGCCACATTTGCTCGAGTTGAGAGCGTCAATGTTGTTTATTGATTTTTCTGAATGCTACATCATGGCGGTAAAGTCTCTCTATCAAAGAGGTTCGGGCTATTGTGTCCAGATGCTGCTAGTAGAATTTGCTAGGCTCGCGCAACCGCACTATGATCTAAAATCTCGACTCCGCAGTCAACAAAGGTGATTTCGGCATCGCTCTTGACACTCACCCACTTCTGTGACGATGCTTCTCGCTGGTGCTTTGATCTGCACGCCAAGTTCGACGATGGCGCACTATCACTAGCTTCAGCGATATCAGTTCGGCGACGGGCAGGTTCATCTAATATCAGAAACGTATTTTTTGTCCACTACACGAGTTACTTAGTACCGATTAATCTAGTGGGGAGTTAAGTTTGGGGTGGACTCGCATTAGGATTTGTAATTCATGAGGACATGTCTTTAATAAGAATAGCACGTTCCTTGTCAAAAGCTCGTATCCCAAAGTGGGATGTTATTGCCCATAATTGTACGCAGAGGCCCAAACTATATACTACTATCACAGCTTCTATGTCACTGACCTCTTGGATGACCAATTCCGATCCAATACCTGCGCTTTTAATCATCGGATACCGATGTGGGTTTGGACCTTTTGCAACGTTATCGGATGCTTCTCTCAAAGACGGGTGGTCATGGAATTTATAATACGGTCGTACACTTCGCATCTATTGCTATCTTGCCTCTCGTATGCCGGCACGAAAAAGGGTGCTTCCTTTCAAACCCGATCTGTTGTGCTCCTCGCAACCGCTTCTTTCGTAATTTCTCATCTGCATCGGTTTTCTTCCACTTTATACACACGGTCCCTCGTAGTCACTTATTTGATGTTTAAGAGAATCCCCGACACATATTCCGCTCTTGGCAATGCACCGACGCGGTCGGCTTGTATCGTACGTTTAGATCAAGGTCTTGTCCCGCAGAGCAGTTTATTATCGCTTGGTATCCCTTTATTTATTGAGGATGGGTTTGTTGTTAGGCCTACGATATATTTGGTGATTTTTTTTCATTGCGCTGGAAATTTCCGCTAAACAGCGATGCATCATAATATTTGTTTCAAAGATGTCTTTTCGCATATTTTTGTTCTCCAGAAGAATAAGGATTATCGCCCAAAGAGATATCCTTGTTGATCGCAGAAATCGCCAAGATGGATGTCACAGAGTCTCCTCCGTTACGATTTACTCGCATTTTTCCGTGCCGTTATCTCCAAAGCAATCTTCGCTGCTAACGCTCTTAAATATTTGAACGCAAATATATTTCCTTGATATGCTTTAGTGCGCTAGCTTTTCACCTTTGCAGTAATTTAGTGATGATATCGCGAAAAAGAACGTTTACGATTTTTGTTATGTCGCTGTATAATCTTTGCAGTTTTATTGATTAGTGTTACATTGTGCAATCGCGCTTGTTGCTCTACTACCACCCAAAATTCTCTCGCTAAATGTTAAATATATAAATAAAAATTTTAATTTTTCCTCCTTTTATCTAAAAAAAAAAAGTGTTTGAAATTAACAATGTTGCAAAGGGCAATGGTCACACTTCAAAATCTACTGCAAAACAAGATCGATCCATCTTCATGCGCCCTGTAAAGCCAAGAGTATAGGATGCAAACTTGGTTTGGAGAAACATTGTTGTCGCTAGTGGGTAGCTTACTTTCAAAAGAAGGTATCTTATAAAATGAAAGCCGCGAACGGCGCGAGTTACATTGTATGCCCGGGTTGCGAAATTGTCGAAACTATCAAATTAAATTTTTTCCTTTGGGCTACCAATCTTTTAAAACTTTAAAAGATGCTATATATACACAAATCAAACATATTGATCAAAAGGTTGGTTGTTATGTTTTTGGTTTGTTTTATTAACTCATCGGATAGTTTTATATATATATATATATCATGCTCGATATATATTCCCAATACATCGGAATCACGACGCTCGCGTATATTTGTAGAATCGCAACGAGATTATGTGGTTAGCTATTTTTGCTTAAATGGTTTCACTGCAAAAGAAGGTACAACTTTATTTCAATTTTTGATACATGTCAACCCAAAACATTTTGAGGTCGGAATCAATGCGGAGTCGCAACATTCGAAAGTTCAAGGTAGCGAAATTGCTACATGATATACTCATAGAGTTCAACTATGAATCACGGTTGGGGGTGTATTTTTGAACCTTGTATTTTTACATATTTACTCTTCAAGATTCACGTGTAAGAATTTTGTATATTTACTGAATATTACGGTATCGCTTGCAGGGTAACTCAACAAAATTCGGGAGCTCGGATGTGATTATAGGCTACTATCAATGCGGAAAGAAATATGAGGACACGAAAATTGCAAGAAGATCCGGTGACCGCTTTATTTTTACACGTTTTAAATCTCAGTTTTGAAGTTTTCTCTTGAAGAGAGCGCCATATATATTCTCCACAGGTAGCGGTGCTAATTTGACGAAAAGCTCGCCTAAGGCTTAAGGTCCTTGATAAGGGTAGAGCTTTTCGGCAGCAGAAAACAACAATAGATGCCACAAAACTGATATGAGTGATAAACAATTTGTCTAACCAAGATTTATTTATCGGTATAGAAATATTAGGGACAAACTCTTGGAAAAAGTATTTCGGCCAAAGTAAGAGGCGAGTTTGCTAAGAAGGTTAGTCGTTTAACATTTGTAGTCGGCAAACGTCTATCAATTATATGAACTAAGTAAATTATGAACCTAGAAAAGAAATATGTGTAATTTTTAAAGTATCCTTTTAATACTCATTTTTTCTCATTTAGTCTTCCTTCATGCATAATTCTCGGGATGGGATACCCAAGAGTACTTCCCTATTTTATGTGTATTTACCAGCATTTCCGCTCAAATTTTTCAACATCTCTATATTCGCTAAGACACTAATGGAGAGCAGTTTTTTTGATTTTTTCTTCGCACCTACACGCTAATTTAGCATATTCTATATGATACTATATGTCGTATTCCAAAGTAAAAATACTGGGAACGCCGCTATAGTGCGTACATTTACGCTTAACCAGAAAATATGACAGATCTTCCTAAAAAAGCCATGTTGTCAATATTCAGAGGTTATTTCATTCACTGCGTTAACGCAATTAAGCGTGAGTTTATTATTGTTATTTGATAGTTTTGCGGCACGGCGATTTCTCGACTCGTTTTTACTCTTTTTTGTTTGTTAATCATTTTTTTATATAAATTGTTTTACATACCGTAGATTCACTTACTTCAGACAGCGAGATAAATATTTATTTCAACAACTCAGTCGGAATACGAATGCCAAATTAGAAAATTTGGTGCCAATGCCGATTTACTACTGTGAGCGCCACCGTATACGCGCCTCGCGGGTTGGCGAGCCATTGTTGGAAATTATTTTTGTCCGTTTTACCGCAATTCCACGTGACACGAATTCAATCTTTTGGATTTAATATATATATATATATATATATATATAATATGCTTATTTTCTTATTATGAAACTTCCACAAAGATGTACTTATAGTGAACCCGAACTTTCGATTTTTACTCTCGAGAAGAATCGACAAGCACCTAAGAATCACTCGTGCAGATGGGCACCCAAGTCAGCCAATTCACACGGAGTTTCTTAGTTTCAAAAGAAGATAGGGCATAAAGAGTACAGTAGATCAGTGACAACTTAGATACGATTAAGGTTTGCCGCGACGGTGAATAAATATAACTGACAATTGCTTACATATACTCACTATCAAAGTTGAGAAAAATCGAGCGATTTTTGGATAAATGCTCTTTACATTTGCAAACCGCACCTCAAAGCTCAACATTTTTTATCAAAAAAATATAAATAATAATATGAATTTTGGTTTATATATGAATTTTCAGATTTAACCACAAATTATAGTATAAGAGTAGTTTGGATAGTCCCGTGCGGATGAAGAATGCCAAATATATATTATTCACACGCCACACGCCATTAATTGGCTGGAGCAACTTATATAAAGATATATTAAGTTACTATGATAAATGGGCGTATAAATATCACATGTTCACTTTATCATAGTTCTCGATGAACGTTTCCTCCCAACGCGTGGATCGTCACAGCACTGCAACGGTCACATTAGACATATTGTATGACTATCGGTACTCCTAATACCATTTGGATGAAGGTAATTGTAAATGGCGAAAAATATCATATAGAAGACAAAGTATATTGCGTGTCTATCGACATGCATGTGGATCTACAATTGGATGTATATAATGGAACTAATACGCATCATTTTAAACGAGATCCAACGATTTCAATACGGCCACATGGACAGGTAATTGAAATGGTGGCTAAACATCACATATGTTATAATAAAGGAGATGAATAAATACAATCTGAGCATGGATTTCGTACCTAACGGTTCCTAATATAGCCATGTGGACGGAGCGGGGTAAGGAAATCGGGCATGGCTAAAACATTAACATATTACCACGCTTGGCCTATATGGCGTATCTAACGATGACAATGGCGACATTACAAAAAGCAATTTGCATAAATTAAAGTGAACAAATAAATCATCTTCAAAATCATTATATCATACAATCAAATATTACAATTTGCATGTCTAAAGTGAATAAATGGCCACATACTCGCCTATACCGCCACTTTCAAAAAAGTAATTTATGCAAAAATTAAAGAATCCAATTTGTGTGTCTATAGTGAATAGCCACGCTAAAACAATGTAAATCAATTTTGGGCAGTCATAACTCAAAGACTTAAGTTTTTTTGGGACACTCATATTTTTCTCGGGCTAAATTTTTAAATCTTATTTCCGCAAATAGACACCCATAGCAAGCGTATTATAAGTTGCCTGTACCATCGCCGTACACCTTAAACCACCCATACAGGGACGCCACGCTCAGTTCAAACCAGTATCGCGCCCATAGTGGGACACGCCAATTTGGCTACAAAAGGGTCATCGCTTTGCGGTTAGTGACACCTCCTCTCGAATATCCCCCGGGCCGAAGTTGATGATTACATTTCATCATGATCTTCTATGCATTATGAAATGCCGACACTTGTCAGGCTTGACGCTGCCGACGTGCCAAAGACTGGCTGATATCGATGATCGGGTGGTGCTCGACATAATTCGTTTAGCTAGAGGGGTTTAACGCTTTCAGCGATTATCGACGCGATTTTTTTACACGCATCTCCTCGAGCTCATAGAGATCAGTAGAGATAGATCTCAAAGTAACTCTCTAGACATACTGTGACGCGCACGCCGGGTTCGACTATGCATTCTTTTTAAATATGATGTTAACTATATCATATATCGAGCCCGAAATATTTTATAATAACCCCGAGTATTGCAAGAATGTTACCGAATGGAGAAGTAATGATTTGTCATCGGTGTTTTTTCGTTTATTTGTATATTGCTGCAAGCCGGACGGACCCCACCACCGATGGCATTACATGATGCCCGTTGAAACCCCACACCGCCGATAATCGGGCAGCAGTTATGGGGACAATATCGGGGCGGGAGGGACGGGTCATACAAATGGTATCAGAAATGACGACTACACCCGCCGGTGTCGGAAGGTACGCCGATTTGTACCCCACATAAGGGGCGGGAACGCGACTGGGCGGAATATATTGTAGTGTCGGAGACGTCATTTGCGCGGTGAGAACTTCTATCATAAAGGCCGGGGTCAACGGCACGGTTTGTCCTTCTATTATCGAGGCTCGATGTGACTGACGCACGTGGGAAACTTCAAGCAGCGTACCGGGCCGGGAGGAGTTCATAGACGGGCCGAAGATAACGCGAGTATCGCTAAAAATCTCACATCGTTGGGACAACCCAAATGTGCGCGGAGACACACGACTTGACAGGTCGCGATGACAACTAGGGTCGTCCACAGATGCATACAGTGAACGCCATGAGATATATCGGTGTCTTCGCATAATTAACTGGCGCAGTACTCTAGCAGCGCGGGCCGGCTGTGCGGCTGAGATCCGGAAGCTCCTGCCGATTACCTATTTTATGCGCTCATTGAAATCTGTCATACACCGGGCCTAAGTAGATGTCGGCTGAGACGGTCATTATAGCTTGCTAAATATTTGAGAAAAGAAAAACCAGTAGTTTTACCAAACGCGAGAGTTTCATTTAGATGCAGAAATAATTACTCAGAAAACAAGGGATTAACCGCATAGGTAGCTAAACCATTTTCCATACTTTATTATTTTCATCGTTTAAGGAAAAATATAGTAGTCGGGTAGCTTTGCTCAAACAAGGGGAAGAGTGTACACGCTTCGCATGACGTGCTTCCCGTGTTACATGTGACGTTAACGCTATACTCGGCCCGCGTTGCATCATCTTAAACGATCCAATCGCCTTTACGCCACGTGATTTATAATACATGCGGCAAAGTCATCGCCACGCCGAGCGGGCGCAGACTATAGGGATATTCATCGGTCGCAGCCATTGCGATGTGATTTATCAAGGATGCATAGCAATCAACGTTATCAAGATCATCTTAGCCAGATTCTTAATACGTAGGGCGCGGGTTCACATATACACGCTTAAGGGGCGTATCTATAGGATATTCAGTTCATTAACGTTACATGCGGATGGTATTCAACTAATATATATCGCTAGCGGCAAGAAAAATTGGCGTGCGGGGATAAAACATAACATATAACCACGCAGTCTATATGGCGCATTGTCTAGGCCGGAGTACACGGCTACGCCAAAGTACTGGCGCAGCCCAGTGAACCAAATAGCTTTCAATGCTAAAACCTATTTGTCTATAAATCAAAATAATGCTTCAAATACCTGCGTGTTAAAGTGAACCAAAATAGCCACGCTAGTAATTTATGCAATTATAATTAATCAAATAGCCACGCCACTCAAGGCAATCTATAAAAATAAATAAATAATGCCAAAAATAATAATAAATATATAATATATTAGTTTTATAGCAACGCTTATATGGTTGGTAATTATTTACGTAATATTATCATGCAAAATAAATAGACATTAGCGCGTTCGCGCTAGTAAGCTACCTAAACCACGACGCAGCCTAAAAATTCACGCTAGTACTATTAGTTCGGGGGGAACCAAATTGGCTAAATTCCCTTATGGATCATGCCAATTTGGCGCAGTAAAGGGTCTGCTTAGTACAGGCACTTATACACGGCTGAAATGATGACAAGTACTCAAACTTCTCTTTCTTACGGTGATACCGTACTAGCTCAAAGTGAATAAATATCGCTCATCGCGATAGGAATCCCAGTATTACTTCATGTTCATCATCATCCCAACAGTAATCAGAATATTTTGAACCACATCTTCAAAGAGAAGGTTTCCATAATAAGCAACCGCTAGACTGCGAGTAATAATGTTTTTATTAAGAGCTTCAATCATTGATCGGCATAATTGCGATTTAATTGCCTAAGACACAAAGAAAATACATGTTTCATTAAATATCGTATTACATTTACGTAAATACTCTCAAATCCCATCAGCAGTATTAAAGATGATCACCGGGGAGTAATACAAATGGAGGAAATGAATTCTACTGATCTTTTCCATCAATATTCCACCGCAAAACCATTACTTGTATCGGAGTACAACGCTTGAAATAGCTTATGGCTACCAAAGTAGTATGTTCGAACCTGATAGAAATCGCTCATAATCAGAAAGATTTTTCAACGCAGTTACAGTGATAGTGCTTAAAAACACCTAATATTTATCTGTTTATGCTTTTGCTCAGCTTTTCTTGTAAAATATGCTTTATGGTTGCTTTTTGAGTATTTGAAAATTTTTGAGTCATTTGGAATAAAAGAAGAAAATAAACGTCACATGTAGTAGCATGACATTATTTACTTTATTTCTTCATCTCGCCGGTAAACATGCCGACTTTAGCGCAAGAACCAAAAGAGCGGCGGCATGATGTCATGAAATTGAAGAGATGAAGTGAATCTCGCAGCAGGTCGCGGATACAAGTCAATAGCACCGATGCCTTTATCCGCCTTACTCAAGCATTACATTCCTTAGAGATTCTCTTATTACAAAAGTTCACTCATTCGAGCAATTTTACCCATTATTATAGATCAAGATTTGCAGATGCGTGAGCACCGAGCAGCATGAAGAATTTGCGCTTTTGATAACCCAGAGATCGGTATTTGAGTAGCATTTCATCGCAATGCTTTAAGAAACCGCATTGAGGCCGGTTAAGTTTCAACATTTAGCCGCCGTGTTCCTATGAGTATATGGTGATTCCGGGTTCACGACATCGGTCAGTTTGTTCAGGTATCGCGTGGTTTAATCAGAGTGAGAAGATGGATTTTTTTTTTCTCAAGAAATGGTGGTTCGTTGACGCAATAGGTCAACCGGCGAGGAGTGAATTCAGATGCTATGAAGAATCAAATTACATTTAGATACTCGGGTTTAATTAGAATCGTGAGAGGGTGATGGATTTGGGTAGTATTAGTGAATATGATCCGATGTTGTTAGTGAGATAATTCAATAATTTAAGAGTAGTTTTAGCTGGATTTGAAGTCGACAGAAGTTTGAGTATATGAAAGAGGTAGAGAAGTCGCTTGATGAGGCCGAAGCAAATAATGAAATCGATCGCGAAATATACACGTAGGAGTGATGCAGAGTGCAGATGGAATTGATATCGCGTGATGAAATCAAGGGACAGCGAGAAGAGCGACCTATCGCTGCAATGCTTTAGATCAGAGCGTCTAGGTCGGAAGCCATGCGGCTCTGAGTCGCTGAGGTCGCTGCGTTGCTGTAGACATGCTGGATTAAAATCAAGCCTAGCTGTTTGGCAGCTGCTTGAGCTCGTACTGACCGGGAATGAAGTCGAGCAAGTTGAGGAAGAATCAAGCTGCAAACGCTTCACAACACGGTGTTTGGCCACGCAGCCGCGAGATTGCAAAAGTATGAAGTGCTTGAGGCGGGAACCTAGTGCTAGTGTTGCCGGGCCGGAGCCGGAATAGATACGGCTGTGCAAGAGCGCTGATGGAGCATATGCAGCTGCGTTACAGATAGCATGTTTAAAGGCCAGTTAGATCACGGCGGGTGTATGAATCTACAATGCTAAGACGCACTTAGCAGGGCGGTAATGATTGCTATTGCGCACGCAAAGGAAGATAAGGTATTGGAATGGGAGAGTGTGATGATGTCGCATGCCGCGCAGCGGTCGAAGTTTCACTCTTGCGCCTAAAGTAATATTACGGTAGAATCATACCGTGCAAAGGTTTCAGAAGAGCAACAAAGATAGAGATACAGCTTAAGAAGGTTTTGGGTGATGGCTTGTTCAGTTGGTGCTAACGCATTAGGGACTATCGTTAAAGTGTGCTGAAGTGAATGAGCCATGTGGGAGTCATCGCGATGGCGCACACTACAGTTCGCAGCCACAAGAACTTCAGAGCCATTCTCATTTGATAGTGATCGTGACTTTGCCGCCAATTGGTTGATTTTGTCTTTTCCTATTGGATCAGCAGATTTTTCATACACATGGGCTTGGTGATTTCATCTGACTAAGAAGATGTCCTTGGAGATATCAATATTTCTACTTGGTACTTGAGGGCCAGATATTTTCCATCTTCTTCGCGATGATGAACTTCCAAAAAACTATATAACAAACTATTTCCTTTATTAAGGGCTGGTCAGTCATTTTAACATATATATTGATATGTAATAGCTCGCTTTTCTCAATAGCTAGCTTTTTGCTCTGATTTCTTACCATGCTAATAATGTTTATGGATATTTGTTTATTCAAGATTTAATTTTATTGATTCATAATCCTATTCTAATTTTCTCGACCAGAATACAAACATAGTACGATATGTAAGATTGATGGGATTTTGCGTTAAATGCCTATTATTGTACTGACACTAAGTAGTGATTCATTTTTGAAATTCATCTATTCCAAAATTTAGAGCATTTGTTTAGGTCACATTCTGTATTTAATTTGTACGCGCGGTGAAAACTTTCTGCAAACGGAAATCGCGGAGCCGGTTTAACGATATTTGAGCGCATTTCTATTATCCTAGGGTTGTTAAATAGATAATGCGAAGAACGCTATATATATCGATTTGGCATTTCGTCCTTCTTGTCACGATTCCTTATCATTCCATCTCATATGAATATAATCCTTATATTTTCGTAATTTATAACAATACCTTGTTAAGAATATTTGTATAACAATTGACTATCATACTACTTGCTAGTAAGAGAAGTAGAATATTATTGTTTGACACTCAATACGCCGCCGCTCGAGGCGCGGGCAAGTTTATTGCAAAGAAGGAATTTATTTCACTTTCCTTTATGACATTTTGCACTATTATAAGGGGATTCATGATTTTTTATTGATTATTTAAATTGCTAGATGTTGCATGTTTAGTCTTTGGGATGCGCCATGCTTGTGAATTTACATATAATTTTTTATAAAAATCTACCTAGGAGTCGAGGTGTTTGTTAGTTTTTATGAGTCCTTAATTGTCCTAAACTACATAACGCATGAATGTGAGACTGGTGAATCCCGAGTCCCAAGCACCTCCTCTGCCTTGTGACATAAATTACATTTTCTCTATTTTTATTATTTTTCTTTAGTAAATTTGTAATCGGGACATCAGTCTGGAGTGAACTTAATGTAATTTATTATTCTAAATTCGACATTTTTTACTCGCCGAAGGACTTGTGTATAGATTTGTTTTTATATTTTATTTTTTATTATTTTTGTTCTTCTTTTTGTATTTCGAGAGTGGAGCCAAGTATAAAAGTGTCAAAGAGCAAAGTTAAAAATAGAGATCCGACCCTAGCAAGAAGAAAATTTTGTATATATGGAATATTTTTTATTTTCTGTAAAACTGTACTAGGTAATTAATTTGTAATTTTTATTTTTTTGGACTTTTTAATTTTTTGGATCTTATTTTTGGACTATTGACATTGTTAATTTTAAACCCTAAGGGAAGGATTAATTTGGGATAATGTGGAGTGCGATCTACTGGGACGCCGTCTCGCCTCGGGCCTGCGACATGTGAACGGGAGGCACACTTTGAACACCTCACCCCCGCCGCCGGAAGCATCGATGATTTGTATGCATATATGTTGAGAATACGCTACGGTAAGGTAGGATCGGGCCATACATGGGTAGTCAATGCCTCTCTTGCTCATTTTTAGAAAACGAAATTCAAACACGTACCTAGCCTAAAATTTTGAATAACTAATGAACATGGGAGGTAGCTTAATAAGAAAAACGTCAAAAATACGCTACATACCGGTTCACGATGGTTTCTAGTTGTCGTTGACCGCCCCGCTTGGCGGGTAGGCCTGTCAAGACGTTAGCTGCCAGCTTATGAACTGATACACTTAAGAGGGTTTACTAGATTTGGGTGAATCAATTTCCTTCGGAAGGATAGTCGGTCTAGAAAACAATCTAGCGGAGTCATCATGCTTTTTGCTTGCTGTTTTTTCGTGGTCGGTCATCCCGCTTGTGCTTGTGTAGAATTCAGAAGATAACAAACAGATATTATTATCACAATGAATAGAATATTCAATCAACAATAGACACTACCCCCTCTTTTTATGACTGCATGTCATATTGTAAATCCAACCTTTGAAGATCGTATTCATTTCCAATTACTATTCAGAATAGTCGGCCATACGAAAGCAAACATAATTTTCTCTAGATGAGCACTTTAGGGATTTGAGTCAACATGGAGTCAACACGCGGAGTGCCACCGAGACAACACGCAGGTTGAGACTTGAAGAAAGAATTGCCGAATTACTTCTGATTGCCAACAGATTCTTCCCAATATCACTCGCGAAATGGTGATAATTTTTATCAGATGACGAGGTTGGGAATTGGTAATTACTTGTGTAGGATGAGGTTCAACCATTTTCATGTTATTATAACGAGATATATTGATGAAGAAATAAATAGTATATATTTTATAATCTTATAATATTATTCTAGTTCAAATCCAAATAATTTTAATAATTGTTCAATCTATTCAAAAAGGGATTTATACTGATTATTACTCCTCGCTTTAGACGACAAGATTTTTGATTACGGTTAAGGATGGTGAACTATAGATGTCTAGTTTATTCAACAGAGTGAGGAGTAATTCTCTCTGTAATCATCAATATTTTCAGAATAGACGACCTCAGTTCAGGAGTTGTGACTAAAGTTTCTGGGGAGACACCTTAAAAACTCTAAGTTTGGGGTGATTATTACCTTCCGTGCTTTAACTCTTAAATCCTTAGTTGGGACTTGATATGCAAAAATTTCAAACGAAAGACATTTTCATACATCTTTTTCCTCGGCCCCAGTTGTGTCCGCAGTTATTCGCTTGTTAAACCCATCCTCGCCGGATGTAATTAACCTGTTATGATACCACGATTGACTTGTTTTCCCACCAAACTTCTTCCACTCAGGGGAACGCAGGTTTTATATGTCATAAGTTTTAAGATTAAATCTTGGGTTTTCACTTTAAGAGATTAAGAATGACCACTAACGCGGGTCAACCGAGTCAATCCGATCGACTTCTGAGATCCCCAAGAGTCGCCATATATAGTGTTTAAATTTTAATCAATTTGCATTTACAATCCGATCTTAAGAATCCTTCTTTGAACACATCTATCATTTTATTTGCATTTATAGAGCCGTAACCTCAACCACAATCCAGATGCAGTTGTCTTAAACAAAACAATATATATGGGTATGTTGATAATCTCTGCGCTTTCCTCTTCTTGTGGGGTTTAGCACGGACGCCGGGCCTATGATTCTTCAGGGCGAATTAATATTTATTGCTCGGTCAAAGACTTAAATTTAGTATTCTTGAGGTAACCTTGACTGGACACGGTGGGTCAGCTAATCTGGGTTTTTAATTTCATCTTGTAATTGAGGACAATCGTTAGACGGCTCAAATGGGAGAACTTTTGGGGCCAGCAAATATCTGTAGACCAAATTTATGCTTATTAAGATTGCACGGCTCCCCCCCCCTCCAAGGGATAACATCTGGTTGTAGAGAACCACCGATTAGATGGAAACATCTAGAAGAGTCTACATAAAGGTGCTGGGAAAACTTGCGCTGGGCCATATCCGCTGAAACATCGGAAGACCCGATCACTTCTTTTCTTTTTTACCATTGCTATGACCGAGATACAAAAAAAAAAAAAAGACCAGACCATTCATCAACGGAATAAATACAATAAAGTGTCGTTTCATCGGGGTACCCCAGATGCCAAATCGAAAAATACAATGATTTTTATTGTCACTACCGGAGGGACTAGCAAAATGTTTGGGGGTATTTTGATAGACGATTTATGTGTCTAATTTTTCCTCAATGTTTCGTATTGTTAGTACTTTTTTGTCCTTATTATGATATTTCATGTATTTATATATTTTTGGAAATAAGATTGTCGAAAATTCGGCCAGTTACTCGAGACATTTGGCTATTGACTCCCACTGGAAAATCTACCATAAGGGCACTCCATTCATACGCATACTTCAAACTGTTGATGGTTCACTCATCCTAAACTACGGAAAGAAAGGTTTTCGACCCCAGGGACGGGATTTTCACGAGATAAAGGCTCTAAAAATCATTGGGTGTTTTGGCAATGGCATTCTCGACAATCGCTGCACCAAACGGGTTTGATACACCGTGTCAAATAGAGTTTGATCACGGATTGAGCCGTGGTCAAGGGGCTTTGCTCGAATCGCCTTTAACAAGAGTTTTTTAATTCAACTAGGGAGTGTAAACAACATCTGGGTGAAACACGCGGACCTGCAAAAGACCGAAAATGGAGGATTATTCTCGAGCACGAACAGATTTTTTGGTGCTGCTCGTATAAATATGTCCTCGCATCACGGTAGTATAGTAGACAGAGTTGCAGCTTCGTCGGCATCAAATGCGGAAACCACCATTTTCTCGCCGCCGAAGAACACGCAAGAACAACGCCAGGTGACCGCCGCTTTCTATACTAATGATCCACACACTGGCGGTCGTGAGCCGAGATATCTTTAAAAATAAGCAACAACAACACTTTTTCGCTTCTCGTATCAAACCGGCTTACTAAAACCGCTATGAAACAGCTTTTCATCTCCTTGTTCATCATTTTTGTAAACCATTTTACATAATTTCTTATCGTTTACACCATGATGAGTTGTATCATCGGGGACGGACGAGTGAAAGTCGCTTACGTGGTATGTTCTATTTATTTCTTTTACGACATTTCGTTATAAGTGGATTCATGATTTTTTATCATTATTTGTGAATTCATTAGATCGCATGCTTAGTCTTAGTAACGTGCCATGCTTGTAAATTACATATAATTTTAAAAATCTACCTTTAAAGAATTAGAGTCGGATATTTGTTACTTTATGAATTCAAAACCGAATTCACAGATGTCAAAAATTGGGGTCGAACCCGACTTCTCGCCTCGCGGACATAAATCGCTTTCTATATTTTTGTTATTTTTCTTTTTTAGTAAAGTAGAATCGAGCTTCATTTTCGAGTGAACGACAACCTTAATTTACCACTAAATTCGACAGTAGACCATTTACAGAACCGGGCAAAGATAGATGTACTCAGCAAAATCTGGACAACGTGAATTGACGTGGCAGGTTGGCTTTTGAGGTGATTGATGCCATAGAGGAAACTGATGCTAGCAGAATGAAAAGCAGCAAAAGTCACGACGGCCCTTTAAACTAGCTGAGGTAACTCCACGGGTTTTCAGATTCCATCTCATCTTTTATTCGCCATCTTGTTTTTTGCAGATATCATATTTGCGAATTTCTCCTCCAACTTTTACTTTTGAATGACTCAAATTTACATTGAGGACAATGTGTTTAAGGTGGGGGAGCATTTTATAAAATTTTTAGAAATTTAAAAGTTGCCTTTAGTTAAAAATATTTAAAAAAAAATAAAAAATGTAAAAAATTGCAGACTTTGCGCCTAGGACGACATTCGCTCAAATACGAATCATTTGCTTACAGAGTTGAGGGAACTCCATTAATTCAAGGATTTTTGACACTCATGTGTTGTATGATATTGTTGCACTCGGAATGTCACCATTATCATTTGTTTTTAGTTTTTTTGTAATCTTTTGTTTTCTAAGTGATTTGTACACAGCACAATTACATTATCGCTAGATTGAGTTACTAAAAAAAAAAAAGAGACCGTAATAATTGACAAATCATATGAAATAAAAAATAAAAAATGACACTTGAGGTGTTCCTACTCGCTAAACAGCGCGGGTGGGACTAACTGCGAACTACGTTTGATCTGTCGATTAAGAAGTACGCACTTGAGATCCAAAAAGACCTAATCATGTTGTCGCATTCAAAAAAAAAAGTGAAAAAAAGTTATTATTATTCAATAAAATAATCCGCCACCTCAGATACGCCGTCAGCTTTTTAACATTGTTATTCCCTTGCAGGCCAGCCGAGCAAGATCTCATTAGGTTATGGTGTTCATTCCGGCGCTGACCTCGCATTGCATATGGGAAACAACATTTCGGCGAAACCTCTTAATTCTATATCCATCTTCATAATCTATTCATGTGTGATTGCGGTTGTTAGGGATTCGAGTATTGTGGTTTGTTCAACTTTCCTTATTTACTTATATAAGAATTGATCTAGACAGGTAATCGTCATTTTGATACTCAAAGGCGCTATATCGCAGCTAGTGTATCGCACTCGTGACAGATCGAGTTGTAATGAGTTTTTGTAATCTCGTTTAAGTAGTAAATTTGATAGGTGTTAAATACCTTAATATTTATCTGAGTTGTTTCTATGCTTTTTCTTGCTCAGCTTTCTTGTAAAATATGTCTTATGGTTACTTTTGAAAAGATTGTGTACTTTGAGTCATTTGAATAAAAAGTTAGTTAGAACGTCGCAAAAAATATATAAGGCGCATTATTTCATTATTTTTTTATTCTTCTTCATCTCCTTCTTATGATGTTTTTTTATTTAATAATGTCAAGAAATTTAGGAGATGAAGGAATCCGGAGAAGTGGAAATTCAAAATAAAAGGAGATATGGGTGAACCGAATAGTCACAAAATCGATGGGCTCCTTACCCGCTTACCGGGTGGCTGCATCCAGTTCACTTACGCTCGTCGTGCTCGTAGTAGTAATCAATTTTCCTTTATCATTAGCCTCGCTCAACTCCACTGACCCACGGAGACGGCAGATGCGCAGAGGAAATTGATTTCAAGAGTGAAGAAACTCTAGGGTTGATAACTCCAAAAGACTGGCATTTTCATCGCTTGCTGCTAAA
Organism: Papaver armeniacum; assembly: GCA_023531295.1. Taxonomy (NCBI): domain Eukaryota; kingdom Viridiplantae; phylum Streptophyta; class Magnoliopsida; order Ranunculales; family Papaveraceae; genus Papaver; species Papaver armeniacum. Next base: position 62,789 of record JAJJWW010006144.1, on the reverse strand, counting down.
GAAACCGGATTGAGGCTGTCAATGGTTAGGGCTTCATTTATGAGTCGAATACTGTAGATGCTAAATAGCTGTAAAATATGACGGGCGTGATTTTGAGTTTTAACTAATGGGTCTTATTTTATCGGGTACTTGCCATCGTCTCGAAGATGGGGTTTTGTTCCGGTTCAGCTACTCGTTGAGAACATCTGTGACGCAGAGTTGGTCGGATGAGCCAAGAACGCCAATTTGCGTGGTTTAGATGTATGTTTAGACAAGGGGTTTACTGATTTAAGAATCGTGAGAAGGGAATTAACATGGATCGGAATTATTGTTTTTACACATGGGGGGGTTTTTAGCTGGAGGACCTTGAGTCGCCAGAGTTTGAGAGCATGAGGCGGAGGAGAAGTGCCGAGCAAAGAAGCAAAAGCCATGAGCCTATAAATAATGAAATCGAGGCGTGCTGGACCAAGTGTGTGAGTGGAGCTGATATGCCCCAACTCCCCCCGGAATTATCGGGTTGTTTTTAAGATGCTTGTACTGATGCTGATGCTGAGTTGTCTGACCTTTATCATGTCGCTTTAGATGTACTAAGAAGTTGAATGGTGGTTTGCCACACCATTTCGCCGGGTGTTTTTTGCAGTGGACATATACTAAAATCGGCTATATTGGCGAGAGTGTTGAGCCTGTGTGTTGTACCGGTCGTCGGGTCCAGCCGATGTTGAGGAGAATCCAAAGTCGAAACAACCGCCATGGTACAACACAGTTACGGCTCATGCAAGATATTTGTAAATTCGTGATTACACAAAAATGAGTGCGTGAACCGGGGAAGGCAGCTGGTCGTTGATCGGTTGGTCGCCTGATGTGGCAAGAGTGTAAAGGAGTAGGGTGAACAAATGCCTGTTGGGTCGAGTCTTAGGTTTGGAGGTGCAGAGGGGCAATTATGTGAAGTGAAGGTTGTTGTGACTAGTCGGGCGATCTTTAGCCCCATCATGCGCAGATGCTTGTGTCGATTATTGCAGCAGCAACAAATGGTAGTGAAGAGAATGGACTGTCGTATATGTGATGATGTCTATACGCATACTAGCACTCCTGAGAGCTGTAGATGCGTGTTGGGCCACGCTGTGCCTGGGTAGGTCGGGTGGTCTTGGAAAGTTGGTCAAGAAGACTGCAAGAGAAAACAAAGATATGACAGTACTACAGGTTTGGTGACATTATAAATGTGTTGGGAACGTAGCCGCTAAAAGGGAATCGCGCTGATGAATCACGTAATGCTGCTTAATGACTGAAAATTATCCAGTATGTGTATCAATAGCCCAGCTTTGCCAAGAATCACAGGTCAGCAGCACAATTGTCAATTGACTTGACTGAAGTTGACCGGAGTTGATAGTTTGACCGGGCGGATTCCCAGCATTAATTAAGTGATTTTCACTTTTTCGTCCTCCCGCCGACACTTTTTTGGGGCAGATTTTCACTTTTGGCCGACACGAGTGGACCTCAAGACTACCTAAGAAGAGATTTTATGTGATATACGCATTTCTTACTTCGTTTTACACGAGAAATACGCTTTTCAGTTTGTTTTGGTATTTATTTTCCATCTTCACGATGAACTCATTTGAAGCATCCAAAACTATTTTTCGATTAGTACAAAGCCTCGAATATGAACTATACTCGCTATGCACAACGCTACAAGTGTTTGTTTGATTTTCTACCATGCTAATAATGTTTATGGATTATTTTTGTCGAGCATTTTAGTTCAAATAGTTGATTCATAATCATCGCATTATAAAAATCGTCTAGTCATAAACACAGTACGATATATTTAGTTGATGATGGGATTTTTAAATCGCCCAGAAGTCGAGCACCCATCTTTTGAAATTATCATCGTATAACCCACCCATAAAGGAGCACTTTTGTCACAATTCTGTAGTCGCATCTCCTAGAGTCGGAATGCACGCTTTCATCCGTGATCTTAGGAGATAACCAACGCGGTTAGTTGAGCGCACTAATATTCTAGGTTGGCTAAGATAATGCGAAGTTTGATCATTTGCCTATTTCGTAATGAATGATTCCTTAATCAATTCCACTATATTTGAATATAACTTTACTCTCGTAATTTTATAACAAAACAATCTTTATTAAGAATATAACAACTTGCTCCATGCTAGATGAATTCCCGCCATTATACTACTTTCTAGTGTAAATAGTGTAATATTATTTCAATTTGGAAGTTTGACACTACACACACGATAAAGCGCTTGTATCCTCCAACAAAGAAGTTTCGATCCATAAGATCGCGGGACATTCATCGGGTACTGGGAATTTTGAACTTTTGATGGGGTTACAAGCACTGCATAGACATTCATCAAGAGGTTCCACTCCCGCTGTCTCATTTCTTCCATGTCTATATCATTTTTTCCTCACATACATCCTAAAGATGTGATTAATTTCCAGTAATTGGCAGACGCTATATCAAAGCCACACATTATATTTTTTAATAGGGTCGGGTCCTGACATTTTATGAATCAGAATTAAGACATTCTCGACAGTGCACTTTCGCTTCGCCCATGTGCTTCGTGTATGTCCCAAAATCGCATTAGTGTTGGAATCTACTACCGCACGAGCTGACACAGATACTGTGTTTGGCTCGTCGAATGACACCTAATACACTGCTTAGAATATACATCTCACCGCCAAGATCGAGCAGGCCATCATCTACTCAAGACATAGCTTTCTCAAAGATTAAAACATCTGACGATGCCACACCGGATTCAACATCAAGACACAAAGTGCATAAGTCTTCATTAACTTATTGATATCATACATTGATGTCACCCACTTTTTCAAACATAATGTGGAGTACCTGAGGTGATGACCCCGCGTGAGCTCATCAAAGTGGGATTCACCGAGATCACATGAGATTAGGTGTCTCTTGGGACCATCACATCACTAAGATGAAAATCGCCTGATGCACTGTGGCCGCACACTGTGCCACACCCATCTAGCCAATTCATGCTAGAGATCCCTCAAGACATTATTTATCTAGGGACTTTTCAACTATACAACTAGTCTCAGGAATGTGGGCAAAAGATCATAACAGTTCCTAGCGGGCCTGAGAAGCAATGAAGAAGATAGTCAACAATAATTTTTAGAGGACCCCATGGAGTCCATCATCGACAGCGGATTCTGGAGCGTAATGACCCGTGGGATCTCGCCATCTACAACGTTTTTGAAACATCCCGCTCATCAACTATTCGGCTCGAAAGAGTTAATCGAGCTGATCATATTCAAGCTCAACAATCTGACAAGATGTATGACATGTTCACATGAACGGAGACGGCACAGCTCACCCTTTCGACAAGATAGTCGCTTTCTACAGGGAGATAAATCGCCATTTCAGCCATAATAGAAAAACGTTTCAATGGGTGAGGAAATGGGATATCAAGCTCAAAGATGTCTAGACTCTTCTGCTAAATCATACAGGAAAGACAGACATACGAGATGAAAGATATAAAAATGCCAGTTCTTACCCAAAATTACGGACAGCGGCCATAAATGCGCATAACTCCAAATTGAGTGATTGTTTTCATAGTGATATTCGCCTTTAGCTCGTACTTTCGACGCCGTGACGAGGCATAGAAAGCATACAATATAGCTTAAATTCGTTTGGATTTAGGGATAATCTTTCTGCTACTGACGCAACTCACCAGTCTTTTCGCTTAAGTCATCGTACTCTCCAACTTCTTAGCCACTCAATTTTAAGATCAATTTCTTAACTGTCCTTCTATCTTAGCCGTAGGAAATCCAGGAGAGATTTAATCATAATATCGGGACTCGACGGGAACACGATCACGATCAATTTACGTTCCACTCGGGAACTTCCAAGCAGAATCATCGCCTAGAACTATTGTGGAACCATGGGCCCATCATCCTCGGAGAGTACCTCGCAGAGAGTCTGCAATTGATTTCGTATAGCGAGACACAGAATAGACGGATCACACCATGATCAAGGTTCCATCAAATGAATCAATGACATTAAAATTCTTCACCAAATCGCTCAAGACACAGCGACCGACGCATTACACACAGTGTTTTATAATAGTTGCTCGAGATGATTACTAGTCTCACACTTTCGAGCTGGGAGATTGCGAAGAATCTAGGGATGCATCATGCTCTTCTCGTATACATATCCAAATTTGGCAATTGGAGAAACGACAGATGTTTGATCGAGACAGCTGAAATTTCATTCATGGAAACTATCGCTTTCAAAGGATTTTCCGCTTTAAACGCGCCAAAAGCGGAAATATTTATGCTAAAAGAAATTTTCGGGAGGAAACATGGGATCACAATTCAATTATATCAATTCGAAAACCTAACTTCTCCTTTTCGATGAATTATGACTAAATTCTTCACAAGAAAAGCCGGAACCCTACCTTTCACGAGCGTACTACTCCCAGGAGTCTACGTGCTTTCAGCATGAAGGACCTAATTCCTGCATGACAGAGGTATTACAATGTGTCAATTTGGCTAAAGGTCTTCAAAGGTTGATTTACCTCTAAGATGAAAGAGAAAGGGTAGTCTCATCTTGGACTTGATATTTTTGAACGCCTCGAAGCAGCGTTGTAACTGTATCACCACTAGTTTTTAAAGACACGGTCACGGATAAATAATAACAAACACGCTAGTCAAAACGTAATAACTAATATTTACTTTTACTACAAATGCATATATGTTGTAATTTTCGAAAGGTTCGCTCAAACTCGAGAAGACGAGTTTAAATTCATTAAAAATCAGCGGATCCACGACCGGTTTTCAAAAAATTGACGTGACCGCTCCACTGTGAAAATCCATATTGCAGACATTATTACTCAAGTTTCATTTTCACCAGCTTGTTCAAATCAAAACATTGTTTTACAAAATATATATATATTTAACGCGGAAACCACGTAAGTCGGAAAAAATATATATATATATATTTTCACGCGAATCGCCTTTTGAAGTTTCTATATATTAAAGATTTCAAAGCTCGAAGATAAAATTTCATGAAAGCTTAGAAACAAAAATACTTACACGCCGTTTCAAAAGCCGCATTTAGCATTCAATATTTGAAACGAGAGTTTATTTCTAATTTTGTGAAATATCACAATATTTAAAAAAAAATAAGTTTTTTCGTGAAGTTATAGACAAAAATTTTTTATCATAATTCGTAGTCTATTTTGTTTCTAAAACTATGAATGCCCACATTTTATTCTAATTCATGAATTTAAATGTATTTGCGTTTTCATCACAGTCAGCGTGCTGCCACTTTTTGTCTCAAGCAACCCATGTCCTATCATACATCGGATCTTCACTCAGTTACGTATTCGCCATGCAATCAAAAATCTGCAATATCCTATCTTATGATCTCGCTCAATTAATATTTTCAAATGCAACTAAAAAATCATCATCCAGCTACTACACCGGCTCACTAAGCACGGGACTTAACAGATGGTGGATTTTTGACAGTTAAATTTTTTATTATGTTCCCATTAATGGCCCATGTTACTGATCAGCATATTGTGAGCATGTTTCGCGGGGAATAGTGCAGTTTTTCATCAGAAATCCCGGCATCTCATGAATACGCAGTACTCACTTTTATATAATCAACGATTGATTTTGCTTTAGATAAGTAATTAAGTATATGAGCACATGCCTCAGATAACACAGTTTTCCTCGAATATATAAAAAGTCATGTGGTAGAATATTGATCTTTGCTTCTGGGATTACTTCGCCTAGTGTGGTTTTACAACGCCTCAGATCAACGCAGCTTCCATGACTACATTATGAAGCACATATCACCAAATTTCCTCATAATGGCTTCGTGACCCGCCCCGGCAAGTAGTAGATCCATCAATACACTCATTAACCGAATATTTCGCTCATCATAATATTAATTACACTTATAGTTTTCCTGCAAGAATTCCATGAGTTAGTGATAAATATTTCCAACATACTAAGACAGTCGCTATCGGTAGCTCGAGCCGAGAAGTGAACTCGCACTGCACGAGCACTTCACGTAAGAAGCATTCTAAAATAGTGAGGAACGAACCTATGCAAAATAGAAGAAAATAATAATAAAAATAATAATTCCACTAGTACTTTGAATACACGTAAGCGCGGGTCATGCCGGCGGACAGCCCCACGCCTAGTTCTTTAATTTATCATATTTTTTATTATTTTCTTGATCCCATGAAAATCTCAAGCTTTAGAAACTTCATCGCTTTCATGGTGTTTCCTTTCACATCAAGGAAATAATATAAAATCAGAAAGGCCGCCATGGGGACGGGCGTTCTTAAATGTGGGTCTCGCTCCTCATGATTCCTTATTATTTTATTATTATTTCCTTTTCATCTCATGAAAACTCTACATGATATTTCAAATCATGAAAATAATATAAAATATACTCACGGGATCGCCTAGTTTTGCTTACCATACCCCAGTCGTACGGGTCTCTTACCACGCCCTTATTTATTATTATTAATTATTATTGTTATTCATGGAAATTCTAATTTCAACAAACTCCTTGATTCCATGATATTTCTAAAATCACAGATAATATAAAATTAGGAAAGTACACGGACGGGGCTATCGTTTGTAGCCGCCATGCCTGGGCCATCGGAGCTCCCACACCATGATTTATTTTGTTTTCATCTTATGTTGAAACCTTGATTTCTTCATTTCAAAATGTTGTTAATAAAATATCAAATTTCAGATCAGACACGAATACTTTGTGACATGCATATGTTGACGTACTCATGTTGCTCTTGCTTTGTTGCCGTCTCTCATCATTGGTCCCACTTAATTCACATTTCCAAATCGACACACTCGTCTCGCGGATCACTATATCGGCCATGACCCCTTGTTTTGCATTTCACTCTTTTCGCAATTAGTTCTTACTTTTAGATTTTAGCACTATTTAATAAATGAAATCCAAAGATTTAACAATCAAAATTTTCAAACTTCTTTTCACCAGTACATGGTTGATCCATCGTACCCGCCCTCTTCGCGGTTTCAATAAATCATCATTGATCAACAATTGATCAAAATTAGGTTTTTGAACTAGCTTATACTCCATTATTGCATGTTGATCCATCAACATTTTAATCAAGCTATACGGGTTTCAAATTTCTGCCAAGCATTTTTAAATTAATATTTTATTTAGTCTCATCACTAGCAACATTTGCTTCGCATGGTTTCTACTTCAGACTACGGAATATTGTTCAACTAGGCCACAACAATTATTTAAATGAGCAATATTTGCTCACTTAATTATCAACATTTACTCGGTAATATACGCCACCTCAGGAGTTTTTAGACATTTGTAAATTTTCCACGCTTCTCGAATTTACACCACAAGAGTAAAAGTTTCAACGACTCAATTAAATACATCATTTTAGACATCAATCAAATACATGGGGAGAGCACTAATGTTTTTATTTACACCGCGAGGGTCTACACACATGAGAATGTGGCGTCGCGTATCAGCTTGGAGGAGCAGTAGTGCAGTGGATGGGAAACAACCAAATCACGTAAAGACGAATGTTTTTAACACGATTTCACTTCCCCACTCTTCACTCCCGCCAATCGTCACACTCATTGGATCGCGTTTAGTAATATAAATAAGTCTCAATCATGATTGAAGTTGCCAAATCGTATTAACAAGAGATTAAGAACTCAACGCTTTAGCAATTACTTCTCAACGTAGCAAATTCATTCATTTATCTTATTTCTTTCAAGAAAATATGCCAACACACCTATATTCTGATCACCATTGATCCACACATTTCTCAAACTTTCCCTCCTACCACCCTTTCAGGATCGACCGACTCGAACGACCATCGCCTGTTGCATTGATCTCTCAATTCAGCTCCCGCAGCATTCGCAGAGGCTAGATTAGCTCGCTGTTATTTCTCCAGACGTAGTCGCTCCATCAATTTAAAAATTCAGTAACTTCGTTTTACCCCATCTACACAACTCATGAATATTTCCATTTTCTCTTTGAAATACTTTAATCTCAAAAAATATCTTGTTCTTCCAACCTAACTGGGACACCCTACTAAATCGATCGCCAAATCAGCTGTTTCAAAACCATTTTTTCCCATACTCGTCCATTTTCGATGATTCCCGATATGCGACCCAACTGAAATGCGGTAGTAAGTGACCATTATCATCCACACTCTGATGTTTTCGTGCTTCAATAAGCCAAGGCACAGTTGGCTTGACATTCATTAAGGATCAGTCCTTGTGCCGCAAACGCTCATTTTAGTTATTACGGTTATCAGATGATCGTGGATATGTTTTTGCATTTTCTGTTGGAATGATCGTCTGATTATGGAAATGATGCCTAGCTTTTCAGGTAGTTATGGGTTACATGGAATAAATCATTATTACGCATTCGATCAAAAATTCTAGCTGATTCCAAATCTCCACAGTTAAAATTTCAAACTTTCAATTTCTAAACCTCAAATCAGCATGAACACCACTACAAATGTTTCAGTTGTTCACTCTCATTTCATCTCTGACCAATAGCCAGAATAACCTATCTATCAAATTCGATATCGAATTCCAATAAAACCAAATTCTCAAGCACAAACACTTTCTCTTGAAAAGCTGTTATCACCACACCTAAAGTGTAATCAATGAATGAAAAATATTTAACTCCAGCACAACAGAATACGTGTTAGCTCACTCTTATAATGATTAAAAAATACATTCTAATAAAAATGGGTGGGGCGGGGGGGGTTGTTTTAAATTCCTGTTCAAACCCCTTTCGTTTCTCAAAGCGTTGAAGGTTATGAATAACATGCCAAGTATGTTAGGGATAATCAAGTATGAGAAACAGAAATATGTGAAAAGAAAACAGAGTATAATCAGAATTTACTTTGAGATCAATGAGTAGAAAGGAGGTAATTTGTTTGTCTGTGATTGAGTTTATAATCATTTGAAAAGGTTCAAGAGTCGCGTGATGCCATTGCCGTCTCTGCCGCTTTGCGGGGAGCCAACGGCGTAAAGCGGAAAGAGCTCAATGAGTTCAAGGACTCGCTTTGCAGTCCTGGGTAGCCAGCTGTCACATCCTCTGTGACATGATGTCGTGCATCCTGCCACCCTGTAGATTAGCAATTCTACTTTTGAGGTGGGGATCTCGCTTTCAGCTCCCTATTGTTTTTTTTGTGATTTTTGTTTGATGTCGTGCCAGTCTCCGGCCACCCTGTGGATCAAGGTGAGCAGTCTGTGAAAGGTCTCAAATGCATGCAGTGCAGAGATTAGGATTGGGATCGATTGTCTCACACTCCGGTCCCAGAATCTTAAGAGTTAATTATGGGGGCACTCACCTGATCCCCCTGAATTCCAAGAAAATGAAAAGTATTCACACTTTTGTTTGCCTGCAAGCTGCATTGCGACACCATTGTGTCAGTGCTAACACAGCCTGGGGGGCTAATATCTCTCGCCGTAGCTATGTCTCGACAAAGAAAAGTCTAAAACAGAGAGGGTGGCACCAAATGTCAGTCTTACTTTGTGCATTGTATATTGACAAACCAATATGCAGTAGTGTAAAAGATAGTTAAAATAAGAGTGGTGGTGTAAATAATATGATGAAATTATGCCTAAACATGCTTGAGGTAAAAACCAAGAAGGTTGTATATCACTCTGCTTGTAAAAGAAGGCTGCATATTAAAATAAACTAATACTCAAGAATCAGAAACAGTAATTTGTCCACTTTCTAACTCAAAGCCTGACGATGATACTTTCATCCCCGACTCTAAACACTGAAATACACATTAACAACATTAGAGGCAATCGCCGCCCTTCCTGTCATCAGTGAATCCTGTCATCCTGCTGCTCCCCTGTGACAGCAGTCATAACTTTTTACAGTTTAACATCACATGGGCCCCCATCTCAGTTCTCCTTTTTAGCTTAGGTTGTGCCGCATGTACTTTAATATCATTGCATTTAAAGATATATTTGTCACATATTCTTAACATTAAACAAAAACAGATACGGGAAAAGATTTATTAGTTTCTTGTTAATTCGTTATCTTAATTCGTAATACTTTCTCTTTTAGATTTTCAGCCCAATTTTCGCAAGAGGGCTTGTAACACGAACAACATAATGAGATATTGAGATAATAAACTGATTACTTCTCAGTCTACAAGGATGGTTCTTAAGACCTTTCTCTGCATATAAATAACTCCAAAATCAATCTTGCATGCTCATTTTCATCTAGATCGTGATTCGAGCACCCAACTTAATTAAATAATAATGATTTATAATTCAATACTCTTACAGTAAACATGCAAAAGCAGAGGGAAGATGCAGCGCAATCGTTAAAGAACACAAACCGGAGGCGTTGAATACTCCTATTTACCGGTTTTATTTGATACGCTAAAGGTTGTACCTAAAAAAACATATCATCAAAGTTCGGTTGAAGAAATGTAACCTTGCATCTCTCAGTTCCTACCTAGTAATACTGGGAATAATGATGGCTTACCCTCTACTCTTTAATACATTTCACGAAAACTCTTATTGACTTGAAAATCGAACTTACCGGGCCGATTTTATAAATCCAAAACTTATTTTTTGCGCGTAACATTATCCAATTTTTCATATATCAATTGAAAACACATGTGATGAAATGTTAGTCAAAATCAGCAGTAGCTTTAGAAATAACAAGAGGATTTACCGGATGTAAGACAAGGGTACATTACTGAAGCCACCATGAAACATGCAAATCCTCAATATATGCCATTTGTATAAAATACATCTATACTTCTTGAACAAAATATACAGACTAACCACCCACGCTTTTTGCTCTCTCATGAGTTTATGAATTGTATCCGTTGCTTTACAACTGTAGTTTACACAATAATCAAAAGAGAAATTAACATTAGTAGTATCAAAATTTTATAATGCAAATGGACTGCCAATCAATGACAAGGAATCAATTTCAAGTGAAATAAACAAAAGTTTAAGAGTAAATGTGAGCAGCCAAGATATATCTTCCTTCCTCTGCGCGATCTGCTGCCTTTGGGAACTTGCTTGTTATCTCGCTGTAAAAGTTGTATTGCATTACTCACTTGATACTAGCTGAACTAAATATAAGGGACGGGCAGACGGGAATCGATCGCCTCGACTCGGGGAGCCTGTTGTGTTATCACCGAGTCGCTGGACCACAAGACCCGCATCGACCTGATCATTTGCCAGCCTCTTCTTCTACAGTGGACTATCTCAAGCTTATACATAAAAATTTTGAATACCAGCGCTACTAATATATACAAACTGCACAGACGGATCTTGATGCACCGTAATCCCACCCCGCGGGTGAGCAGGTCGAATCAATTTCATATTTAACCCAAATTGCTAAATTCAAATGTGTAGCTGAAAATCTTACTTTAAGTAAATGTTGAGGCATACTCAAATTTTCGAGACACTGTGTAATATCTCTTATCCGCCATATTTTAATTATTATAATAATAATTTTAAGTTTATATTTTTGTAATTATTTATTTAAAGTTTAATTTGTTATTGGATTTGTCAAAATACAAAGTTAAAAAAATAATAAATAAATTAAATTTTTAAAAATAAAAATAATAAGAATAAAAAATATGATTAATTTTAGAAAACTAATTTGTTTTTTTGAAAAAAAAATAAAATTTTAAAGTGAAAAATAATATAATTTTTTAAAAAAAATAAAATTAAAAAACTGAACTTTTTTAAAGTAATAAAATAAAAGATAAATAAAATAAATTAGCAAGTAATTTACTCCCACTCCCCTTATCAACTTACACTAGTTAGAGTAGCAATTTTGCATGCCTCAAAAATAAATCTCTTATTTTTAAAAGGAATTACCATAGCTCTGATATATCCAAAATTAGTTATAAAAACATTACAACCCTGCTATAGTTTAGCAGTAATCTTTTTTTTCAAGCAATTTTGGGTGTAGTAATCTATCTCCCACATTTTCTCGATTTACAGAGTGCCTACATTTCGAACATATGTAATACCCATACACTTGTATCGCTTCAAATAATTTATGACTGCTAGGTTATGTCGCCCTCGCCGCTTAGTATATCTGATGTTTTTGCTTTCATAGTTTAGGCTACCCAGTCGGCGCCTAGGCCAAAACGACTAATGGTAAAATCTCAAAATTCTCAGGTACTCCTTGGGAACTAATACGAAACCCAGTTCTCCTTGTTACTACAATATAATTCGCTAAAAATTAATATCGCAGCGTACCTAATTAAGCTTATAACTAGTAACCCAAACAATGCTTAAAATCTTGAGTACTCAGTTAATTCATAGCATCTTGGCTGAGGCTTCTTCTAACTGGAAGTCAGGCGATACTTAAATTCCTGTATAAAGGGAGAAGAATATTTATGTGTGGGTAGTGAAGATAATTGAAATTTGGCTGCGACTGATTGTCCAGCTAAATTTAGTAGTCAAACATTGAAATTGAAATTAGTTAAGAGGGAGTTGTTATATACTTTCTATAAAAAAAAGGAAACTAGCGGGTGGCAGGATTGCAACATTTGTAAAGATGACAATGACAAACCTAGAATGTAAGGTGAGATAAACCTGGGAACCCACGGTGGAGAGAATGTGCATCTATACGAATCTCGTAGTCTACCAAATCTTTGTGTGTTGCTGACTCCTGAACATAAAAAGGAGGTTTAGTGATTTTCATTTCCTCCTTAAAGCATTATCTCCCCTTCCGATGAAAGTAAGGAGAGAGTTTGACAGGCATAGTTGAGCCAGCATAAATTTCAGATAATAAATCACATTATAGTTGTAACCAACACTATGTATTCATTGCTTTTTGTGAACGGAACACATGGTCCCTTTTAGCTAATATACTAATTTTTCATGTGGATTTATAGTCTGTGAGACTGATATAATGGCGCCGCCACGGTCCTTGAATCACGGGGGCCCACGTGACTCAAAGCCTGCCAAATCCTCCACACCTCCCCCCTAAGCATTTACAAGAAATTGGTCAACTTATTTACAACCCACTTTTTTTTTAACTTTAATCCTATATATATGTAATTTTGTAAATTGAGGTATTGTCAAACCGGGCATAAAGACTTTAATACTAAGAAAACTCTATAAATCCTGTGAGAAGAAACCCCAAGAGAAAAACCCCATTCCATACATAAATTCATTTATTTGTAATCGTAAGAAACCCCATCTTCCTGATTGTAGCTATCACTCAAACGGAAATAATAGACACTCACCAGCTAAACGTATCTAAACTAATCTAAAAAACTTAAATAAATAAGATTTTGAGGAAATAAGAGGAAACGCGCGATGAAATTGTCTTATTATCTCTCCTCCCAAAGCTTCCAAAAAGAAGTTCCCAAACTTTGCTTTGAGGGGAAATTAAACCTACTGTATAGCTTTTTCGTATAGTAGTGTTTCTAGGAGAGGAGAGAGAAAAGTTTTAAATATTCACTCATATCACAACCAATAAATTCTAACTAAATATAATTTACTACATTTTTTGTAAAAATGTCTCCAATATGAAGTGAAATGTAAGTATATAAGTCGTTTTTTCTCTTGTTTATTTGGGACCTGCGTAGCGGCTTCTTCATGGTTCAGACTTCTCAACTACTGCTCAAATAATTCCATTTTCTTCCATAACCGTACTGAAATGCGAACACAAATCAAATTTTATGTTATATAATGAGATACCTGCAGAAGGTCATTATACCACCCCAATCACTAATTGGGGCCCCGGCATTAGGGTCCCTAGATTTCACCTCCACCCATACAGATAAGGGATGTCTAGATTAATGAAAGACTAGAAGGATTGTGACACGTGTCAACCTATTAATATTTATTTATTAAATATTTAACGTTTGGTATCTGCTTTTTGCAATAATATTTCATTAAGGTGGAGTTTGTACCCAAATTATTTTTTGGGCACGAAATGATGAATACGGTGAGAATGCTACAGGAGATTCAACACACAATTTCATAGACTTAGGTTTGGCGTGGGTTCGGCATGGTTTGCCTACATATGAAACCCTTCGGGGAAAGATTTTATTGATAATTGCATTACAGTGTATGTTTTTTCTCTTATTACATCCCTTTATTTTCCTTACAGTTCAATGTCTAATTTCAATATAAAGGTCTTAGTGGCATTAATTTCATACTCATGCCTCTCCACATTTTCTGCATAAAAACTCGCTGCCACGTATGCCCATGATGATTTCTTGCATGAAAACTGCTGGAATCAATACTGCATGTTTCCATGATACTTTCGCATGAAACTGTTGGAAGCATACATGCTTCCATGAAGATTTCTGCATGAAACTGCATTTATGTCATTGAAACTGCACATTTATGTTCACTTACGAAACCAGTTGAATTAACATTCGCATGCCTCCATCCACTCCTGCATGAAAAACCAGCAATTAACACTGCATGCCTCCATTAATTCTGCATGAAACCAAAACTATTCAGTTCCACGATAAATTCTGCATGCTGGTACCGAGGGTTGACAGGCATAATGGCTGACAGTATGGATTGATATTATTGAAGATTATTGCACGGGCTGGCAGTGCAATATTTTTAGATGGGGAATTCAGAGCAGCGTCGCTGGCAACAGATTGGAAATTGTGGCAGCACTACTGGCAACACGGTCTTGAGACATTGACTGATCGTTGACTGACCGAGCGTTGATTTCTGTGACACCGGTTGTTGACTTTGCGAAACTGGCGGGCTTGAGACAGCTTTTCGAACAAATGGCACGTTCTGCCTCAATATGTGATATTTTTACTTCATGGTAGCTAAACATCGTCTCCTTAACCCCCCAACTTGTTGGGGCCAAGAAATTCTCGTTTTTCCTTAGTCAAAATCGCTCCTTACGTGCGGATTATTGAGCTGAGGCACCTTTCTCTTGCCGTTTGCGGAAAGTCAAGATGCCTCGCTTGCTGTTGAAGGAAGAGAAAACTGCCTCGTTGATTGTGGAAATGTAACAAGTTGTTTCAGCGAAAGTTCGGCGGGAAATTGTTGAAGTATGAACCATTATTGTATGAAAATGCTGACTGAACAGCTCGATCTGTCTCAAAAATGGGAAAGAGTGGTGCTGAGAAAAATGCTTTGCTGGATTGTTGATGTAAAAACTGAACTGCGTAGCCGTATTTGACGTAATCTCTCGTAATACTCTATTTGATGTCATTCGGCTGGAATCTGTGTGAGCTAAGTATTGGGTTGTTAAAACACTGAGCCGCAGTATGGTGTGACCTTCTAGTAGTTGAGCAAAATCTATCTTGAGCAAACTGTAGAAACGGGTTTTTGCCCGTTCAACAGCAAAGATCAGCCGGACTGCAGGAGCTGCGAAGGAGATCTGGACCATAGCAACCGCGACTGCCATGGCACGAGGCATTAGCAGCAAACAGCTGGACTGCAGGGGAGGACGAGCTGCCGGATTAAAAGCAGTGATTAGTTTCTGACTGCAGGAGTCGAGTAAACTGCACAGCAGCTGCTGATCAGTTGACTGCAGAACTGAGCTGGACTGCAGCAGCTTTCGATCATTGACTGCAACAGAAGGAAAGCAAAACCGCACTGCGGCTGTGATCAGCTGGACTGCAGGAGTTGCGAACAGAGCTGGACTGCAACAGCAGCAGCGAAGCAAAACTGCACTGTGCGATCAGTTGGACGCGTGAGCTGCGAATAGAGATGGACTGCAGCAGCTGCGATCAGCTGGACGTTCGGACTGGCAGTTAACCGCAGACAGCAGCTGCGACAGCTGGACTGCAGGAGTTCGCGAACAGAAGCACTGCAGAAAGCTGATCAGCTGAGGCACAGCAGCGAGAAACCGCATTCGTAGCAGCGATCAGTTGACTGCAGAGTTGCAACAGAGCTAGATTGCAGCAGCTGCGATCAGCTGGTGTTTGCAGTAGCATCGAGCATTGCAGTTGACTGAGCGAGAAAAACTGACATAGCAGCTGCGATCACGGGACTGCAGGAGGAAGCTGACTGCGGCGCTGATCAGCTGGATCGCACAGCAAAGAGAAACTGCCGCAGCAGCGATCAGTTGACCGCAGCAGTGCCGTGATCGCTGGGCTGCAAGAGCTGTTGGATTGTAGCAATCTCGATCATTGGACTGCGTCAGCAACGAGCAAAGCCGCAGCGCTGCGCCAGCTGGACGCGGGCATATCAGTCACGCCAACCAGGGTCAACGAAGATAAATGCACTGCAAGCATCTTCGCGATCAGCGACGCAGGAGAGCTACTTCGCAGTAATTGCTGAGGAACCAGATTAAACAGTTCGACGCGTAGTTTCAATAATCGCCTGATGAGTAGGACCGCATCAAACAGACTGCATCAGCAACCCGCCGGAGATCAAGAGTTTGGGTTAATTTACTCCCGCAGCCAGAGCTTTAGCGCCATAAATTTCCAGCTCGCTCCCAGTTTTAGACCATTAGTGTTACATACGTCTGGGCCCTCAAGGATCACGTTCGTAACTTCGCTCCTCAGAAGATAAGATTATGTTAGTTTCAATCGTTCGCACAGTGGTGACTCGTTCTGCTGCATTTTGTTACGCATGTTTTTGAAATGCGCGGAACTATTTCCAGGACGCGCGCGCAGAATTGAAATGCGTGCATCTCTTCGTGAGAAATTCGACGTCACATTATAGGTGTTCATTGGAACAAAGCAGTAGGAAAGATGCGAAAATATATGTACCGTATTAGTAGCTATTGCAGTTGTTTATGAGCCGATTTGGATGTAACCACTGCCTATGTGCGGGATCAAGATGAATTAGTGCAATCTCGGGCTTGGGTCAGCAACTCACCTGTCTCATGCGGGACACAAGGCCTCAGTTGGAATCAAAGATTGAAGGCCGCGTTACGGAACTGGGCTTAGGCAGTTTCGATCACAAAATCGTAATCAGTTGCCAGCAAAACTGACTGAAAGGTTGTGAAAATTGTATTGAAATATTTTGGGGAAAATTGACTGCTAACAGTTCGACCACTGGAGGACTTTAGGAATTAAAAGGACTGCGGCAGTTCGAATAACTAGCCAGAAAAGGTTAAGGGTAGAAACTGGACGCGCAGTCTCGATCAACTAAAAAGGGAAAAGGAATGCGCAGTTCGCCCACCGGACTACAGTATTGCCGAGGAACTAGACGACAACATCTCGATCAACCAGGACTTTAAAAATACGTGAAAACCACGCCAGTTTGATTCACTGGACCAAATGGAATGCGACCGTTTCTGGTAATATTTTACACTTAAAAATTCAGTTTTCTCCTGGGAAATTTTCGCCTCAAAAATAAAAATGGGAATTGACATGGCCCACCGGGCCGAAGAAGAAAAAAATTGGTTAAGTTAGCGGCTCCAAACATACACGATTGTACCCAAAAGTTCTTTCCATCAAAATTTTACTTTCATGCTCAATGAGCCAGATCGCAACGCCAAAAAAATCACCCACTCGGACGTGAGACGAAGAATAACGAGTCAAATTTTTTGGGATCAGCTTCAGTGGGGGCGGTGGGGGCCTGTCAGTTTGTATCTTTGGGCTGAAATCTGTGGCTACGTTATGTACGCCGCCTGCATACAACAGGCTACATTTGTTTCAGTGACAGTGCTGGGACTCATGGAACCAGGAATTACAGATGATCTGCGCTGAATAGATCCACACTCCTGCCGACATCAAATAAAAAGCGAGATTGAATCGTCGAATCCCGGCGGTGAGTCGGCGATTCAGTGGTTCGTTACTCTATTGATTAATTGGCGATTAGTCTACAGAGATTAATTGGTGGATTCGATTCACCACGCAATAATCAACTTAAATCAGAATTCCGATTCAAGCAAGGCCACATTGGCAACTTAATTTCAGAGCCCCATTCAATGTGGCTGCCAGAACTTAATAACGAGCCACGGATTTTTCAGCCCCATACCGTTGGCTTGACGGGATTTATACGCCCACTTGGGCTTGGTCTAAAAATTTGTTTCGTTGATATCTTCTCTTTCTGCCTCACGTCCGAATTGATGATTTTTGCCTCGTCATGATCGTATTTCAATATCCTACGACATGAAGGTAAAATTTCGCAATTGAGAATAATATTTTTGGGTACAATTACGCCATTAACATGTTTGGAGCAAGGCGCTAACCAACCAATTTTTTTTTCTTCGATAACTTCTTCTTCTTGCATCCAAAACTCGAGTGATTTTCTGCCCGATGAGATCGTATGTCAATTCCAACATCGCGAAGGCGAAATTTCAATTTTAGGAGAAAAACTCAATTTTTAGGAATGTAAAATGATAAAGACTTAAACGGCCACATTCAATCACCGTCTGAATCATACAAATTAAAGGGATCAAAATCATGAAGTCCTTTTTCGCATATTTACTAAAGTCTAGTTTGATCGAGATGCTGTCGCCTAGTTCCTGCAATACCGTAGTCCAGCTTGATCGAATCACGATTCCTTTTCCACATAACTACTACAATTAGTCGACGAATCATCAGAATCCGGGCCACAAAGAATAATCGTCAAGTTGATCGAATCGCCGCAGCCTTTTAATTCCTAAAGTCCAGCTTGGTCGAATCAAGCAGAGTCCGATTTTCCCTAAAACTGCTTTCAATACAGCTTTTCTCACAATCACCGCTTTCACCAGCTTTTTATGTATAATCAATGTGATAATCGATTTGAGCCTGATTGCTAAATAGCGTCTCCATGGCAATCAAGCCAACTAGCTTTGATTCAATCGTGTATTTCCTGCCCTGCTAGACGACCCAGTCATTGACCTGCCGAGACGCTAAGGCAACTACACTAGTCATCGCACCGGAAAATATCAACAGGCAAGGACATCCAAATCAACTCATAAAACGAAGTCGCAATAATACTTTTTAATACGGTACATATACAATTTGCATATTTTCGATCTTTTCATATATTCATGCATACTTGTTCAATGAGACACCTATAATGTGGAATCATTTTTCACGAAGAGATGCACACATTTCACCCTGCGCGTTCGGAATAGGGGATTGGCCTCCCGCGGAATTCCAGATAGCAAGACATTTTTCAAAATCTCATGCGCGAGCAAAATGCAGCAAGGCAAGGCACCTTGTGCGAGCATTGAGCAAAGATGACAATCACTATCTTCCGAGGGCGAGTTGCAATCACTAACGTGATCGATCATTACCAAGGTTAGATATGTAACACCTAATGGTCTAAAATAACTTCTTGGGGCGAGCCGCTAAACACTCTATACGCTAAAGGGCGAGTTACATGGCACCTAAATGCAATGCGAATTAAGCTTCAAAATCGAAACTTCAGTGTAACTCCAAACTTCTTAATCCTCCAACGAGTTACAGATTAAGAGGGGGCGAGCATACACACCCTATTATTTTGACGCTACGCAATTATTACACCGTAATGTTAAACCGCATAGTTAAGTTGATCGAATTATTGTAGTCCAGCCTTAAAAAAAGCAACTCATGACTAGCTGACGTACCGATGGGCCCATTTGCTTATCAATTCTCAGACTTCATGACGCAATCATGCAGTCGTTGCACTTGGCTTGACGAAATCGATGCAATGCATTTTCGCTTATCAATTCTATACTCGCTTGACGTAAATCGATGCACTGTTTTATTTGTAACTATTACACCTAGGTTTATCGAATCGCTTAACTCGTTCTCGCCACTCATCACGTGAGTAGCCGATTCGGGTTACCGTAACTCTGGTATGTTCGGCCGCTCCCGTACATTGCCGATCGCAGATGCCGCAGCGGCATTTATGCTCGCTGATATTGCAGCCAGCCGATCGCAACTGATGCAGCCCAATTGTCAGACACTCGCAGCTCACCTAATCACAACATCGCAGCAGTAACTTTGCTCGTTGACGATTGGACACCAACCGATTGGGTTGCCGTAATCCAGCTTCTATTCGCAGTTCTCTTGTAGCCTCAAATTGATCGAGAATTGCCATGAATTCATCTTCTGCTGCAACTCCGCGCAACTCAACTGATCGCAACTGCCGCAAGCGTGCTTTTCTCGTCGCCGTAGCCCACCTGATCAAGCCGGCCAGCAATTCAGCCTTTGTTCGCGACCTCCGCGAATCTAACCGATCGCAACATCAGAATTCAGCTTTTTCTCGCCGCTTCCGCAGCTCCAAACCGATCGCAACTGCGTAATGCTCGATGCTTATCGCAAACCAACTCGATCGCAACTGCCGTAATCTAGCTCGTTCCGTAACTCCCCAACCCATACTGATCAGAACTGGCCGCAGCGGCGCTTTTTCTCACGCATGGTACCCAATCGATCAAGCCGTCACACCCAAACTGTCGTAACTCCGCAAACTCAATTGATCGCGAACTACGCATAGCAGGTAATTTTGATCGTCATGATCAGCAGCTCACCGATCGGTTATCGCAATCCAGCCTTTGTTTGCAAATCCTGCAACTTCACATCGGACGTTGGCCGCAGTCCATCTCTATTCGCAGCCTCGCGGTCCAATTGATCGCAACTGCCAGAAGCGCGCTTTGCTCACGTCGCTAGTACCATCACTGCTCGCAACTCCACCGCAAATTGACCAGCATGCCAGAAGCAGCAGCTTTGTGTCGCGTCACTGGCCTCAAACTGATCGGTCGGATCGCACCGGTGCGTATCATTTTCTCAAGCCGTTTCTACGGTTTTGCTCAAGACCAGATTTTTGCTCAAGCGCTAAGGTCACACCTTTTGATCGCAACTACCACTTCGGCTCGATCCGTAATGTGACCAAAGACTTAATACCAATAACTCCTGATTCCCGGTAGAATAGCGTCAAATAGAGCTCATATTTTCCAAAAAAAAGAAGAAGTTACTATTCAAGTTCTATGCAACTATCCACTAGTTGATTTTACATCAACAATTACAACCACTTCAACACCCCTCTCCAAAGACCATGCTCCCATTACTGCACCGAGATCGGCCTTCATCCTTTTGTTTTTCATACAATAATGGTTCATACTCAACTATTTCCCGCCGAACACAATAACCTCACTTGGGGGCAACTTGATTACGATTTCCACAATCAACGAAGGCGCTTTTCTTCGCTTGACAAGCAAATTTACTTTTGGGGCGTCTTGACTTCCGTAAACTAGCAAGAGAAGGTTGCCTCAACATCAATAATCCACACATGGGAGCGAGTTTTGTCATTGACTAAGGAAAACGAAAATTTCTTAACCCCAACAAGTTGGGGGTTAAGAGGGGGCGATGTTTGTACCATGAGTAAAAATATCACATATTGGGCGTAACGTCGCCTAAACCACTGTTTCAAATTGTCATCCAAGCCCGCTAACCATTCAACCGAAACAACGACCCACCTTTGCCAAGATTTCATAAAGTCAACAACCGGATCAACGATCACCGGTCAATGGTCAAAGTCAACGCTCGGTCAACGGTCAAAGTCAACGATCGGTCAATGTCAAAGACCGTGTTGCGAATAGTCTTTGCATCTGATTTCAATCTTGTTGCAATAGCGCCAACCAATTCCCATCTAAGTATTCTATCAGATGCCAAGCCCGATCTCTACCGTCAGGCCAATCCAACACCGCCAAAGATCCATCCATATCATCGCCCATTATGCTGTCAACCACCCGATCGGTTTGCCAAGATCAGAATTTATCATGGAAGCATGAATGAACAGTTTCATGCAGAATTGAAGATGGAGGCATGCAGTGTTAATTCCAGCAGTTTCATGCAGAATTGAATATGGAGGCATGCAGTGTTAATTCCAACAGTTTCATGCAGAATTGAAGATGGAGGCATAAATGTGCAGTTTCATGCGATTGAAGATGAAGGCATAAATGTGCGCTTTCATGCGAAATCTTCATGGAGGCATGTAGTATTGATTCAAAATGGTTTCATGCTGAGAATCATCATGGAGGCATGCGATTGATTCCAGCAGTTTCATGCAAAATCATCATGGAGGCATGCAGTATTGATTCCAGCAGTTTCATGCAGAAATCATGATGGAGGCATGAATGAGAATTAATGCCATTTAAGTTTATATTGAAATTAGACATTGAACTGTATAAATAGGGAGGAGAAGAAATCATTTAAGGGATGTAGCCAAGAGGAGAAAAAACATATACTGTTATACAATTATCAGTAAAAAATCACTCCCCGAGGGTTTCGCCTCGTGGATGTAGGCAAACCATGCCGAACCACGTAAACCTCAAATCTATTGGTGTGTGTTCCAATTCGTCTCCTAGCCTTAAATTCTCACCAAATTATCTATTCATCGTGTTTCGTGCCCAAAAATAATTTTGGGTACAAACACCTTAATATTTCAAATATTGAGTACCAAAGCTAGGTGTTGGATATTTACAAGATACCAAACGTTAAATAACCCAATAAATAAATATTAATAGGTTGACACGTGTCACAATCCTAAGGATTGGGGTACTCTAGTCTTTTCATTATATCTAGACATCCCTTATCTATTTTTTATGGGTGGAGATGGGAATCTAGGGACCCTAATTAATTCTTGGGGCCCAATTAATTGTTGGGGCCCCAATTAAATGACCTTCATAAATTATCTCATTATGTAACATAAAATTTGATTGTGTTCGCATTTCAGGTACATTTACTAAATCATGGAAAGAAAATGGAAATTCTATTTGAACGGTGGTTCTGAAGTCTGAACCATGAGAAAACCGCCCACGTGGGTCCCAAATAAGCCAAGAGAAATGGAAAAAAGAAACAACTATATGCCCACATTTCGCTTCACTTATTGGGACATTTTTTGCAAAAAAATATTTAATCCAAATTATATTTGGTTAGATTTTATTGGTTATTTGTTATGAATTGAAGAATATTTAAAACATACTCTCTCTCCTCTCCCGAGAACTTTTCTCTCTGAAAAAAAAAAGCCCAACGAAACCCTAGCGTCGTTTGAGCACCCACTCTTCAAAGGTTGGCTCTTTTTGGAGCAGATCTGAGCAGAAGATGCTCAAACAATTTTCTTCATGCGTTTCCTCTTTTTATTTCCTCAAAATCTTGTTTGTTTAAGTTTTTTTTAAGTTAGTTTAGATCTGTTCTTGGTTGAGTCTGTCTATTGTTTCTTCGTTTGAGTGGTCTTCTGAATCAAGGGGAAGATGGGGTTTCTTCTGATTACAAATTCTCGAATTCATGTAAGATGGGGTTTCTTCTTGGGGTTTCTTCCTAGGATTTATAGAGTTTTCTTGTATTAAAGTCTTTGTACGGTTTGACATTACCCTCAAATTTTAAAATTGCATATATATATAGGATTTAAAGTTAAAAAAAAGTGGGTTCATAAATCCGTTGATAAGTTTCCTAGCAAATCTTAGGGGGGAGGGGTCGGACTCCATATGGAGGATTTGCTGGAAAACTGAATCCCGTAGGAAACGTGATTCTAAGGATTCGGCAACCAAATATACAGAGGAAAACGTAATTCTATCGAATCCTCTGGGCCCATAAATTCCACCTTGAAAATTCTAGGTACAAACCCAACTAAAAAGAGGACCATGTGTGTTCCGTTCACAAGCTAAACCAAAACTTTTGGCCACATTATAGCTAAGCAATGAGCCATAGTGGTTGGTTACAACTATAATGTGGCTAAAGCCATCTGAAACCCCCATAATGCTTGGCCTAACAACAAAAACCTGTCAAAATAATGATCTCCTTACTTTTTCTTCTCATCGAAGGAATAATCTTTAGGGAGAAAATGAAAAATCACTAAACCCTTTTTTTATGTTCAGAGTCAGCAACACACAAAAAGATTCGATAGACTACGAATTCGTATGGGCTCTTTTATTCTCCACCATTAATTCTAGGTTTGTCACAAATCACCTTACTATTCTAGGTTTGTCATTGTCACAAATAACACAAATGTTGCAATCACCCTTTTGCTAGTTTCGTTTATGAAGTATATAACAACTTCCCTCTTTAAACTGAATTTCAATTTCAATATTCTTGACTACCCAAATTTAGCAATGGACAGTCAGAATTCGATTCCCCTTCGCACTATATTTTCCTTGATCTTGAAACCAAATTTCAATTATCTTCACTACCCACACATAGAAGTGTATCTTCTTCTCCGCTTTCTTTATACAGAGAATTTGAGAAATGGAGAGTCTGTCGCCTGACCAGTTAGAGATGTTAGAAGCTGCCTATGCCTCTTCCGGTAAGATAACATGAATTCATTTTATTAACTAATTACTCAAGATTTTAAGCAATGGTGTGTGCATATGTTGTTTAGTTACTGGTTCATAAGCTTAATTAGGTTTGCACTGCTTGATATTAATTTTTGCTTGAATTGCATATTGTGTAGCAAAAGGGGGAGAGCCTGGGTTTTCGTATTAGTTCCCAAAGGCCGCCTGAGAATTTTGAGACCTTTTACCATTAGTCGTTTTGGCGCCTAGGCCCCGATACTGGGAGGCGCCGGCTAGCCAACAACCCTAAACTATGAAAACAAAAACATCAAGGCAAATTACTAAGCGGCCGAAGGCCGCGGCAAACTTTTAACGGGTCATAAATTATTTGAAGCGTACAAATGATATGGAGAAAATATTGCATACAAGTGATTTCAGGAAATAAATGAAGACTTCCTGCTAAATACGAAGAAGAAAATAGTAGAAGGATAGATTACTACTAAAAAATTGCTTCAAAAAAAAAAGATTACTACTAAACTATAGCAAGTTGTAATGATTTTATAACTAATTTTGGATACATATCAAACTATGAGCGGGCTAAACCAAAAAATAAGAAGGTTGTTTTGAGGCATACAAAGTTATTACTCTAACTAGTGTAAGTTGATAAGGGGTGTTCTAAGGCTAGTTAAATTACTTAGATAACCTTGACTAATTTATTTATTTATCTTTTTATTTTTATTACTTTTAAAAAAGTTCAATTTTTTAATTTTATTTTTTTTAAAAGAATTATATTATTTTTTTCAATTCTATTTCTTAAAATTTTATTTTTTTTTCAAAAAAAAACAATTAGTTTTCTAAATTTTTCTTTTTAAAATCTTTTAGTCTTATTAATTTTATTTTTAAAAAACTAATTTAATTTGTATTTTTTTTTAACCTGTCAGCATGTATTGTAAGAAGAATATTTTTGAAAAATCCAATAACCAAAAAAACTAAATTAAACTTTCATAGAAAAAAACTCTTAATAAATAATTACAAAAATATAAACTTAAGGGTATTATTATAATAATTAAAATATGGCGGATAAGGGGCTATTGGTTTTACTACCTGGTGTCTCTATTTTGTCTTTATTAGGTATGCCTCAAAAAAAATTGAGTATGCCTCAAAACAGCCTTAAAACTAAGATTTTCGCTACACATTTGAATTGCTTAATTTCGGATTGGAATTTTATATTTCGGTTCGGCTCTACTCGAATTCACCTTCGGTGAATTGGGAAGATGTTTCGTATCAAATGTCCCCCGCTCTTTATTCTGGTTTGTATATATTAGTATCGAACACACTGGTATTCAAATTTTTATGTATAAACAGGATACTCAATTCCACTATTGGGAATAAGAAAGAGGCTAGCAAATGATCTAGGCTTGTCTGATGCCCGAGTGCGCTATTGGTTCAACGATCGAGCGGAGAAAGATAAAGATAACACAACAAACCCTGGTTCTAGGTCAGGACAGTGTTATCACGGGGCATCATCGTTAAATACTGATCATACCTGCTGCGTCACTTTGGTATGGTGGTGTCCAGACAACTTTACAACGAGAGGAACCTTCCCCGAAGCGCGAAGTTTATAACAAACAAGTTCCAAAACAGCAAGGGAAACAGATCCTGAAGGAGCTAGAGGAGGAAGATATCTTAATGAGAAAGGTGTTTCTCTAAGCACTCACACATTTTACTCCTTAAAAGCTTTTGTTTATTTCACTTGGTGGTCCTTGTCAGCAAATTAATTTTAACTTTAGTGTTCATTTGCATTATAAAATAAAATCATTTTGTACATATATATATATGTTAATTTCTCTTTTAGGTTTTAGTTGTGTACTTAAACATTTCGGTTGTAGGAGCGAACGGATGCAATTCATAAATTTCATGAGAGAGCAAAAGAAGTGTTTCGGGCGGCTGTAATTTTCGATTGAAGTTGAGTTGGATCACAATGTATTTTGTTCAAACTGTAGATGTGCCTATACAAATGGCACTAGAAGATATTGAGTTTGTTTGCATGTCTCATGAGTGGCTTTGAATAATGCCATAGTCTTATACATCCCAGTAAGTCCTCTTGATTGTTTCTTTCAAAAATACTTGCTTGTTTTTGACTAACGGTATGATATTGGAACTCATCTTTTTATGTGTTTTCGATTGTTATATGAAAAATTGGATAGTAATGCACGCAAAAATAAGTTTGGATTTATAAATCCAAAGAAATTGTTCATTTTCAAGTCAATAAGGAAGTTTTCGTGAGAAATGTATTAAGTGGACCTGAAAGATTCAAATCGAGTCGAAAATACATCATTATTCCTTGTAATACAAGGTAAGCTGAAGATCCGTTACATTTCTTCAACTCGAACTTTGATTATGTTTTTTAGATTTTAACCTTTGCGTATCAAGTATAAAACCCATTAGAGTTAGGGTATTCTTTGATATCAGCTGGTGTTGCTGACATTGCTTTTGCATCTCTTGCATATACTAACTTTTTGCATGTTTACTTTGTAGAATTCATTGGGTACTAATCGTATTTTTCGATGGGGTATTTTATTATTTGAATTCGTTGGACGAAAATCAGATCTAATCTAGATGAGAAAATGAGCATGTAAGTTGATTTTGGGTTGGAACATATATTTTTATATGCATAGAAGGAAAAGTGCTTAAACCCTTGTCACTTCTCTTGTAAGATTTTTGAAACCAGTATCCAGTTTTGACTATCTCAATATCTCATTATGTTGTTCACCAGTGTTTCGCAAGCCCTAGCACGAGAATTGGGTTTGAAGACATCTAAAGAGAAAGTATTCTGGGTCGATGTGAAGGTAACAAGCTAATAAATCTTTTCCCATACCATTATTTTATCATTGTTTTGTTTAATGTTAAGAATATGTGACAAATATGTAGAACTGGTGATATTAAAATTACATGCAGCACAACCCTAAACAAAAAGGAACTTGGGAATGCGGATTTTATGTGATGTTGTATGTGAAGCACATTATAAAAAGTTATGACACTGCAATGCAGAACCCTCAAGAGGTAGTGATTCAACTTTTTCGTTCTACTTTTGATGTTTCCACGGCGTTACAATATAATGTTGTTAATAGTGCTTACATGTGTTGAAATTCTTAATTGCAGATGTTTAAGTCGGGGATGAAATATGGTACGTCGGAGCTTGATGAAGTTAGAAAAGAGTGGATAGATTCTGTTTCACCAATTCTTGAGAAGTATTGAAGTTTATTTTTAATATACAGCCTTCTTTTACAAAGCAAGGTTTTGACAATATACAACCTTCTTGGTTTTTTACATACTCAGAGCATGGTTGCAAATATTTCATCATATTGGTTTTTTACCCTCTTTATTTTTAACTATCTTTTGTTTTTCTGCATATTGGTTTGTCAATATACAGCCTTCTTTTACAAAGCAAGGTTTTGACATTTGGTGCCCTTTGCATCTTTGGTTGAGTTTATTTTTAGACTTTTCATTTGATCAGGAGACATAGCTTCAGACGAGAAGTGTGCGGTCTTCAACTTGGACTGTGTTAACTTTGACACAATCTAAACAGAAGTAACTGAACTGGATTTTGGGTACAAACAAAAGTAATTGAATTACTTTCATTTTCTTGGAATTCAATTCCAAGAATCAGATTACCCCATAATTGAACTCTTAAGATTCTGATTCGAGGTGTAATTTTAATCAGTGTCCAATCCTAATCTCTGGTTACTGCATGCATTTGAGACCTTTTCTGAACTGCTTACCTTAGTCCACAAGTGACGGGACTTGGCGCGACATCATGTCACAAAGGCTGTGACGGCTAGCTTCCGGGGCTGAAGCCGAGTCCCCTTATAAAAAGTGAATTGCTTACCTTAGTCTACAAGTGACAGGACTTGGCGCGACATCATGTCACAGGGATGTGACGGCTAGCTGCCCGGGATGAAGCCGAGTTCCCTTATAAAAAGCTGAGTCCTTGAACTCATTAGGCTTCTTTCCCCCTTTACGCCGTTGGCCTCCCAAATTTCCCACAAAACGAAAAGCAGAGACAGCAATGGCATCACATAGACTCCTGAACCTTTCAAATGATTATAAACTCAATCACAGACAAACAAAATTACCTCCTTTCTAAACTCATCGATCTCAAAAGTAAATTCTGATTATACTCTGTTTTTCTTTTCACATATTTCTGATTTCTCATATAACTTAATTATCCGTGCTTTAACTAATACTTGGCATGATTATTCACTAACCCTTCAACTTTACTTTGAAACGAAGGGTTTTGGTACAGAACCTAACAATTTTACTTACCCATTTTTATTAATTTCTTGTGCTAATTTACCATCATTAAGTATAGGTAGACTAGCACATTGTTCTGTTGTGAAACTTGGGTTAGAGTTAGATTCTCATATTACTCATTCATTGATTACTATGTACTTTAGGTGTGGTGATGTATGTCTTTCAAGGAAAGTGTTTGATGCAATAACTGAAAGAGATTTGGTTTATTGGAATTCGATGATATCGGGTTATTCAAAGATGGGTTATTCTAGAGAAGCTGTGGTTTTGTTTAAGGAGATGAAGATGAAGGGGTGTGAACCAAACGAAACGACTGTAGTGAGTGTTCGTGGAGCTTGTGTTGATCTTGGGGATTTGAGGTTTGGGAAATTGTTGGAAGGTTTGGTACAGGAAAAGGGATTTGAACATTTATTCGGTCGTCGCTGACTAATATGTTTGGAAAGTGTGGGGATTTGGAATCAGCTAGAAGGATTTTTGATCGAATGCGTGTAAATAATGATTCTATTCCATGTAACCCATAACTACATTAGCTAGGCATCGTTATTCCGCTAATAAAATTGGTTTAAGTCATTTGTAGAAAATGCAAGCATATCCGATCATCTGATGATAAATGACTAAATGTGAAACTAAAATGACGTTTGCGACATAAAGCACTCATTGCAGTTCACGGCACAAGGGACCGATCTTAATGAATGAGATTGTGAGATGTCAAGCCAACGAAATGCCTTGGCTTATTTGAAGCACGAAAACTCCATCAGGAGTTAAGTGGATGATGTGGTCACTTACTTACCACATTTCCTTTGCGGGTTGAGTTAAATATCGGGAGTCATCAGTTCTTATCGAAAATGGTTTTGAGCAACAACTCTGGAAAATGGTTTTGAGCAGCTGTTGGCATCATTTATTTAAGTCTCTTTTATTCATCATGAGTTAGGTTGGAAATGAAACAAGATGGTGCGAGATTGAAGTGTTTCAGAAATGAGTGGGAAAATGGAGATATTCATGGTTGTTGTAGATGGGGCAAAACGAGTTCTTTGGTTTTTAAGAAATTGATGAGACGACCGTGCGGAAGAAACTCCTCTAACCGAGCGAACTGTCTAGCCTCACACAGATGCACTGCAAAAAGGGAGTTCTTTGAATTCGAGAGATCAATCTGTAGGACTCCGGTCTAAACCAAGACAATGGTCGTTCCAGAGTCAATTCGGTCACAAGAGAGGGTGAGTCGATATGTAGGAGGGAAGCTGAGAAATGTGTGAGATCAATGGTGATCGAAGATTGTAGGTGTGTTGTGTATTCTGCTTGAAGAAATAAGATAAGCTCTGATTGAATGAATTTGCTCTGTTGAGAGTAATTGCTAAAACGTTGAGTTCTTAATCTCTTGTTGTCTGTTTGACGAAAGATTCTCTTGTTTTCAATCATGATTCAGAGACTTATTTATATTACTAGAATTGTAAACACCTTGATCCAATGAAGTGTGACGATTCTTTGGAGTCAAAGAGTGGGGAAGTGGAAATCGTGTTAAAACCAGTTGCTCATCGTGCGGGGACTTGGTTGATTTCCCATCCACTACTTGCTAACTCCTCCAACTGATTGCACGACTTGCTCACATTCTCATCGTGTGTATGAACACACGTGTCGTAGACCGCCGGACCAAAACCCTAGTTAATATCCCCCATGTGACACGATTGATGTCTCGTGATTGTGGAGTCTGCAAGGCAGACGTGTATTTAGTTAGTCAGTTGCTGACTTTATGAGACGATGAGTCCTTGTACTGCTGAGTCGAACGTGATTTGCAAATGTTCTAAAACTCACGAATTGAACGTGTCTCATGGAGACAGAGGTATAATTCTCGAATAAATGTTGATAATTAAGGTGAGCAAATATTGCTCATTTGATGAATTGTTGAGTATTGATAGTTGAACCAATATTCCTTAGTCCGAGCAAACATTGCTCATCCGAGCAAATGTTGCTCGTTTGATGAATTATTTGTAGCGGGGACTAAATAAAATATTAATTTAAAATAAATAAATGAACCGAGTATAACCAATTAAAATGTTGATCATGGGATCAACGTAAAATTATTAAGCGTTTGAATATGGAATTATGAACTTTGGATTCAAAAACCCTAATTTCGATCAATTGTTGATCAATTGATGATTTATTGAAAATCAACCACGGAGTGAAGGAGGGACCGGATACATGGTATGATGGATCAACCATGTAGCGCCCAGATGCTCGAGTGAGCAAATACCAAAGTTTCCTGAAGACCAGTTGGTGAAAGGATGATTAAATGCTGGTTTAATCATTTATTAAAATAGTGCTCGTCTAAGCGTTAGGCAATAAAACCTAATTATGAAGAGATGAGGTACCGACCAAGGGGTCATGAAACCGGCCCTGGTTGGTCACGGGACCGAATGACGATCGTTTTATGAAATTCCAAATTGTTTGGAGAGTTTGAACCTAATGTGAACAAATTAGGTTAATGATGAAAGTATGTGGGACCGGCCCCTTGAAAGCCAAAGAGCCAACCTTGGTCGGTCAACGTAATATGCTCATGTCACCAAAGTGTTCGTGTCTCAGTCCTGAGAATTTTGATATTTTCTGATGTGCATTTGAGCAACATTTTGAGAAAATATGAAGAAATCAAGGTTTTTTGCTCAAACTGAGGAAACTTCATAAGATGAAGGAAACAATAATAAAATAAATCATGAAGTGTGGGACCGGCTATGGCCAAGGCATGGCCAGCCGGCCAATGAGCTCGGTCCCATGGCACTTTCCTAATTTTATATTATCTTCATGATTTTAGGGAAATATCATGGAATCAAGGAGTTTGTTGAAACTAAGGAGTTTCCATGAGATGAAGGAAACAATAATAATTAATAATAATAAAATAAGGGACGTGTGGGACCGGCCACGACTAGGGCATGGTCGGCCGGCTAGGGACCGGTCCCGTGAGTCTTCCTTAATTTTATATTATTTTCATGATTTGAGGAAATATCATGAAATTAAGGAGTTTTCATGAGATGAGGGATATAATAATAAAATAATTAGGAATCATGAGGTGCGGGACCGACCACAACTAGGGCATAGCCGTAGGCTAGTAGACTCCGGTCCCATGACAGCTTTCTCAATTTTATATTATTTCCTTGATGTGAAGGAAACACCATGAAACTGATGAGTTTCCTTAAAACGAAGGAATTTTGTTCAAATGAAGGAATTTTCATGGGATCAAGGAAAAATAATAAAATATGATAAATTAAAGAACTAGACGTGGGACCGGTCACGGCATGACCGGCCAAAATGGGCCCATTCCCCAGCGCCTTAGTTAATTATTATTTTTATTATTATTTTTCTTCCTATTTTGCATAGGTTCATCGTTCCTTCGTATTTTAGAATGCTTGTTCGTGTATTCAGGTGCTCGTTAGTGCATTGTTGCAGAGTTCACTTGCACCATTTTGATCGAGGCTTACTCGATAGCGGCTCGATACCCGTATGTTGAATATTTATCACTAACTCATGGAATTCTTCTGGGAAGAACCACGAATTGAAGTAATTGAATATTATGATGAACGTAGAATATTTCCGAATATTCAGTTAATGAATTTAAGGATTAGCAATAATTAATTGATGGATCTATACTAGCAGGTATGCCGTCTAGGAGCATTAATTATGAGAGAATTTGGTGATATGAGCTAGTTGAAGCTTCATATTTATTATGTATAGTATAGTCATGGAAAACACGTTGTTGCATCCTGAAGACGTTATCGCTCTATACTAGCAGGCAAGCTGTCTAGGAGCCGTCCAATCATAATGATTCTATACACATGACTTTTATATATTCAGGGAAAACATTGTTACATCCTGAAGACGTTATTGCTCTATACTAGCAGGCAAGCTGTCTAGAGCCGTCCAATCGTTCGATTCTATATAAAAGTAATTACTTGAAATTGCTACGTATTCATGAGATATGCCGTTTCCTCGGTTGAGAGACGCATATTCACGTATGCTACGAGAGAAAATATACTCGATCGAGAGATTCTTGTGGCATGAGATTTCATGCTTCAATGAGAGACATGAGCCTCAATACTCATCTGATTGCTGGATCAGGAGCATGTACAATTATGGTTTAAAAAATTTAGCCTTTGTCAAAAATCCACCATCTACATTAAGTCCCCTGCTTAGTGAGGGACGGTTATGTTCCTCAGTCAGCACTGGATGGTGATTTTTTTTTAGTTACAGACGAAATAAGTAATTGAACTTAGTCATAAGATAGGATGTTACCGGATTTTTGATTGCATGAGCGAACCATGGCTTGAACGAAGATCCCGGTGGTATGATAGAGCATCGTTTAACGAGATTAAATTGGTGTAGCAATCGCTGATTTGGTGATGAAACCTTGGTCGATTTAGGATTCATGGGTCCGGGCCCAAGAAAGGAAATTCGTTTTAGCGCGGACGTTCGTTCGTTCGTTAGTTTAAGAAACAAACAAAATAGACCTGAGTCTAATGATAAAATTTTTGTCTATGAGCTTTCACGAAAAACAAAATTTTATTTTTTAAATATGTGATATTTCACAAAGTGGAATAAACTCGTTTTCAAATGTGGATGCTCAGACGAGAGAATTCTTTTGAATCGACGTGCGTACGTTAGTAATAAAATTTTGTTTCTAAGCTTTCATGAAATTTTTTTATCTTCGAGCTTTGAAATCTTTGAAAATATACTCTCGCTTCAAAGACAGATGCTCACATGAGAGAGCAAATATATATATATATATTTTTTTCAAACTTACGTGAGTTTCACGTTAAATATATATATTTTTGTAAAACCAATGTTTTGATTTGAACAAGCAACCGTTGAAAGTAGACAATTATACATGGTGAAATAATGTCTGTATGTAAGTTTTCACAATTGTAGAATGGACGTCTGTCCAATTTTTGAAAAACCAGTGGATGTTAACATTCACGTGAGTTGTTCACGGTTTTATGAACATCAAGTCATGATTTTGAATAATGAATTTCGCTCGTCTTTGCAGGTTTGAAGGAATGAGCAACTTTTCGAAATTCTGACGTTATAATCACTACAGCTAGTGAAATCGTAAATAGGTAAGAGTTGGATTGTTACCGTTTTTGTTGCGTGTTTGTTATTGGTATATCCATGACTCCATGTCTTTCGCCTCAGGTAGTGGTGACTTCTGGTTACAACCACTCTTATGGCTCTTCCGGGGAACGTTCCAAAAATATCAAGTCAAAGATGAAGACTTCTGCATATGCTCATACCGAGGTAAATCAACCTTTCAGAGACACTGTAAAGTTGACACATTGTATGCCTCTCGATCATCTGGGAGTCGTCCTTCATAGCAGAAGCACCGCCGACTTCAGCAAGTGAGACCATCGGCTGAAGATGAAGTTCGGCTTTGCGTTGATGGTGTAGCTCCTGATCCAATGTGGATGAATGAAGAATTTCGTCATAATTCATCCGAAAATTCAGAAGTTAGGTTTTCATTGAAATTGATGTAGAATCTTTGTCCGATGTCGGATTTTTGTGATCTACCCATGTTTCTTCATCCCCAGAAAATTTCTAAGCTTTAGCATAGAATCTTTTCCGCTTTTGAGCACGTTTAAGGGCCGAAATCGACGAAACAGTAAATTTCCATGAGGTTTTCAGGAAATTTTCAGCTGTCATGCAGTCCAAAGTTTTGGCCACATCTTTTTAATCGTTTCTCCAATTGCCGTAAATTTTGGATATGTTGTAGAGGACATGCATACGAAGAGAAGTGTACATGATGCATCCCTAAATTCTTCACCAATTTCTCCCAGCTCGCTGCTTTGTGCGGGATAGTGTGAAATCATCTCAGACGAGCTTGTTGTAAAACACTCATGTTGTGTCTTTAGATCATTCGCTTGTGTCTTGAACGGTTGGTGAAGGATTTTAATGTCATTGATTCATTTGATATCAAGACCCCTTGATTGATACATGATCATGGTGCTTGCAGTGCCGTCTTGTTTCTGTCAGTCGTAGAAACATCACTTCTGAAATCCTGGTCACAGGACCATATAACTGAGGTTGCTCTCCAGAGGGGATGATGTAATGACCATGGTTGCATGTCCAAGTAGTAGTTCCTTTTAAGATGAATGATTAGCACTGGAGAGCCTAGTTCCACGAGTCTTGGACAGTGAAATTGATCGTCATGATCAGTGGACCGTCAGTCCCCAGTATTTTGTTAAATCTCTCCTTTTCGTTTTCCCTTCTTCTGGCAAGATAGAGGACCGGGTAGAAAAATTGATGTAAAGACCCAGGTAGTAGAAGTTGGAGGTACCTTGATAAAGGACTTAGCGAAAAGACCTGGTGGACATCGATCGACTGTAGAGGTTATGAATCCCTAAATCCACGAATTTCTGCTTGCATATTGTATGCTCTGGAAGCTGTAGGGACCTCATACGACGTCAGAATTCGGTGCTTGACCCCAACTTTTGAAGCTAAGAGACTGAATTATCATATGAGAAAACAATCACTCAATTTGGAGTTATGTAGGTCACCCAACCAAGCATGCACATTTGTAATTTGTAATCCCGTACAGAATTTTCAGATTTCATAGACCTAGCAGTAAAGGCCATATCTTTCAGCTCATATGTCCGATTGATGCGCCCTTTTGGTATGTTGTAGAAGAGACATAGATGAACATCTTTCGTTGAGGAAGCATTATCCCATTCCTCACCCATTGGTACGTTTTTGTAAACCCATGGCCTGAAATGTGTTGTATCTCCTTTGTAGAGGCGATGAGAACATCTTGTCGAAGATTTTGGCTTGTGCCCGTCTGTCGTGTAAGCATTGGGAAGACGTTCATGTTAACATGTTTTCATACATCTTGATATGAATTGTTAGGGCTTGAAGAAATATGATCCATCGATTAACTCTTCAGAGAACAGATAGTTGATGAAGCGGGATGTTGCTCATAAAACCGTTGTAGATGCTGAGATCACGAATCATTACGCTCCAGAGATCCTTGTCGATGATGAGATCATGGATGGAGTTCCTCTAGAAATTATTGTTGATGCTGATACCATGGTTGAAGTTTCTCCAAAGACCGAAAAGGCTAGAACCATGATTATAGATATAATCTTTGCTCCTCCATCCAAAGGAGCCTTTACATTCACGAACTAGTTGATGAGTTGAGCGTCCCTAAGATGAAATGAAGGTGTACTTTGAGAGTTCATCACGAATGCTCCTAAAAGCATAACTTTACCATGAATTGGCTTAAGTCGGTGAGTTGACGTTGTTGCGGTAGATAGCATCGGCGAGTTTTCATCTTGGATGTGATTGGTGAAGAGAGGAAGTTCCTCAATCGTGCAGGGGCTTGTGATGTAGATAAATCCCTTTGATGAAGTTTCACGGAATCACCTCAGGTTGCCCAGTGTATGTTGAAGAAGTTAGTGACATCCATGTATGAATGATGTTGAATCCCCTTCAAGTCTTATCATGGGATAATGAAGACTTATCGATTGTAGTTTAGTTACACTTTGATCGTCTTTGGTGTTGAATCGAGTGTGTCATCGTCGAGATATTTGTCTTTGAAGCTGTACTCTTTGATTGGGAGTACAATTTGATGGCTTCTTAGATGCTTGAGCGTTGAATCGTATATTCCTTAAGCATCGAATGTATTAGGTTTGTTCATTTCTACCCCGAGTATCTTCTTTGATTCAAGCATTCATGTCGTTGCGGTAGTGGGATTCAACACTTGTGCGTACATCGAGAGCTTTATGATTTTTTGGGACACATGGACACTCCTGCAAGCCTATGGAGAAACGCCCAAAGTTTTCTTTGCCGAATGTCTTAATTCTCGATTCATAGAAATGTCAGATTCAACCACTTGGTAAAATACTAATGTGGTGAAGCTACCATTCATAACGTCTTGCGAGTTGCTAGCGAATTGAGTCCACATGCTAGGATAGCATGTGAGGAAAAATGACATAGACATGGAAGAAATGAGACTTAACTGAGTGTGGAACCTCTTGATGAATGTCTATGCAGGCTCTTGCTTCAACCCCATCAAAGTTCAAAATTCCCCCAAGTGCTCTGATGATGGAATGTCCACCAATCTTATGGATCAGAACTTTCTTTGTTGGAGAGATGTGCAACCAAAGGCGCTTTGTCAGTAGCTATTTGACGAGGTGTCAAACTCGTAAATAATATATTCTACTTTTATTTACACTAGAAAGTAGTATAATGAAAGCAGATTCGTCCCAAGGGAGGTATGGAGCAAAAGTTGTTATACAAATATTCTTAGCAAGATTGTTTTGTTATAGAAATTACGAAAATTGTAAAGTTGTATTCAAATATGAGATGGAATTGATTAAGGAATCATTCTCGACCCACCTAAACATAAACCAAATCGATAGATAGCACATTCTTCACATTATCTTGTTACTAACAACCCTAGGATAATTAGTACGCTCAACTAACCCGTTATTATCTCCTAAGATCACCGGATACGGAAGCGCTCGAACTACCGGTTTCTACTTGTCAAGTTTCCTAGAGGTACGCTTTCTAGGTGTGACCTAAAAAAGTGCTCTAAGTTTTATGAGATAAGGTTGCTCCTAGTGATCAATTTCAAAAGAATGAATCACCTACTAGTGTCAACTTCTACATATGGGCATTTAACAAAATCCCATCATCAATACCCACATATCGCTACTTGTGTTTATATTTCTAGACAATTACGGGTCGAAAAAAATCTAAACTAGCAGTAGGATTATGAATCAACTATTTAATTTTGAACTTAAACAATCAACAAATAATCCATAAACATTATTAGCATGGTAGAAATCAAACAAAAACGAAACTTGTGAGAAAACGAGCTATTGCATATCAATTATAGGTTCATATTTCGGGCTTTGAAATCACCCTTAATCAAAAATAGTTTTAGTTACTCATAGTTTTGGAGTTCATCATCATAATAATAATTGAAAAGAAGATGGAAAATAAATACCAAAGCAAACCCTAGCTGTGGCTATGTCTCCAAAACACCAAGTAGAATACGTTATATCTCAAAGTTGTAAAAATCCTCCCTTTTATGTCTCTTCTTAGGTCAAGTCTTCAAAGGTCCAATAGATAAGAGTCCATCAAGCCCATGTGTGAGAAAAACCCATGTGAAAATCTGCCCCAAAAGTGGTCGCCGGAGGTCCCAGAAAACGGCCGAAAAAGTTACCGAAAATCAACTTCAGGTGATAACAAAGTCCACCCGGTCACCGGTCAAACAAGTCAACTCGGTCAACTCAGTCAAGATCACTGAGTCAGGTGAGTCTGTCTTAACTGGGTGACTAGGCTGAGTTGGGTTCTTGGCCAAAGCCTGAGCTGCTTCAGTCTTGCACATGCCTTAGTTGGTGTTGCACCATCATTGCGCTTCACAGCCCTGCACATCAATTCTGTGGCTCATTCACTTCACTGCACCAGTTACACTTTAACAGCTACATTCCCTAACTGCATTTGCACTTAATGAACAATAAACCATCACCAAAACCTTTGTATAAACACTGTCATATCTTTGTTTTCTCTTCTGAATCTTCTCAACCAACTCCAAGACCACCAACCCCTGCAAGTACCACCGAGTGTGAACACTGCACATCCTTGATTCTCTCTCAGAATATCTAGTTCAGCTGCAAATTGAGCTACAGCCCTAGCACCTGTAGCAGCATCGACATCATCACACTCTCCATTTCGTCCATTCCAATACCATTATCTTCACTACCATTTTGTTCTTCTTGCAATAATCATTACCATCATTTGCTAAGCCTGCGCCTGATCTTAGCACATTGCAGATTCATACACCAGTCTTCGTAGTCCTAACAACCTTCACCTATAATTGCTTATATCATCTGCACCTCAAGCCTAAGACTCCAACCAACACAAGCCCCATTTCTCGATTGCACATATTAACTACTCCATCACTGCACTACTGCCACATCCAACCAATAGAATTCAATCCAACCAGCAACACTAATGCCTTCAGTTCCACCTCCAAACACCTCCACTCATTTCACCTGCAATCCTGTCACAGGCCTAGGCTATCTTGCATGAGCCGTAACCTATGTGTTGTACCATGACAGTTGTTTACAGCTTTAGTTCTTCCTCAACATCAGCTCCATTTCAGTTCAGCTGCAACACAGACTCAAGCCTTCTCGCCCAACTGTAGCTTCGGTTTTAGTCCATATGTCCCTGCAAAAACACCAGCGAAATATTCTGAACAACCTCGAAACAAGCTCAAACCACCTGCAACTCAACCTAGACATACATCTAAAGCATTGCAACAGTAGGTCCATTTCTTCCTTGTCCACTTCTGAGCTAGCATCATAAACCCAACCAGTAATTCCACTAGTTTCATCACCTGCAATATCAATTCCATCTGCACAAGTCACCACTGCATCACACCATTGTGTCGCAGCATCCGGTTTCATTATTTGCTTCCAGCTCATGGCAACAACATCGACTTCTCTACCTCTTTCCTTGCTCTCAAACTCTGTCAGCTTCAAATCCAGCTAAAACCCACTCTTAAATTGTGAATATCTCAGCCAAAACAATAGTATCAGATCCATGTTGTTCCCTTCTTCTTTCTCATCCATCTCCTCTCACAGTTCTTGTTCATCTCAATTAAACCCAGAATCCCACATGAACCCTTGTCCTAAACATACATCTAAACCTGCAATTGACGTTCTTCACAGCTCATCTCAGATTAACTCCTCATCTGGATTCGACCTCAACACTTTGAGAATCAACCTGAACCCCATTTCTTCAGAAACAAACCCATCTTCTCAGACATTGATTAAACCACCAGTGCCACAGACAAACTCAGACCCATTGGTTCCATTGAACTCAAAATCACCACCATCCTCATAAGAACACACTCAACAGCATCTCTCTGAGTTCAATTTCTTCTGACTTCATAGAAATGGCAAACCCTAACCATTATCAAAACAGCCTCAATCAAATCTGGTTTCTTTAACAGCAACAGTGAAATCTTCTCGAATCTCCATCTCCCTGGGTTAATCAAGCCCTAGAGTTTCTTCATACTGAAATCAATTTCCTCTCTCGCATCTCTCGATTTCTCACGATCTATAATGGTGCTGCGCCGTTGTTATCGTGTGGAGTGGACGGGCTAATGATAAGAGAGAGTGATTACTCTCTGAATTTTAGGGATGTGTAGTAAGTGAACTGGATACAGCCACCCAGGTTAGGCAGATAAGGGCCATCCAGTTTTAATCGACTTGTCAGTTTCGCATATCCGCCAGCCTAATTTTCTTACTTCTCAGATTCACTTCATCTCTTCAATTTCTTGACATTATTAAAGCCGCTTGCATCACTAAAGTCGGCATGCTTTTCAGACAGGGATGAAGAAATAAAAGTAAATAATGAGAAATAATCCGCCTTGCCCTTTTTTGCGACGTTTCTTCTTCTTTTATTCCAAATGACTCCAAAGTACCTAAATACTCAAAAACAACCATAAGATACATATTTTACAAGAAAACTGAGCAAAGAAAGCATAAACAATAGATAAATATTAAGGTATTTTAGACACCTATCAAATTCCCCCACACTTAGACTTTGCTAGTCCTCGAGCAAATCAAACAAAATAATTCTAAAACATACATACAACTCCATCTCGTCGAGGCTACGGTCACACTTAGCACGTATAACAAGCCTTTGAACCCCTAGGTGTCCCTAGTGGACTAGTTTTAGTCTCGTGATGGTTTACAAGAGGTGTACCTACAAAACCTTTTACTCCAAATTCCAACTACGTACCTGTGAAGAATCTACGAATAAATCCAAAATGACTACATGAGGAGGTACCTTGATGCAAATCCAATTCTTATATAAGTAAATAAAGCTCTTATTTAGAAAGTTGAACAAACCACAATACTCGGAATCTAACTAACCACAATCACACATGAATAGATTATGAAGATGGATATAGAATTAGAGGTTTGCGAATGTTGACTAAAGTGAACGATGTTTCCCATATCTGTCTGAAGGTCACTGCCAAGATGAACCTATGACCTAATGGATTGAGATACTCGGTTCGAATTCTAATGTCAACTCAGGTGGCATATACAAGGGAACCAACGATCGACAATCTTAATTCTAGATCAACCGAACGGCATATACAAGGGAACCAATGATTGATTTTATTGAACAATAATAATAATAACTTTTTTTCACTTTTTTTTTTTTTTTTGAATCGACAACATGATTAGATCTTTTGGATCCAAGTGCATGCTTCTTGTCGACAGATCACATGATAGTTCCGTGGATCCTGCATTCCACGCTTGTTTAGGCACGGAGATAGGAGAACACACACATATTGCTATATCCAAGTGTCATTTTTTTTATTTTTATTTCATATATACTCCGGTTGGTCTAATTGGTCTGGTCTCTTTTTTTTTAGTAACTCAATCACTCTATTTTATCCTAGCAGTAATAACAATTCGATGCTAGTGACCCACCAAATCACTTAGAGAAACAAAAAGATTGCAAAAAAATAAAAACAAAAGGTGATATGGTGACATTCCGAGATATGGTAACAACTATCATATTATTTCTAACACATGAGCTCTGTCCGTCCTTTTAGTTAATGGGTTCCTCAACTCCTGTAAGCAAGATGGTTTCATCCACTTATGTTGGTAGTGTCATCCTAAAGGCATAAGTCTCTAGATTTCAGAGTTTATAATGCAATTTTTTTTTTTCTATTTTTCTATTTTTTTAAATATTTTTTTTTTTAACTAAAGGCAACAAACTCTAAAAACATATAAATGCTCCCCCACACTTAAACTTTACATTGTCCTCAATGTAAAATTTAGTCATTCAAAGTAAAGTTCAAGGTGGGAAATTCCCAAATGATATGCAAAAACAAAGATAAAATGCTGAAAAATAAAAAGATAAAGATAAAGATACAAAACCGGTGGGTTGCCTCCCACTTAGCGCTTGGTTTAAAGTCGTCAGCCCGACTTTCAGCTCCTTTTCATTCTTAGCCAGCATCAGTTTCCTCCACGGCAAAACATGAGTGCACATCACTTGGGTATCTCATCACCTCAAAAATGTTGAAGCGAACGACCTCTCCATCAAATTCCATTGTCAAGATACCTTCAAATACATCTATCTTTGTTCTAGCGGTTCTCATAAATGGTCTACCTGATCGAATTTAGAATAGTGGTAAGTAAGGTTGTCGTTCACTCGGACTTGATGAAATCGATTCTAGGATTTACTAAAGAAAAATAATAAAAATATAGAAAATATACAATTTATGTCACAAGACGAAGAGTGTTACTGGGACTCGGGATTCGACCAATTCTCACATTCATGCGGTTCATCTATTAATTCCGGACAATTAAGGCTCATAAAGTAACAAACATCGACTCTAATTCTTTGCCAAGGTAGATTTTAAAAAGAATTATATGTAATTTACAAGCATGACGCATCTAAAGTACCTAAGACTAAGCATGCGACATCTAATGAATTCACAAATAATCAATAAAAATCATGAATCACTTATAATAGTGCAAATAGTCATAAAGAAATTAAATAGAATTACCACATGGGTGCAAAACAGCTTCCTCCGTCGTCCCAGTGATGGGTTCTAGCTCATCATGGTGTAAACACGCTCAAAAATCATTATTAATGCTCAAAAATGGTTTACAAATGATGAACAAGGGAGAAAGGATGAAAAGCCTGATTTGTATGATTTTAATTGTTACAAAACGGTATTTGATTACGAGAACGATACATGTAAAGTGTTGTTGTTGCTTATTTTTAAGACTGTCTCCTAAACTACGACCCTCAGATGTGTCGTTGTCATTGTATAGAAAACGACGGTCCCTTGTGCGTTGATGTTCTTCGTGTTCTTCAGCAGCAGCAGAAATGGTGGTTTCCTACCATTTGATTTTCTCGACTTTCTGAAGCTCTGCAACTCTCCCAATCTCTCCCTATCCTCTCAATGATACCCCAGGAACATATTTATACCGAACAGCACCAAAAAATCTCGCTCATTAACTCAAAATAATCCTCCATTACTCGGTGTTAAAGAAAATATTTTCTGGAATATTTTCTTCCCTGATTTAACCCTTCACGTGTTTCCTAGTGTTGACACACTCCTAGTTGGAGTAAAACTCTGTTAAGACTGATTCCGACTCGTCTAAGGCATATATATCGACGCAACACAACTCAGAGAATCCCGTGACTTCTCATCCCGTGCAATGACTCCTGTTTTCTTCCAACACGAGTTATCTAGCCAAATTTGGACGAATCGACCCATATCACGCCTGTTAGGCCAAAAGGAAGATACCCAATGATTTTCAGCCTTTGAATCTCATGAAATCACGTCCAAAAGGTGATCCCTAAATCTGCCAGGCGAGAACCTTTCTTTCCCGCCAATTTCTAAAATTTGAATGGTGAAGATGGTCGGCCCTTATCCAAGCATTGGGGGTGCGAATATCGGATGGGTGCCCCTTAGTAATTGGGTTACCACTTATCCAAAGTGGGAGTCCGAATAGCAAATGTCCTCAGGGGTGTTCCGCAACTTTTCGAGCCGAATTTTCCAACAATCTTTATTTCCAAAAAATACCTACAAACACACAAAACACCATAATAAGGACAAAAACGAGTACTAACAATACGAAC
The DNA here is from genome assembly GCA_023531295.1 of Papaver armeniacum. NCBI lineage: Eukaryota > Viridiplantae > Streptophyta > Magnoliopsida > Ranunculales > Papaveraceae > Papaver > Papaver armeniacum. The sequence continues at coordinate 19,696 of JAJJWW010006144.1, read as the reverse complement.
CATTGAGGAAAAATTAGACACATAAATGCGTCTATCAAATACCCCCAAACTTATTATTTGCTAGTCCTCGAGCAAATTTATTCTAGAAAATAAAAATCATTTGAACCCCTCAGCTGGCATATACAAGGGTACCAGTGGTCGACTTTATTGTATTTATTCGGTTGGTCTAGTGGTCTGGTCTTTTTTTTTTTTTTTTGTATCTCAGTCACTCTATTTCACCCTAGCAATGGTAAAAGAAAAAGAAGTGATCAGGATTCTTTCGATGTTTCCATCACGAGGATATGGCGAAACTACCAAGTTTTCTTTTCTAACACCTGAGCTCTGTGCTTTTATGAATAGACTCTTCTAGATGTTTCCATCTAATCAGACTGGTTCCTCAACTCCTACAACCAAGATGTTCCCATCCACTTAGATTAGTTAGTGCCAATCTTAATAAGCATAAATTTCTAGTCTCTGGAGTATATTTATTTCAACTAAAAAGTTTCTCCCATACCCCCAAACTTAAATCTAACATTGTCCTCAATGTTCTAAAGATGAAATTAAAAACATGAACAATGAGAAACTGTTACCATTTGAAGCAAAAGAGATAAGGAAAGATATTACCGTGTCGCAAGAATATTGGGTTACCTCCCAAGAAGTGCTAAGTTTAAAGTCTTGACCGAGGCAATGGAAAATATTAGTCACCTCGAAGAATCATATAGCAGCCCGTCGAATAGCTGGGTCATCTGGATCAAAAAGTGCTAACCACAAGAAGAGGAAAGCGCCACGGACCGGGAAGATATCCAACATACCCTTATATATTGTTTTGTTTAAGACAACTACATCTAGTTGTGGTTCGGGTTCGAGGAGCTCTATAAAAGGGTCTAAATAAAATGTTTTCATGGGGCTGGACTTCCTCAAAAGAAGGATTCTTAAGATCGAGGTTGTAGAGTCCGGAAATACTCAATTAAGAACTTAGAAGCACATAACAATAACTTTGAATAGCAGGGGATCCTCTAAGTCAATCGGACTTGACTCACACATTGACCACGGTAGTGGTCATTCTTAATCAAATGTGTCGACCCTAATCTCCTAAAGTAATTAGGTTTAGTCTTAAAACTTAATAATTGACACATATAAAACTTATACGTTCCCACAATTGGAAAGAAGTTTTTTGGTGGGAAAACAAAGTCAATCGTGGTATCATAGCCAGGGTTAACCACATCAACCCGGAGGATGGGTTTCTAACAATCTGAACTTCTTTACGGACACAACTAGGTTCGGGAAAAAGTGTATGAAGATAATCTTTTAAAATGGTTGAGGCACATATGTCAAGTCCCAACTTAGGGACTTTTCTAAGAGTTAAAGCACATGGAGAATGATAATCACCCCCAAACTTAGAGTTTTCCGTGTCTCTAGAAAGACTAGTCACAACTTCCCTAATTTCAAGGTCATCGATTCACGAAAATGGTCAATTGATTCTTCTAAGTCGGTACGTCCTCACTCATCTCTACGAGTTCATTTTCTTTTCTAAGTCTATTGTTTCTAAATCGCTAGACTCAAAATATACTCGTTCCTCTAAACCATCCTTGGCTTCGTAATCAAAAGGAAATACTACATCGTCTAAAACGGGGGTATCTCTAGTCAAATCCTCATCCTTTTGAATAGGTGAATAATTATTAAAATTATTTGGATTTGAACTAGAAATAATATTATCGTTATAAAGCTCAATTGGGGTAACAATTTCCTGATCACTATGCCTATTTATTTCAAATTCTTCATCAACACTATCCTCATCATAATCATCATTATAATAACATGAAAATGGTTGAACCTCATCTACACAAGTAGTGTTACCAATTCTAACCTCGTCATCCTGATTATAAAAATTATCCTCATTTTCACGGGTGATATTGGAAAGAATGTATTGGCAATCAAGAGTAATTCGAGCAATTCTTTCTTCCGTCTCTAACTCTAACCTACGTGTTGTCTCAGCAAACTCACGTGTTGACTCAATTAACTTACATGTTGACTCAAGTATCCTACGTGCTTCATCTAGAGAAGAGAAATTATAGGAATTTTGCTCGTATGACCGGTATTCATGTGAATAGTAATTGGGCTCACCGTGGTATGAGCCACGATCTTCAAAAGGTTGGCGTTCCCAACCACTATTCACACTCCGGTCATAAAAAGAGTGATGTCCATATTGTTCAGTTGGATATTCATATTCATTGTGATGGCTATTATAATACCAGTTTGACATCCTAACTGCAAGGGAATTCTACACAAGCACAAACAAGGATGACTCGACCACAACAAACCTACTGATTTCTAGCAAACAAAAAGCATGATGGCTCCACTTAGATTGTTTTCTAGACCCGACTTCTAATCCTTCGAAAGGGAATTCGTTACAATCTGAGCAAACCCCTCTGGAATCAATCCGAGTTTAAGTAAGCTGAATAGAGGCGAGGGAAGCTGCGTGGAGATTTGATACCCAAGGCCTCACCGCATTACAAGGCGGAGCAGTCACGCATTCAACTTGCAGAAACCATCATGAACTTCGAAGTATGCTCAAAAGAATAACCAATATTTTTCGAACGATTTTCCTATTAAGCTCGTTACCCTATCGGTCTCGTTCTATTCAAAATTTTAGGCTTAGGTTCGTGTTTGGTTTCGTTTTCCTAAGGCGGGCAAGAAGAGAACGGTGATGAAATCCGAACCCTTATCTTGTATGGCCGGTCCTTGCCCTTTACTAGGAAATTAAAACAGTAGTATTCAAGACCTCAACATATATGCATACAAAATCATCCGGTAAACCCGGCGGCGGGGATTCGCGGGTGTTTAGAAGTCTTACCTCCCGTTCCGGACGGGGGATGAACCGTTGAAGTCGACTCGGGCCACAACTCCTATGTCGTGTACGAACCAGAGGCCGAGAGCGCACTGTTGTAACTGTCGTCCTTCCCTGTGCAGTTTATATTTAAATTAATCCTTCCTTAGGGTTTAAAATTAACAATGTCCAATAGTCCAAAAATAAAGTCCAAAAATTAAAAAGTCCAAAAAAATAAAAATTACAAAATTAATTACCTAATTACAGTTTCTAAAAAAAATAAAAAAAATAATTACACTATATACAAAATTTTCTTCTTCACTCAGTTCGGATCTCTCTTTTCTTTCCTATTTTGGCTTTGCTTTTCTTTTCAGCACTTTCTCTTTTTCTTTCGCTCCACTCCAAATCTGAAAGCAAACAGAAATACCAAAACGCGTAAAAAAGAACAAAAATAATAAAAAGAAAAATAAAACCTAAAAACAAATCTATACACAAGTCCGCGTCGGCGGCGCCAAAAATTGATCGAATTTAGAATAGTGGTAAGTAAGGTTGTCGTTCACTCGGACTTGATGAAATCGATTCTAGGATTTACTAAAGAAAAATAATAAAAATAGAGAAAATATACAATTTATGTCACAAGACGAAGAGAGTTACTGGGACTCGGGATTCCACCAATTCTCACATTCATGCGGTTCATCTATTAATTTCGGACAATTAAGGCTCATAAAGTAGCAAACATCGACTCTAATTCTTTGCCAAGGTAGATTTTATAAAGAATTATATGTAATTCACAAGCATGACGCATCTAAAGTACCTAAGACTAAGCATGCAACATCTAACGAATTCACAAATAATCAATAAAAATCATGAATCACTTATAATAGTGCAAATAGTCATAAAGGAATTAAATAGAATTCCTTCTCTTTACAACTAAACTTGCCACTGCCTCCCAGGCAGCGGCGCCAATTTTGACGAGGTGTCAAACTCGCAAATAATATATTCTACTTCTCTTTACACTAGCAAGTAGTATGATGAAAGCAGATTCGTCCCAAGGGAGGTATGGAGCAAAAGTTGTTATACAAATATTCTTAGCAAGATTGTTTTGTTATAGAAATTCTGAAAATTGTAAAGTTGTATTCAAATATGAGATGGAATTGATTAAGGAATCATTCTCGACCACGAAACATAAACCAAATCGATATATAGCACGTTCTTCACATTATCTTGTTACTAACAACCCTAGGATAATTAGTACGCTCAACTATCCCGTTATTATCTCCTAAGCTCACCGGATACGGAAGCGCTCGACTACCGTTTTCTACTTGCCAAGTTCCCTAGAGGTACGCTTTCTAGGTGTGACCTAAACAAGTGCTCTAAATTTTGTAAGATAAGGTTTCTCCTAGTGATGAATTTCAAAAGCATGAATCACCTACTAGTGTCAATTTCTACATATGGGCATTTAACAAAATCCCATCATCAATACCCACATATCGCTACTTGTGTTTGTATTTCTAGACAATTACGGGTCGAAGAAAATCTAAACTAGGAGTAGGATTATGAATCAACTATTAAATTTCGAACTTAAACAATCAACAAATAATCCATAAACATTATTAGCATGGTAGAAATCAAACAAAAACGAAACTTGTGAGAAAACGAGCTATTGCATATCAATTATATATGTTCATATTTCGGGCTTCGAAATCACCCTTAATAAAAAATAGTTTAGTTACTCATAGTTTTGGAGTTCATCATCATAATAATAATTGAAAAGAAGATGGAAAATAAATACGAAAGCAAACCCTAGCTGCGGCTATGTCTCCAAAACACCAAGTAGAATACGTGATATCTCAAAGTTGTAAAAATCCTCCCTTTTATGTCTCTTCTTAGGTCAAGTATTCAAAGGTCCAATAGATAAGAGTCCACCAAGCCCATGTGTGAAAAATCCCATGTGAAAATCTGCCCCAAAAGTGGTCGCCGGAGGTCCCAGAAAACGGCCGGAAAAGTTACCGAAAATCAACTTCAGGTGACCGGCAAAGTCCACCCGGTCACCTATCAAACAAGTCAGCTCGGTCAACTCAGTCAAGATCACTGAGTCAGGTGAGTTTGTCTTAACTAGGTGACTAGGCTGAGTTGGGTTCTTGGCCAAAGCCTGAGCTGCTTCAGTCTTACACAGGCCTTAGTTGGTGTTGCACCATCATTGCGCTTCACAGCCCAGCACATCAATTCTGTAGCTCATTCACTTCACTGCACCAGTTACACTTTAACAGCTCCATTCCCTAACTGCGTTCGCACTTAATGAACAATAAACCATCACCAAAACCTTCTTAAAAACACTGTCATATCTTTGTTTGCTCTTCTAAATCTTCTCAACCAACTCCAAGACCACCAACACCCCTGCAAGTACCACCAAGTTTGAACACTGCACAGCCTTGATTCTCTCTGTAATATCTACTTCAGCTGCAAATTGAGCTACAGCCCTAGCACCTATAGCAGCATCGACATCATCACACTCTCCATTTCGTCCATTCCAATACCACTATCTTCACTGCCATTCTGTTCTTCTTGCAACAATCATTACCACCATTTGCTAAGCCTGCGCCTGATCTTAGCACATTGTAGATTCATACACCAGTCTTCGTAGTCCTAACAACCTTCGCCTGTAATTGCTTATATCATCTGCACCTCAAGCCTAAGACTTCAGCAACACAAGCCATGTTCTCATTTGCACATATTAACTACTCCATCATCGCACTCCTTGCCACAGCCAACCAATCTAATTCAATCCAACCAAGAACACTAATGCCTTCGATTCCACCTCCAAACACCTCCACTCATTTCACCGCAATCCACATCACAAGGCCTAGGCTATCTTTCATGAGCGTAACCTCTGTGTTGCACCATGAAAGTTGTTTTACGGCTTCGGTTCTTCCTCAACATCACTTCATTTCAGTTCAGCTGCAACACAGACTCAAGCCTTCTCGCCCAACTGCAGCTTCGGTTTTAGTCCATATGTCCCTGCAACAACACCAGCGACATATTCTGAACAGCCTCGAAACCAGCTCAAACCACCTTCAACTCAACCTAGACATACATCTAAAGCATTGTTACAGTAGGTTCATTTCTTCCTTGTCCACTTCTGAGCTAGCATCATAAACCCAACCAATAATTCCACCAGTTTCATCACCTGCAATATCAATTCCATCTGCATAAGTCACCACTGCATCACTCCATTGTGTTGCAGCATCCGGTTTCATTATTTGCTTCCAGCTCATGGAAATAACAACGACTTCTCTACCTCTTTCCTTGCTCTCAAACTCTGTCAGCTTCAAATCCAGCTAAAACCCACTCTTAAATTGTGAATATCTCAGCCAACACAACAACATCGATCCATGTTCTTCCCTTCTTCTTTCTCATCCATCCCCTCTCACAGTTCTTGTTCATCTCAATTAAACCCAGAATTCCACATGAACCCTTGTCCTAAACATACATCTAAATGTGCAATTTACGTTCTTCACTGCACATCTCAGATTCACTCCTCATCTGGATTCGACCTCAACACTTTGAGAATCAACCTGAACCCCATTTCTTCAGAAAAAAAATCCATCTTCTCATACATTGATTAAACCACCAGTACCACAGACAAACTCAGACCCATTGGTTCCATTGAACTCAAAATCACCACCATCCTCATAAGAACACACTCAACAGCATCTCCCTGAGTTCAATTTCTTCTGACTTCATAGAAATGGCAAACCCTAACCATTATCAAATAGCCTCAATCAATCTGGTTTCTTTAACAGCAACAGTGAAATCTTCTCAAATCTCCATCTCTCTGGGTTAATCAAGCCCTAGAGTTTCTTCATACTGAAATCAATTTCCTCTCTGCATCTCTCGATTTCTCTGATCTATAATGGTGCCGTCGTTGTTATCAGGTGGAGTGGACGGGCTAATGATAAGAGAGAGTGATTACTCTCTAAATTTTAGGGATGTGTAGTAAGTGAACTGGATACAGCCACCCAGGTTAGGCAGATAAGGGCCATCCAGTTTCAATTGACTTGTCAGTTTCGCATATCCGCCAGCCTAATTTTCTTACTTCTCAGATTCACTTCATCTCTTCAATTTCTTGACATCATTAAAGCCGCCACTCTTTTCAGACATAAGAATTTGCATCACTAAAGTCGGCATGCTTTTCAGACAGAGATGAAGAAATAAAAGTAAATAATGAGAAATAATCCGCCTTGCCCTTTTATGCGACGTTTATTCTTCTTTTATTCCAAATGACTCCAAAGTACCTAAATACTCAAAAGCAACCATAAGATACATATTTTACAAGAAAACTGAGCAAAGAAAGCATAAACAATAAATAAATATTAAGGTGTTTTAGACACCTATCACTATCTTTTCATCTTGGATCCACGCTCGTTTGAAGAACATGTCATATCCTGGATCTTCCTGATTATGTGAAACTTGATTTCTGTCCAGGTTGAACTTATGTTCACTTTGAGAGTGATGTAGCCATAAGTATTTCCGAGCGTTCCTTCAAGGTATCTGATTGAAATGGGATCACAAGTGGCTCTGTGGGTTTTCAGTGGAATGATATTGATGGAGGCGTCGGCATCGATCAACATTCTTCCGAATTCATTTCCTCTGAGATGGACTGTGGTAAGCAGTCCCCGGTCGTGCATCTTCTTGTCTATGGATGCGGGTTCAAGGAGTATTTCCGGGATAGACAGATGTCTGACACAATGTAATACGGTGTTGTGAACATGTATTTTCTTTGTGTCTTAGACAGATAGAGCAAGTCACAGATATGCTCGATCAATGATTGAACTGCTTCTTTGACTGGTTGTTTAGAGAGCGTAAAGGTTCTGACTGGAGAGGATTCTTGTGTACTCCTTCAGTGCCCAGTTGAAGCTATTATGGATCAACCTTCTCTTTGAAGATGTGGTTCAAAATATTACAGTTACTTGTTGGATGATCGATGAACCTATGAAGGAGACAATACAGGATTCTCCATTTCTTCTTCAGTTGTCTCTCTCCTGATGAACGACAATTTGATCGCACCATCTTGAACCCAGACTTCTAGTAACTCGATCACTCCTTCATAAGAAGAGAGAAGTTTGAGTCTGTCTGATCATTTCCCCGTTCGTTGATGTCGGGTCAACACTAGTACAAACAGACCCTTTTGCCACGCCAAATTGGCGTGTCCATAGGGGTTTTGACACGCCAATTTGGTTTGGACTTGGCGTGGGTTCTGCTTGCGTGGTTTTAGGTAACACGTCGTGGTTTTAGGTAGCTTATAGCCACGCTTGCCTTGCGTGTCTATTTCTGCATGATGTCTATTTCTGCATGAAATAGACACCCCAGAGCCATATAGGCGTTGCTATATAGTGTCCCAAAACTTAAGTACTAGTACTCTATAGACACACGATTTATTGTTTTGACGTGGCTATTTGGTTCACTATAGACACGCAAATTTCTTTTTGCGTGGCTATTTGATTCACTATAGACACGCAAATTGCTTTTTGGCGTGGCTATTTGGTTCACTTTAGACACGCAAATTGCTTTTGGCGTGGCTATTTGATTCACTATAGACACGCAAATTGCTTTCTGGCGTGGCTATTTGGTTCACTTTAGACACGCAAATTGCTTTTTGGCGTAGCCATTGGTTATCCGATAGACACGCCATATAGGTTTAACGTGGTTATATGTTATGTTTTATCCACGCCAATTTTTCACTTACCTTCATCCACGTGTATGTATTAGGAACCGTTGAATACCATCCACATGTAACGTTGTGAACCGTTCATTGGATATCCTATAGACACGCCCCTTAGAGCGTGGCTATATGTGATATTGAGCCACGCCAATTTCCAATTACCTTGATCCACGTGGTTGTATTAGGAATCGTTGGATCTTATTTAAGATGATGCAATATTGACCGTTCAATTATATGCATCCTTGATCGTCCACATGTAACGTTGTGAGCCGTTCATTGGATATCCTATAGACACGCCCATAGAGCGTGGCTATATGTGATATTTTGCCACGCCAATTTATAATTACCTTCATCTACGTGGCCGTATTAGGAACGATTGGATCTCGTTTAAGATGATGCAATATTGACCGTTCAGATGTAACGTTGACCGTCCACATGTAACGTTGGGAGCCGGTCATGCCGCCGTGGCCGGTCCCCCACGCCTCTTCCTTTATTTTTTCCTTGTTTGAGCAAAACTCACGGTTTCTCCATATTTTCCTTAAACGATGAAAAATAATAAAATTATGGGAAAGTGTCACGGGACCCGGGCTACCTAGCCGGGCGGTCATGCCCTAGCCATGGCCAGTCCCACACTTTGCAATCCCTTGTTTTCACAATTATTATTTCCCTCATCTCATGAAACTCCTCCGTTTGAGCAAAAACCCTGGTTTTTCTATATTTTCTCAAATATTGCTCAAACTGTAATGACCCGTCCCTCCACCGATACTGTCCCTACTTAGACGCTGCGGTCATCCAGCAGTGTGGGGTTTTTCAATGAGCATCGCTGCGGTAATCCAGCAGAAACTTCCCGGATGGTCACCCATCCTTGGATTACTCCCGCCCGAGCACGCTTAAGCGCGAGTTTTACGCCAGTTACCTGGAGCCCATTGTGCTGAAAAGGCCTCGGTATAATGTAGACGTTCCTTGTCTCCTATGAGAGCGATGTCATCATAATCCCCCAGCATACTCCCCCATCCTATCACAAGCGAACGACCCTAGTTGTATCACAACTAATACCGATATTGTTCCCACTTACCCACTGCGGTTATCCAACAGTGTGGGATTTTTTAACGGCACTACTGCGGTTATCTAGTAGCAGCTTCCCGAGAGGTCACCCATCCTGTGAATACTTCCGACCGAGCACGCTTAACTGAGAAGTTTTTCCCACAACTCAGTCAAGTCCACCCCATCAGGCCTCGGTGATAGGAAAGGACAAACCATTACTTATATTCCATTCGGCCAACCACTGCCGAATATCGGGATATTACAATACCACCACCTTAAATTGGAGCCGTCTCCGGCTCCTGAATATATTCCCGCCCAGATCTCCGACGTTCCCTGCCCCTTATGAGACAAGCACCTGGAACCACCCCGTCCAGCGTACCTTCCCAACCTCGGCAGGTGAACCATCGTCGACTACGATACCATTTGTAATGACCCGTCCCTCCACCGATATTGTCCCCACTTAGCCACTGCGGTTATCCGGCAGTGTGGGGTTTTCAACGGGCATCGCTGCGGAAATCCAGCAGAAACTTCCCGGATGGTCACCCATCCCTGGATTGCTCCCGTCCGAGCACGCTTAACTGCAGAGTTTTCTGCCAACTCTGGAGCCAAATGTGCTGAAAAGGCCTCGGTGTTAGGAAAGGACAAATCATTACTTATACTCCATTCGGCCAACCACTGCCGAATATCGGGGTATTACATAAAATCTATTTGCAGAATCGATATATGATATAGTTGAAGCATCATACTCGTTCTAAAGGGTGCATAGTCAGGGAACAACGTGCACCGTCGACGTCCTGAAGGCGTTTAGCCCTCTAACAAACAATTATGTCTAGAGAGTTGCCTGAATCTATACACGATCTCTCTACATAGTCAGGGAACAACGTGCATCGCCGACGTCCTGAAGGCGTTAAGCCCTCTAACAAACAATTATGTCTAGAGCACCACCCAATCATTATTCTATGTAGTGCAGCGTCGACGTCCTGAAGGCGTTAAGCCCTCTAACAAATAATTATGTCCAGAGAACCGCCCAATTATTTGATTCTGCATAGAGGTCATGATGAAATGTAATCATCGAACGCTCAGCCGGGGAGTCCTTTCGAGAAACATATTCATCATGGCTCTGAGAGGAATGTCACTAGTACAAACAGACCCTTTTGCCACGCCAAATTGGCGTGTCCATAGGGTTTTGACACGCCAATTTGGTTTGGACTTGGCGTGGCGTCTGCTTGCGTGGTTTTAGGTAACACGACGTGGTTTTAGGTAGCTTATAGCCACGCTTGCCTTGCGTGTCTATTTCTGCATGAAATAGACACGCCGAGCTTATAGGCGTTGCTATATAGTGTCCCAAAAACTTAAGTACTGGTACTCTATAGACACACGATTTATTGTTTTGGCGTGGCTATTTGGTTCACTATAGACACACAAATTATTTTTTGGCGTGGCTATTTGGTTCACTTTAGACACGCAAATTGCTTTTTGGCGTGGCTATTTGATTCACTATAGACGCAGAAATTGCTTTATGGTGTGGCCATTTGGTTCACTTTAGACATGCAAATTGCTTTTGGTGTGGCTATTTGATTCACTATAGACACGCGAATTGCTTTTTGGCGTGGTTATTTGGTTCACTTTAGACATGCAAATTGCTTTTTGGCGTAGCCATTGGTCATCCGATAGACACGCCATATAGGTTAAACGTGGTAATATGTTATGTTTTAGCCATGCCAATTTCACTTACCTTCATCCACATGGTTGTATTAGGAACCGTTGAATACCATCCACATGTAACGTTGTGAAACGTTTCATTAGATATCCTATAGACACGCCCCATAGAGCGTGGCTATATGTGATATTTAGCCACGCCAATTTCAATTACCTTGATCCATGTGGCCGTATTAGGAATCGTTGGATCTCATTTAAGATGATGCAATATTGACCGTTCAATTATATGCATCCTTCACCGTCCACATGTAACGTTGTGAGCCGTTCATTGAAGAACCTATAGACACGCAATATAGCGTGGCTATATGTGATATTTTTCCACGCCAATTTACAATTACCTTCATCCACGTGGCTGTATTAGGAACCATTGGATCTCGTTTAATATGATGCAATATTGACCATTCAGATGTAACGTTGACCGTCCACATGTAACGTTGGGAGCCGTTCATCGGAGAACCTATAGACACGCCATATAGCGTGGCTTTATGTGATATTTAATACACGCCGTTTATATGTGCTTAATGTGTCTTTATGTTAAGTTTAGCCACGCCAATTAATCTCGAAGCGTGTGTATTACGCGTGTGACGCCTCTAAGCCGTTCATATATGACGCATCTAAACCATCCACCTGGGACTATCCAAATTCTCTTATACTTTATAATTTGTGGTTAAATCTGAAATTCATATATGCCAAAAATTCATATTATTATTTATAACACAGTAAAAAATGTTGAGCTTTGGTCTAACGGTTTGCAAAAAGAAAATATTAAAAGAGCATTTATCCAAAATCATCGGTTTTTCTTCAACTTTTTGATGGTGGTGTCTCTTCAAGCAATTGATCGAGGTTGTGACATTCTCGATGCGGCAAACCTTGTCATCCTCTGTTTCCCATCCGGAAGTTGGTATGCACGATCTACACTTTGTACATATAACTTTCTCTCGCGCCTTTTTAATCTTCTTTGGAAGCTTGTCGTAGTGCATGACTCCCCGAATGTGGATTGACTGCTAGGTGCTCCTCATTCAGTTTATCTTCCTAAAGTTGCTTGTTGTTCTTAGGTCACCTGTCCAGTTTCTTCTCGGAATCTAAAACTGGTTCCTGTTGCTATGAGGTTTTCCATGTTGTGGAGTTTCCTGCAGCAAGAGATTAAATGTATTATATATATATATATATATATATATATATATTCTAAATCCAAGGTGAATTAGATACGTCTGTGAATTCTCAACAAGAGACAGACAAAAGTAATTTTTCCAACAATGTAATAAAGCCAACTTCATTGAAGGCGGCATTTTTCATGTTGACGCCCATAATAAAATCCGTAACCAAATATCAATTTTCTAATTTACATTGGCATTCATGTTCCATTTAGTTGTTAATATATTTCTATCTCGTACTTATTCTTTAATCAAATTGAATACGATTTATGTAAAACAATTTATATACTTGATTAACAAAGCAAAAGAGCTAAGAAACTAACCTTGTCATCGAGAGATGGAGCAGTTATCTTTCGGCCATGCCACAAAACCATCTTTAGCTTCCCCAATAACTTAAACTCACCACTTGGTTACATTAACACGAACAATGAAACTATAACCTCCCGAATATTGACAACATAACATTTTTAGGAAGATCATGTCCATGTATTTTACGGTTAGGCGAATGTAGGTAAAATCTTGCCTCTAGCAACGACGTTTCCCTAGATCCATTCCAAAAGTCGTATTTTGCTTTACGCGGAGATACGACATATGAACATCATATAAAAAGAATATGCTAGAATTAGCAATATAGATTTACGAAGAAAAAAAAATCAAAAAAAACATACTCCATTAGATGTCTTAGCGAGGTTACTGCTGTAGATGTGCACGACTTCTCTAGAGATATTGAAGGATTTGGTTGGGAATTCTTGGTAGAGTTACGCCAAGATTAGAGATCGCTTAGATCCATCGAAGGGTTGCTACGTGAAGGAGACTTCCTTGAGAAGTAGTTGGTTGTGAATTACTGGTAGGGTTAAGCAAAGATTAAAAGAGTTATTAGTTACTTTTAAAAGTTACACATATTTCTATTTTTCTAGGTTCTCTAATTTACACTTGGATCATATAATTGATAGACTGGTTTATGTATATTCGACTTACAAATCAAGCAAGACAAGCAACTAACCTTCTTAGCAAGCTCAGTAAGCTTAACACCATACTTTGGCCAAGGAATCGCTTTTCCAAGAGTTTGTCCTAATATTTCTATACCATTAAATCGTACGGGTAGACAAAAATTCGGTTTTATTACTTCCTTAATCAGGATTTTGTGGCAATCAACCTCCACCCCATCCTTTCCATGTAATTGTTGTTTTCCTGCTAACAGAAAAGCTCTACCTCTATCAAGGACCTTCGCCTTAGACAGCTCGTCAAAAAGGTAGCACCTTCTACCCTGCGGAAATATATGGCATATGAACATCTTCAAGAGAAAACTTCAAAGCAAATTTGAGATTTAAAATGCATGTAAAAATAAAAGCAGATCTGGATGAATCGCTGCAGTTTTCGTGATCTCATATTTGCTCCGATTAGATGTAGCTTTTAATGTCACATCCGAGTATGTTTCCCAATTTTGTTGAGTTACACCCGGTGAGAGTAATATTCCATATTCGGGTAACAAATATACAAAATTCTACCGTGAATGCGAAGACACTGATGAATTGAATATGTAGAAAATATACAAGGTTCTCCAAAATACACCCTAGCCTCCGTGATTCATATAGTTGATAGCATATTTCAGACTCATATGGTCTTAATATCATGTAAGCTGGTTTAAAACACATACCTTCGGAACTTTTTCGAGATATTGCGATACGAGATTGGCTTAGTTGAGTAGATCCGGTGATTTCACCCTCGAATGTTTTGGTTGACTTACATGTATCAAAAAATTGAAATGAAAGTTGTACCTTCTTTTTGCAGTGAAACCATTTAAGCAAAATGCACAACTGACTCACAATCAAATAGCTAACCACATATCTCGTTCGATAAGGTTCTCTAAAATATACACTAACGTCCGTGATTCATATAGATGATAACATATTCGTCTCTTATATCAAACATGATATATATATATATATATGACTGGTTTGTGTAAAAACATATCCAATGAGTTAATAAAGCAAACAAGCATAGCAACCAACCTTTTGATCCAATATGGTTTGATTTGATGGCCAACTAATTTCAGCATCACCAACATCTTTTAAAGTTTTTATCCCAAAAGATGTGCCAAAGGGTAATTTGATGGTTTCATTTAGTACTTCACCAACCAGGACGCTATAGCATGTAACCTCACCGTCATTCGACTTCATTTTATAAGATACCTTCTTTGAAGAGTAAAAACTACCAACGACAACAATGTTTTCCTTTTCTCCAAACCAAAGTTTGCATCCTATGCCTACGAAACACAAGGCGCATGAGAGATAGTAAATGGAAGATTAAGATTTAGTTGATGGATCCAGTCTTGTTTTACGAAGTAAGATTTTGAAGTTAGTACATTTGGTGCCCTTTGCAACTTTGTTGAATTCAGTTTCAAACTTTTCCTTTTTTTTTTTTTTTTTTTTTAAATCCCGGGAAAAATTAAAATTTTTATTTAGCCTTAATAATATTTAACATTTAACAGAAGAGGGTTTAGTTGGTAGCCGAGCAACAAGCTGAGCACCAACCCCCTTTTGAATAGCAACACCTAATCTGTGAAAAATAAAACTACCAAGACCACTACCAGCGTCATGGCTAAGTAAACAACTTTTCCAGACGTTTGAAAAAACAAACAGTATCATCACTAAGTTACCCTAAGGTGGTAAAAGCTAGCACACCCAAACCATAACCATGCGAAGTGTATTCATTCAAATATTTAGAACGTTAACGCGAGATTGCTTTGGAGATAGCCTGGCCTGGGACGAACGTACGAATACCATCTCCAGTAAAGGAGGAGACTCCTGTGACATCCATACACACATCTTGGCCGTTTTCCCAGTTGAGAACAAGGATATCTGCTGGACGTAAATCCTTATTCTTCTCAGACAAAAAGCCCAAAGCAACTTCCTTGCAGGCAGGGACACCATCTTTGAAACAAATATTCGCAATTACATCGCGTACCAAGTCATGGCGGAATTTCAGACCAATATCATTAGCACAATGAAGCGCGTGATCACCAAATATATCCATAGGCCTATTGCAACAAGAGCACAACCCATCCTCAACAAATAAAGGGATACCAAGGCGATAACAAACAACTGCTCTGAACTGTCTGGGACCAAGGCACTGATCTAAACCGCTGATCTGAACGGCCAAAAGATAGTCTTGAGCGTTTTTGATCTGATTGCATTGCCAAAGAACGGAGTCTATTGGAGATATGGTAAATTGGTCGGGGATTTGCTTCTTAACTGCATCAAAATAAGTGACTACCAGGGAGTGCATAGAAGGGGGCAGTGTCATTGACGCAAAAGTTGGAAGGAAAACCACATACCTGAATGAAGTTCTGAAGAGCCGTCTGATAGGCAACCCCATTATCCGTTGAGAAGGAGCTACCAAGAATCACCTTAAAATGCGAGGCGGTCGACTACGAGAGGCAAGATAGCAATAGGTGCGAGTGTCAGCCATGGTATAAATTCCATGACCACCATCTTTGATAGGAAGAGCATCCAGTCTTTGTTGCAAAGGTCCAAACCCATCACTATCTCCGGTGATTAAAAGCCTCAAATATTGGATCAGGTGGTCATCAAAGAGGTCAGAGGCCTGTTGTAGAGCTGTCGGATTAGTAGTACGCATAGCAAAATATAGTTTGGATACACCGACACAATTATGGAGTAATAACATCCCACTTTGGGGATCTCTGAGCTTTTTGATAGCAGACATTAGCTGAATAGTCTTATTCACCCTATTAAGAGACATGTCACTCATGAATTACAAATCTAAACTCACTGGTCCACCCAAAAGCTTAACTCCCTTACTAGGTCAATATCCAGGGGAAAACACCTACTTCCAAGCTACGTGGATCAGTAGTGGGCCAAAAGACCTCCGTCTTCTTGATATTAAGATGAAGACCTCTACCCGGTCCTTCAGACTCAATAATGCTCAAAGCTCGAGCAACCTCCACTGTGTAGCCAATGATAGTGCCATCATCCGGGTACCAGGCGTGCAAATCAAGCTTGCAACGAGAAGCAATCGACTTCACAAGTGGATGAAGTGTCAAGGCAGACAAAAGGGTACCGAGAGGATCACCTTGTTGAACACCGAGTGCAGAAGACAAGATGCATTGGTCATAGTACAGTTTAGCGGTGCCTAGCATAACAAAATTCTACCCAACGAGAAATGCAGGACAATAAAGCCGAACCTCTTTGATAAGAGAAGACCTGCTCACCATGTTGAAAGCATTCGAAAAATCAATAAACAACATTGACATACTATCCGAGTGACCTTTCAACTCCAGCAAACTATTGACAGAATGAAGTATACGCTCTCCCCCTATAGGCACTCCAACACCAAACTGATGATCACCCAAATAAGATTGCATATCCTTACCAACTGAGAAGGCATCCACCTTAGAGCAACTGCAGTGGTACGAGTAAAACCAAAGACTAAAAACCAAAAAAAAAAAAAAAATGGTTTAGTCCGTGGTGCTACACTACTGTAGAGGACTAAATATAGTCGAGCGTTGATATTTCATTCGTCTCAATGGGACGAGCTTATAATCATCGCCTATCAAGAGGCATAATTTTAGCATATTCTTGTTGGCGTACTTTATATTCACGCCTAACTAAAGTTCACATTATATATACGCCTCATCAACCAGGTTCACATTATATATCGCCTCATCAACCAGGTTCACATTACACAAACGCCTATTAACAAATGAACATTTAAAGTTCGCTCGACCAAATTTGGTTTTGGTCCGTGTTCCAGACCAAATATGGTCTGATATTTGGGTTTAGTCTGGTTTTTAATCTTTACTCTGTTCGACTGCGTCATGTTTCTGGACCAAACTTTTGGGTTTAGTCGTACATTGTGGATGCTCTTAGAGACCAAACGACGCCATATAGTACCAACTTCTATCGTCCTAAGACCACCTCCGGGCTTGAGTAAAGGTGTAAGGGGTGCACTAGCGATAAGCTCTCCTAAAACCTTAGGACACTTACCTTACAACCAAAGGTTGACAACCCCAGTAATCGAAGCCACTAACTCGTCTAACATTGCCGCTGCTGCACCACCTAATACGTCGACTAAATGCTGAGCCCGCAAACCATCACGACCACAAGAAGTTCCTCTAGGAAAACTCTTAAGGGCACCAACGACAACCCTTGAGTCAACTGTTATGGGGTCACCAATTACGACGTCATCCGGAATAGACGGTGGAGGAGTTGTTGGGTGTTTGGATTGCAACTCAGCCAAAGTGTTCTCGTTGCGAGGTGCTAAACCGTTTGAAGACAAGACACGAATCGCAGCTGTGAAATGCCCATAACCAATCTTCTTGCGACAAGCACTTAAAATTAGCCACTTCTGGCTTCTTTTTGTCAACCTTTTTGGCTGAGTACTGATGGCATGGGAGGCGTAGCAGCTTGCAGATCAGAGTGAGACAGCCCATTGGGTCCTTCCAAGTAATCAAAGCTTATTGGATGGCTGGAATTTGAAGTCGCTTCCTGTTGGAAGACTTCTCTTCAGCCAAATGCGTAGGAAGGAACCAATGGGTCAAGTTTTGGAAGAAAGTGTGGGTCTTTGACTTGGAATGTATTCATTTTGGGAAATAATTTTAATCAATCTTCAACCCAATCTCTGGTTACTTCTTACACTTGAAACCTATGTAGCACGAACGTATCTAAGATGGTCACGAGTGCACGTTAGGCATGTCAGTGATATCATTTACAATATAACACATAACATTTCAATATAAACATAAATATATATATATAACAATAGGTGATATATTCATGATGAATACATTTTAGTGGGAAGCATTACCGATTTCATAACGTGTCAACATCCTGGTTATTTTAGAATTTATATGTGACCCTGTCTTTATCACGTTGAGTACTCGTCAGTGCTACCCAGCTTGACCTTTTCTCAACTATTTATCTCTGAACTATATCTTAGTGTACGTAAGAGAAAGTGCTATGGAGTGAGGGTTCCCATTCAATATGAATGATTCTGGTCAAGTTTGATCAAATTTGGTGTCACTATGGGTAGTAGAGAGGTGCACTTTCCCCAAAAATCACTCATACACTCATTGGAAAGAATGAGTGCTCGACAACCTTTACTAAGAGGCAGATGTTCAGCCACTTGGGGAAAAAGCTCTTGAGCGGCTGATGTTCAGCCTCTTAAACATTTTTTTAGGTTTTCTATTTATTTAAAACTGTAAAAACAAAACCGGTTTTATACAGATTTTGTTAATAAAAACCCTAAATATATCTTTGGAATGCGCAACCTAATTGTTACACAAAAAGTGTTGCATATTCTTTAACACTACTTCTCTTTTCAGATATATCTCGCATTCCAACTAGTAGCGAGATAGTTTCGCTGAATGGTTCAGTGCAGAGGAAATCAACTTTTCGCTGTTTGGTCCAGCGCAAATTAATTTATTTTTTGATCCGACGGTTGAGATGGTTGCGTTATTCCATTCAGCGCAACCTAATTTTACTTTCCGTAGTTCCATTCAGCGCATGTACTTTTCGTTGTTCCATTCAGCGCATCTAAATGCTAGATTGGAATGACCATAAGAATCAGATGGGTATTCTAGCTGTCCATTTAGATGCTAGATTAGAACACCATATGACTTAGCCTAAGTATTCCCACAAGTGACCAGACTTGGCGCTACATGGAGTGTCCTGTTACCCGCTAGCTGCCACTGCTGAAGCCGAGTCCCCTTCTTATAAAGCTGCTGAGTTCTTGAACTAATTAGGCTTCCTTCCCCGGCCTCCCAAATTCCCAACAAAACGAAAACCAGAGACAGCAATGGCATCACATAAACTCATAAATCTTTTAAAACAATGTGATTCATTCAAATTACTAAAACAAATTCATTCTCAAATGATTATAAACTCAATCACAGATAAACAAAATTACCTTCTTTCTAAACTCATTGATCTCAAAGTAAATTCTGACTACACTCTGTTTTTCTTCTCACATATTTCTAAACCCAATGATTTCTCTTATAACTTGATTATCCGTGCTTTAACTAATACTTGGCATGATTATTCACTAACCCTTCAACTTTACTTTGAAATGAAGGGTTTTGGTATAGAACCTAACAATTTTACTTACCCATTTTTATTGATTTCTTGTGCTAATTTACCATCATTAGGTATAGGTAGAATGGCACATTCTTGTGTTGTGAAACTTGGGTTGGAGTTAGATTCTCATATCACTCATTCTTTGATTACTATGTAC
>JAJJWW010006143.1:0-337751 GCA_023531295.1 Papaver armeniacum | reverse complement strand
CGGTCACAGCTTGCAGCGTACACTCCCCGCTCTGGCTAAGAAAAGCGTGAAAGAGAATAAAGCGGTCAAATAAATGAAATAATGGTGAAAGCGTTTTCACCATAACCACCTATGCTTAGTTTTCCACCCTCCATCCCATTGCTTTGCACCCCAATCCTCTCTTCCTTGCATGAGGCCGAGATCACGTTTCAATCTAGACATGTAGTAAATAGGTCTTACCTATTTCCACCGGACACGAGTCGCGGTCGGGAGAAAAATGCACACCTCTCGGAAAAGGCAGCTTTGCGAGCTCTCCAGCAACCATCTCTTTGCAAGCCTAGGCTCTCGCTTTCACGATACAAGTCTGGTGAGACCTTACTGCTCCACAGGTGTCTGGGTCTCAGCACGCTGCTTTGCTCCTCCCCACGTCAGGCCCTTCTCCTCCCAGACAGTGCACGACAGGCAAGTCAGACTGGGCAGCCTTATCTTGGTTTCGTGAGGACTTATGCAGATCAGTCTCTCGAATCTAGAAAGTGCTCACGTGCAGCACATTTGTTTAGGGTTAGGCTCGAGTTTCTCACTCACCTCTTAAATTCTGAAATCGGCGGTCACGATTTTACCCATAAAAAATGGCGACCACATTGGGAGGATTGATCTTTCGGTTACAATATCAGAATTCCTAGCTTCCATTCTCAAATTTCGCACAAACATGGTGGTATCGGGCAGTCTCCTATGGCTCATTGATCCGCTCAGGAGTGGCGTAACTCTCGATTTGGAGGCTTAGTACCACCCAGTGAAGAGGTCCCAAGGCTGAGTTGACACGTGCGTGCTTTCGGGAGATCCACCTTGAGGCATGGACTAATGAAGGATCGATTAACTGACATACTAGAGCTTCCTCATCAATCTAACATCGGGCTAAAGTGATTCATGTTCTGCTTGAGAGATCAAGAACATGGGATTGGCTGTCCGAATGAGCGTTCTCAAATCAGCGGTTTCGTCATTTTGTAGTAGACGGCGGACCGGGAGGGCGACCATGTTAGTGAAAAATTATGTGAACCACTGCAACTCTCCAAGGACCAGCGGATAAAAACATTCCTACGCTATCATGAATGGCACTAAACGCATCACTAGTTCCCTGCCCAGGGGACTCCAAGGATCCCCAGGAAGATCCATGACAAATATTGTTTTCACTTGAGTAGCTGACATGATGGTAGAAGGCCCAGAGGTCTGGCCCAAGGCCTTGCATGTTATGACTCGTCAGAACAGAGTTTCGAGCGCTCATTGTGCAGGTGGATCTTTGATATCATCACTCTCGAGACACTCAAAGGCGCGGTGCGACCTAACGAGATACACGACAGCCCACTCTGATGGCAATGATTTGAAAACCAACCCAAACTAGCACATCACAGTACATCAACTTGGAGCTGGCGAGTGAGCCAATCCAATCAAGCGTGAAGTTGATAATTGAAAAAGAACTTGACTACCACATGATACTAGGAAGGCATTGGCTACCTGATCTCAAATACGTCCCTTCAACATACCACCAATGCCTGAAAACATTATTGGGCAATGATTGTTATTCCAGCGATCACTTTGTCCCCCTATGCACCCAGATTAATGCGTTAGAAGCACATGGGTAGAAGGAGGTTCAAAGGCGTGGCGGCCAAGATTCACGGTTTTACGCTGCCAAGATGGACACATCGCTCGGAGATGGCGACAAGCGGGATACCCGCCAGAGGAGACCGTCCTTCCGTCTCCTCGCGTGGGAGAGGAAGACGTGGGTGCTCTGCAGAGACAACAGTCACCGCACTGGCGAGTGCACCTTACCGCAAGGCAAGCAAAAGGCTCACACATTATTCTGCTGGCCAACAATTGTGGGGAGACCAGCAGCCAGTCTCTGCTAGGAAGAATGTCTTCCACAGTAGCAGGAGGAAGTTCGGACGCCCTCGAAGCTACAAGATGGGACGACTTAACCAGAAGCGAACTTCGAAAATGTCAATATAGGGAATGAGGATTTCCAGACCACATTCCCAATCAGTTCGACTCTACATCCTGCCAGGCAACTCAAAGCTAGTCGACTACTCAAAGAATACCAGGGCGTCTTCGCATGGACTATCGAAATGCACGGCCCGGATGAAGCCAGTGCACCATACATGTGATAGGATCCAAACCGGTCAAACGGCCTCAAGACAATTCAGACACGAAGTGAAGGAGCAAATCAAGGCGGAGGTCCAGTACTAGTAGTGGTTTGTCGAACTATTCGCGTCTGCTTGGTTTGTGTGCCGTTCCCATTAAAAGAATTGTGGATGAATCTTGTGTCAATTTTGAGAAATCTTGAACAAATGCACCTTTAAGTGATTCCAGCTACTAACGTGACATGTTGGTAGGCTACCGGTGGACATGGTATATTATAACATGGATGGATATAGTGGCTGAAACCCAGGATAAGATGTATGAGCACGGCCTTGAGGTAAGGCGCTAGGGCCCCTCTCGAGCTTCTATTCTACTGTATGTGCTGCTGGTCTAAAGGCATGACGCTACTTACCAATGCATGAAGCTACCCATCTTCCACGTGCAGTGCAAGTGGAGTGAAGATTCGTAGATGATGTGGTGGTTAAATCCAGAACTCAAGGAGGATCATCCAGGAAGCATGCGACAAGTGTTCGAAAGATACTGAATACAAGTTGAAAGTGAATCCTTTTGAAATACTTTGGTGTCTGCCCGGGAAATTCTTGCAGGATTCAAGTAACAGTACTTGAGATAAAAGTTGATCCAGTCAAACGCAAGCTAGTCTTCACGATGCGCCACCGCAGGCAGTAAGGGAGCTCGAGGAGTTTCATGGGCAAGGTAAAGCGCATTAAATCGCTTCATGCAAGGTTGGCAAAGCTCACCACTCGTTACTCCTCTGCTAAAAAGGAGCCGTTCCATGGACTACGTCTCGGCAAAAGCGTACCGAAGATCCAGACAAATCTTGTCCTCCCAATGTCCTTGAAACCTCATGCGAGAAACCACTATATCTTTGTGACCTTTAGCGATACTTCCGTGAACTCTGCTCGCGAGGACGACAAAGGAATGGAGGTCCCCCCCTTCTTTGAGTGGAAGGCGGTGTGGAGGCCAGACTCAGATACCACGAGGCGGAAAGGCGTGTTTGGCAGCGATTATTCCATCCCGAGGAAGTTCGGGCCTTTACCCTCCTCTCCAAATGGGTGGTGCTGAGTGTCTAAATGGGACCATGCAAAGTTTCTCCTCTCGAAACCTGCCCACGTGATAGGAGGCGCAGCTAAATATGGCTCCTGCCCAGTGTAGAGTTCGACATAACGTCGTTTCCCCCAAATGCCATAAAAGGGCGATGTTGACTGGACACAATGTGACATTCAGGGAGAAAACAACATGGAGATTCAGAGAGAAGATCTCAGGAGACCTTCCCGGATATCTTTAGTCAAAGAAGAAACATAGGCTCTTTGTTCTTGACAGCTCTTCCATCCCAAGCACTAATACGGAGGGCGGGTGTTGTACTAGTATCTCTGGAAGTCTTCTACTTTTCTTTAGGCCAGACTTTCCATTTTCAATAACTCGGTGACTACGAAGCTTTCCTCATTGGACTATCACTAGCTAAACAATCCAAGGGCCACACGTTTGGAGATAAGAATTCCAAATTACTCATCAGCAGTCAGCAGGATGTATGCATTGAAATTACTTGGCTGGCATCCACAGGTGAAGCACAGAAACTACTAAGTTATTTGGCAGGCAACCATCACACCATGTTGGTAGCGACAAACATGCGGCTGGCTACGTAGCCTCAAGCTACGAGTTCGAAGGAGGCGAGAAACCTGACGGTAAGCAGCGAACCATAGCTTGGCGTGGCTTTAACGCTGAAAGCCGAAGGCGATGTTGGAGGGCTCTATCATTCAAGAACTCGACAACTCCACTTTTCCAAGGAAGGTGACCTAGAATTTGCGGAATTTCTTTGTAGCCAATTCTGTTACATGTCGTGAAATCCAGTGACTACGTGAGGTGTCAAGGAAGAGGAGCTGTAATGGCTTGAACATGTCACATCTGGATTACGGCAGAATTAACATCGGTAAGTAACCCTCTAAGCTGGTTTACAACGCTTGGATCCACTAATGGCGGAGATGGAAAACCAATCAGGTGCCTCCCGAAGCGTGTACAGGTGCGGGCGCCGGCCTTGACAGAGTCCCACCAGCCTTCGGTCACACCTTCTAGGGGCGCGGGCTCCTTCCCATCGTTTTCCTTTCAGTGGCATTCTTCCACACTAACAAGAGGATGCGTCAAGCTAAGGCAAGAAGTCAAAAGATTCGTGTTCCATGATGGGGTTTTATATGCAAGAGTTGATCTACTAAGGTGTTTGGCGATCTGAAATCCAGTTATGTTGAAATGCACAGCGAACACGAGGAGCAGAAAACCTTCACAGATCTGAGAGGAATTACTCTTGTGCCGACCATGAAGCGAGCTACGGCTACCTTTCGTTCAGAAATGCCGAGAATGCAGATTCAAAACCTCTGTCTGGCACTCGACACCTTGTGACAGGCGCCATGGCCCTTTTTTTATGAAGCTGAGGACGCTGTTGTCATTGGGAAGATCAACCGTCTCAAGCTGACCTTGAGTACACATAATAACGGCCAAGGTACTTTGCAAGTGGAGGTTTAGAAGCTGTCCATTTTGAAAGGAACCACTGGAGCCACAAATCATGACATTCATCAGGAATTACACATCATACGTTTTAGGCGTACCTAAACACATCATCCATGACCAACGGCCCTTTTGCTAACAAGCAATTCGGAACTACTTGGGAAATTACGGAATCAAACAAGTATTCTCTACCATCTATCCTTAGGAAATGGGCAAGCCAAAAATTTCCAGCAAGACTGCGATCCGAATCCTCGGCCCAGACAGTACCACGACAATCCAGATCTGGCACGAGCAATTGCACCCGGTGGCTCTACAGGCATACGAACATTTCCTAGGCTCCACTGGCATGTCTTCTTCTCCCTCGTCTCTGATGCAGGACCACAGTCTCCCGGCCAGAAATCAAGATCCGTCGCGAATTCTTACAGCAAGCGGACTGATAGAATAATGAATCCTCAATGCAGTGCGGGCCCAGATAATCTGGACTCCAGGAGTTAGGAGCGGAGGGCATGCACAAAGGCATACAAAAACTGATTTCAGGCGTACAACAGCCATGTAAAACCCAGGTTTTTTCAAGGAAGGAGATGCAGTGCTAAAAACCGCAAACACATCCAATGGTGCATCAGCACGAGTTTTCTCCCCGAATGGGAAGAAGTAGGTACATAATCACTAAAGCATATAGATTAGTTCTTACAAGATTATCAAAGAAGATGGGGAAAGCTAGGAAGGCGGTGTCAACGGAAAGTGGCAAGGCGTACTACGCCTAATCATTTCCACGGCCTTGAATGGACACATTCTCCATCTAAGCAATGCATTGCTTAAAAACGATTCCTCCCTGGAAACCAAGTACAGCCGAACAACACTTCACCACGCTCACAGTAGCAACTATGGTGATATGTCTTTACTTATCTCGTATAAAAGAGATGAATTCTTTCTTTTTTGGGAAACCTGTTAGATAATTGGAAGAGAGTGTTACCATGACACATTAACTAAGAGCATTTAACTCGTGTGTAAATAATTAATAGGGGTATTTTTCAAATACCGCATTAGGGTTTTCGACCACGTAACCCTAATTCCAAAACCAAGCCGCACCCGCGCACCATGGCAACCATGCCAAACCAAGCCGCACAGCTGCGCACCATGGCAACAATGCCAAACCAAGCCGCACACTAGCACCATGGCGACAATGCCAAACCAAGCCGCACATCGCGCACCATGGCAACAATGCCAAACCAAGCCGCACACCGCGCACCATGGCAACAATGCCAAACCAAGCCGCACACCGCGCACCATGGCAACAATGCCAAACCAAGCCGCACACCGTGCACCATGGCAACAATGCCAAACCAAGCCGCACACTCGCGCACCATGGCAACAATGCCAAACCAAGCCGCACATGCGCACCATGGCAACAATGCCAAACCAAGCCGCACACATCACACACCATGGCAACAATGCCAAACCAAGCCGCCACCGCGCACCATGGCAACAATACCAAACCAAGCCGCACATCGCGCACCATGGCAACAAAGCCAAAACCAAGCTACAAGATCTGCGCACCATGGCAACAACGCCAAAACCAAGCCGCACACCGCGCACCATGGTAGTAGGCCAAAACCAAACTACATATCGCACTCATTGGCAACCATGCCAAACTAAGCCGCTATGCCATTGGCACATGTCAAATATTGCGCCCTAGGCTTGCAAAACATGCAACTAGGTCAACATGGCCGTACGTGCCATTGGCACATGCCAACACGTACCACAAGCCATATTTCCAAGCCGCTATGCCATTGGCACATGCCAAATATAGCGCCATAGGCTTCTGCAAACCATGCAACCTAGGCCAAATCGGCCACGCATGCCATTGGCACATGCCAACATGTCACCATTTAGTAGCTTTTCCTACCAAGGCCACGGCCCTAATGGCCACGCATGCCATTGGCACATGCCAACATGCTCGCTGGTAGCTTTTCCTACCAAAGCCACGACCTAATGGCCACGCATGCCATTGGCACATGCCAACATGCTCATTTGGTAGCTTTTCCTACTAAGGCCACGGCCTAATGGCCACGCATGCCATTGGCACATGCCAACATGCTCGCCGGTAGCTTTTCCCACAAAGCCACGGCCCTAATGGCCACGCATGCCATTGGCACATGCCAACATGCTCGCCGGGTAGCTTTTCCTACCTAGGCCACGGCCTAACGGCCACGCATGCCATTGGCACATGCCAACATGCTCGCCGATAGCTTTTCCTATCAAGGCCACGGCCCTAACACCCACGCATGCCATTGGCACACGCCAACCTGCTCGCCGGGTAGCTTTTCCTACCAAGGCCACGGCCCCAACGGCCACGCATGCCATTGGCACATGCCAACATGCTCGCTGGTAGCTTTTCCTACCAAAGCCACGGCCCTAATGGCCACGCATGCCATTGGCACATGCCAACATGCTCGCTGGTAGCTTTTCCTACCAAAGCCTCGGCCCTAATCTGACACGCATGCCATTGGCACATGCCAACATGCTCGCTTGTAGCATTTCCTACCAAGGCCACTACCCTAACAACCACGCATGTTATTGGTACATGCCAACACGCTCGCCGGTAGTCTTCATCACCAAGCCGTGCCCATTAATGCACGCCGGTAGCCTAACTCGCAAACCATGCAACCTACCACCAAGGCATTCCGCACATGCCATTGGCACATGCCACACACGCCACTAGCATTACTCGGCATTGCCACTTGCACTCAACGTACAACCTACCACCAAGGCATTCTGCACATGCCATTGCCACATTCGCGCACGCCACTAGCGGCTCTGCATTGCCACTTGCGCCGAGGTACAACCCGCAACAAGGACATTCCGCACATGCCACACGCGCCACTTAGCAGCGCCACTTGCACTCAAGGTGCAACCAACACTCGAGATATCAACACAAACCGGGGGATGCTTTCCAGGGTTTTGGTTTGGCGGTCACTGACTTGCGGCCGTACACTACACTTACATCAAAGAAAGCGTGAAAAGGAATAAAGCGGTCAAATAAATGAGGAAATAATGGTGAAAACGTTTTCACCCATTAACACCATGCGGTTACCACCTCCTCCCATTATTTCACCCTTTACTCTCTTCCTTCATGAGGCCGTCGTTTCAATCTCGACTTGTATAAATAGGTCTTACCTATTTCCACCCGCATACAACAAGTCTCGGCCGGGAGAAAAATACTACACTCTCGTAAAAGGCAACTTTGCAAGCTCTCCAAAAGCTTTCATCTCTTGCAAGCTTACGAAGCTTCCACTTTTCTGATACAAGTCGAGACACTACTCTCTCGGGTTATTCTGGTCTCAACACCTTTCTTTGCTTCCTCCTCCCCAATCAACCCTTCTCCTTCACTTTGTGACAAAGCAAGTCCGGGAACGGCCATTTCTTGGTTTAGGCCGGACTTGTACAGATTGATCTCTCGAATCTATAAAGTGCTCACGTGCAGCACATTTGTTTAGGGTTTGAACCCGCTTTCTCACTCACCTACCGAATTTACCGAAATCGGCGGAAACGATTTTTACCCATAAACAATTGGCGACCACAATGGGAGGATTGATCTATCGGCTACAATGACAGATGGTCGATCTCGTTCTTCGACCCCGGATGTCAAGATTGTAGGGGAAGGCGACTCGATCCGACTCAACTTCCGGATAACCCTTACTCGTTGTAAAACTACACTGGCCCTGGGGACTCGTTGAAGATGCTACCAACGATTGCGGACTTGCGACTCGGTCGGCTCAATCTGCCAGACAACCCGGTTATCGGTTGTTAAAAATACACCCCGAGCCCACTGGGACTGTTTGAAGACGCTACCAAAGAATTGGGGACTAATTGGCGATGCTACCAGCAAAGCGCCTTTACTTGGAGAGAGGCGTGTTTGCAAGTGAGTAAAATTAGATTGAGCAAGATAAACTAGTCATTTTAGGTTCTTAAACCGTCATACTCTTGTGCCTATTGCTAGCACACACTTTCATAAAAGCAATATTCCTTTCCCAAAGCATAATCGTAGTCATACTATCAAAACCATTCATCCAGAAAATAATCCAATATCCTCAAAAGCTACCAAATGCCTACCAAAACCGGTCAAACTTTGAACCGGACATCCAATATGTCTTTCAAAAAAAAAAAAGAGAGAGAACCTAAATGAAAGTTTAACAAGAGAAACATTCAAGGAAAATCATCCAACAAAGGTCTGTTCTTCTTGGAGAAAGTCAACTTTGCATCTTCAAGAGTCGCTCTCTTCATAGTCAACATCTTGGAAAGCTTTTTGAGTTCTACCTCCCCGTCGTGCAATCTTCTCGTGGAAAGGATTTCAATTCTTGTATCTTTCAATTTTTGGATCTCAAAGAAGGCCTTCGACAAACCATGAAGTGTTGAACTCCTTTTCTACGCACACGTCGCGATGGTGCTCCTGTCGGCAATAACGTCTTGAAGCGGTGTGACCGGTCACCTCACGCATATCCTCGATGGACGATAAGGCCTCTTCTACACGCGCTTTAGCCGCAAATCGACTAGTGACTTTCTTGGTTGTGGCCATATGTCCGTACTTCTCCCGCATTCGTGTACAACGCCTCATGCTTAGCCGACACGCTGAAGACGCCAACCAAAGACATGACATGGATAAGGAACCAAGTACGGAGGATCAAAAATGGCGCCCGCACTGGCCTCACGACTTCGCAGAGGATTTTCTTCCATGTCTACGGCAGCAACCATCAGAGAATCATCCACCGTTTGAACCACATCTGTGCCCGGCAATTGGCTAACTCCCATCTCCAAGTCACCGGCGGTGGCCACCAAAGGCGAGTTTCCGTGTGGCTCTACCTCAGAATCGTCCTCCGAACCGGATTCCTCCTGCGAACTTGAGTCAGACATTTTTTCAAAAGAAGAAACAGAAGAAGAAAGAAGAGAAGCGCGGACTCACCGAACCACTTCCCGAAAAGAACCCGGTCTTGCCCGGAGGAATCACTCTCACTTGTCGAACTTTCTTCTTTATCGACTCATCACCGCTATGAAAGGCTCCGTCTTCTTTGAATTCTTTGAAGAAATTGCCGTCTCCTAGCAACGTGCAAGGGCAGCGAAAGCATTAACACTACCGAAGCCCTGGAAGAAACAAGACACATGTTTTCAGCAGAAATTCACGTATTTTGAGACAAACCAATGAAGAAGCGACACATACCTGGTTATTGGAAGAACTGAAAGACACGAGAGCTGTGGGAGGATCTTTTGAAACCGGTCCGGAACCCGCCAAAGACGATTCTTCGTTCTCCGTTCCTTGGCCTGGGACTTTCCGAGTTGTTTGGGCAACTTTCACTTGAGATATCTCAACATTGGATACTTCTTCAAAACTGGGGGAAGGTTTACAACGAACGTTCTCCACCACGTTATTCACAAAATCTTGGATCATAATAAACTCGTCGCACCGAACTCGTTATAGCCAAGGTCGTCGAAGTTACTCTTCCCGTTTGAAAGAAGGGAAGGCGGATACCCGCTCAAGGGCACCGGCATTAAAGGCGGCACGCAATGAATCCCTTAGGGATCACCATTTGGTAAGCAAGAGGCACCCTTGATCGAAACCCATGTGACGAGCAAAGACGGTCAATATTGTAAGAAGCTATCCTGGAAAGACCCCATAAAGAAAGACGGCATATAACCCGGACATGCACTTTGAATAAACAAGTTTTCACCAACGCTCAAATCGCCATCGAAGACAAAGACATGTTCGGAGGCGAGAAGCAAAGGTGTCAATCCGAGTCACCGACCTATGGACCGACTCCCATGGGCGAAAATCGATTTCATACGACTTGTCAAGAAGACTAACCAAGCTCACACCAACTCTTGGGCGCCCGTTCACCCATCAAGAATTCGAGAACCGCCCCAACTCGCGGGGAATCAAAGGCATCGGTTTGGAGCATACTTCTCAAAGTGCTCCCATAGCCGACTTGCGAGAAAAGCAACATGCACATATGAATTCACTTTCATGAAACCATTGAAACTCGCATGTTCGCAACTAGGTGATCCGAGGTGCACATACGAGGAACCGAGAATAACTTGCCAATAGGAAGAACTTCACCTTTTGCCAACTTCCACAAGCAATCACTAGCAACTACGGTCTTATCTCCTTCTTACGAACCATCATCAAAAATGTATCTAGACAACCAGAGAGCCAAAAGTGCTGCAACGTGAAGATCATCGCTTTCTGTTCGGAGTTCCGGCTCGTCCGGAAACCATTGAGATATCCACCGGTTGTAAAGGCACCTTTCATCCTCTTCCCGGACAGAATCCTTCGACTTCGCATGGAGTCTTTCCGAGCGAAATCTTCCAACTTAGCGGCAAGGTCATCCCGCATCTTCCCCTCACTTTCGCATAATTGGATTTTAAGATTCCCAGTTACTTAGGAAGATTCAAGAAGAGAGCCACACTCTCCAAGGAGAAAGTTATCTCACCCCATCTACATATGATCGTATGGGTGTCCGAACACCATCCGGAGATGAAAGCAACCAAGCCCGAGATATCCTTCCTAATCTGGAGATTTCATCAAGCTCGACAACATCAATAATCTGCGCCGAGTCAAGTTGGTATTTATATGCTCCTTACTCACCATGAACTCAACCCATCTATCAAAAGAACGCAATGGGCGTTGGCACATCCTGAAATCAATGTTGGAAGAGGAATATACCCCTTTATGAAGACAGAAACCGTATGGTGTTCTCTCGAGCGAACCGAACGTGTCTTCTTTTCATCTTCACCACCGGTTAACAAAATTGGCACGAAGCCCGGTGATTTTTCCGAGCAGAGGCAAGTTTTTGGCGAAGAATTCATCATCCGTGTTCGGTTTGGAACTATGGACATCTTTCGATGAGGCGAAATTTTGTTCGGGTAACATCTTACCGGATTTCTTCATAACAACTTAGTAACAAGATATCTCGCACAATAGAGAAAGACAAAATTATCTCCCTGACACATAACCGCGCCCAACAAAGGAAAGCCCGAAATACAAAAAAAAGAAGAGAGAAAGGGCGTATCATTCTTCGGGTTCAAAATTATATATGGAGCATTCTCTACGGGTCCAAAAATACACACGAAGTATTTCCTTCAGGTTTCAAATTATATACGCAGTATTTTATACGGGCTCAAGTGCGTCTGCAGTATCATTCTTCGGGTTCAAAATTATATATGGAGCATTTTTCTACGGGTTCAAAACTGCACGCGCAGTATTTCTCTCAGGACCGAAATTCATATATGCAATATTTCCTACGGGTTCGAAGTCAAAAGAATCACATATACAGTATTCTTCTTCGGGATTCATATACGGTATTCTCTACGGGTTCGAAACTGCACACGCAGTATTTTCTTCAGGGTTCAAAATTATACGCAGTATTTTATACGGGCTCAAGTGCGTCTGCAATATCCTTCTTCGGGTTCAAAATTATATATGGAGCACTTTCCTACGGGTTCGAATAATATATGCAGTATTTCCCTAGGGCGCATACATACAATGTTTTCTACAAGAGGCATGCCAAGAAATTATATGCGCAATATAAACGCCTACTCTTAGGGTTTACACCTACATAAAAAGGGAAACAAGAGAAGTATGCGAAGACATACACGGAAGCTGGTTTTTCTTTGTGACTCTGCCGCTAGTAGGAAAGGATGAAAAGATAAAAGTGCAAGATGGGAGAAAGGGACTTTGTATATATAGGCGTGAAGATTCTGAAATAGGGAAGGATTTCCCTTTACCAAAATCGTGCGTGTAAGAAACGGGCCCACAAGGGCGCCCAACTTCCCAATGTCGCCCAAGCTGCACCTGCCCCACCAATCACGCCGACTTCCCAATGGCCGCCCAAGTCACGCCTGCAAGCACGCATAGCTTCCACACCTTGCGCCTGTCCCACCAGCCTAGCACACTCGGTTCCCAACTCACGCCAATTTCCCAACGTCGCCCAAGCTGCACCGCCCCACCAATCACGCCGACTTCCCAATGGCCGCATAAGTCACGCCTGCAAGCACGCATAGCTTCCACACCTTGCGCCGGTCCCACCAGCTAGCACACTCAGTTTCACAACTCACGCCAATTTCCCAACGTCGCCCAAGCTGCACCGGCCCCACCAATCACGCCGACTTCCCAATGGCCGCCCAAGTCACGCCTGCAAGCACGCATAGCTTCCACACCTTGCGCCGGTCCCACCAGCTAGCACACTCAGTTCCCAACTCACGCCAATTTCCCAACGTCGCCCAAGCTGCACCGGCCCCACCAATTGTGCCAGCCTCCCGATTTGTGCAAAACTACCGGAGGCAAGGATTCAAAATCCTATTTATAAAAGGTCAGACAAGCCTCCTCAATTCTCTTTACGGTTTCTTTGTTGATAGTTTGTCACCATCTTATGCTTACCTCGCAACAAAGCCCTCCTTCCGAGCTACGCAGGGACTTAATGTTGATGGTGGTTTTTAAACAAGGGGTAAAATCGTAAAACCCCATGACCTAGTGTTACCCGTGACACATTAACTAAGAGCATTTAACTCAGGTGTGTAAATAATTAATAGGGGTATTTTTTCAAAATACCGTATTAGGTTTTCGACCACGTAACCCTAATTCCAAAACCAAGCCGCACCCGCGCACCATGGCAACAATGCCAAACCAAGCCGCACATCAAGCGCACCATGGCAACAATGCCAAACCAAGCCGCACACTGCGCACCATGGCGACAATGCCAAACCAAGCCGCACATGCTGCGCACCATGGCAACAATGCCAAACCAAGCCGCACACCGCGCATCATGGCAACAATGCCAAACCAAGCCGCACATCACGCACCATGGCAACAATGCCAAACCAAGCCGCACAATCGCACCATGGCAATAATGCCAAACCAAGCCGCACATCGCGCACCATGGCAACAATGCCAAACCAAGCCTGTAACCGCGCACCATGGCAACAATGCCAAACCAAGCGCTGCACATCGGCGCACCATGGCAACAATGCCAAACCAAGCCGCACATGCGCACCATGGCAACAATGCCAAACCAAGCCGCACATCAAGCGCACCATGGCAACAATGCCAAACCAAGCCGCACACTGCGCGCACCATGGCAACAATGCCAAACCAAGCCGCACACCGCGCACCATGGCAACAATGCCAAACCAAGCCGCACACTGCGCACCATGGCAACAATGCCAAAACCAAGCCGCACACTGCGCACCATGGCAACAACGCCAAAACGAAGCCGCACACTGCACACCATGACAGCGACGCCAAAACCAAACTACATATCGCACTCATTGGCAACCATGCCAAACTAAGCCGCTATGCCATTGGCACATGCCAAATATAGCGCCCTAGGCTTGCAAAACATGCAACTAGGTCAACATGGCCGTACGTGCCATTGGCACATGCCAACACGTACCACAAGCCATATTTCCAAGCCGCTATGCCATTGGCACATGCCAAATATAGCGCCCTAGGCTTGCAAACCATGCAACCTAGGCCAAATCGGCCACGCATGCCATTGGCACATGCTAACATGCTCGCTGGTAGCTTTTCCTACCAAGGCCGCGGCCCTAATGGCCACGCATGCCATTGGCACATGCCAACATGCTCGCTGGTAGCTTTTCCTACCAAAGCCACGGCCCTAATGGCCACGCATGCCATTGGCACATGCCAACATGCTCGCTGGTAGCTTTTCCTACCAAGGCCACGACCACTTAACGGCCACGCATGCCAACATGCTCGCTGGTAGCTTTTCCTACCAAAGCCACGGCCCTAATGGCCACGCATGCCATTGGCACATGCCAACATGCTCGGGTAGCTTTTCCTACCAAGGCCACGGCCCTAACGGCCACGCATGCCATTGGCACATGCCAACATGCTCACGGGTAGCTTTTCCTATCAAGGCCACGCCCTAACGGCCACGCATGCCATTGGCACATGCCAACATGCTCGCCGGTAGATTTTCCTACCAAGGCCACGCCCTAACGGCCACGCATGCCATTGGCACATGCCAACATGCTCGCCGGTAGCTTTTCCTACCAAATCCACGGCCCTAATGGCCACGCATGCCATTGGCACATGCCAACATGCTCGCTGGTAGCTTTTCCTACCAAAGCCACGGCCCTAACGGCCACGCATGCCATTGGCACATGCCAACATGCTCGCTGGTAGCATTTCCTACCAAGGCCACGGCCCTAACGGCCACGCATGTTATTGGAACATGCCAACACGCTCACCGGTAGTCTTCATCACCTAGCCGTGCCCCACCTAATGCACGCCTGGTAGCCTAACTCGCAAAACCATGCAACCTACCACCAAGGCATTCCGCACATGCCATTGGCACATGCCACGCACGCCACTAGCAGCCTTGGCATTGCCACTTGCACTCAACGTACAACCTACCACCAAGGCATTCTGCACATGCCATTGGCACATGCCACGCACGCTACTAGCGACTCTGGCATTGCCACTTGCGCCGAGGTACAACCCGCAACAAGGGCATTCCGCACATGCCAATGGCACATGCCACACGCGCCACTAGCAGCGCCACTTGCACTCAAGGTGCAACCAACACTCGAGATATCAACACAAACTAGGGGATGCTTTCCAGGGTTTTGGTTTGGCGGTCACGGCTTACGTACACTACGCTCACATTAAGAAAGCGTGAAAAGGAATAAAGCGGTCAAATAAATGAGGAAATAATGGTGAAAACGTTTTCACCCATTAACACCATGCGGTTACCACCTCCTCTCATTATTTCACCCTTTACTCTCTTCCTTCATGAGGCCAGGGTACGTTTCAATCTCGACTTGTATAAATAGGTCTTACCTATTTCCACCAGACAACAAGTCTCGGTTAGGAGAAAAATACTACACTCTCAGAAAAGGCAACTTTGCAAGCTCTCCAAAAAGCTTTCATCTCTTGCAAGCTTACGAAGCTTCCACTTTCTGATACAAGTCGAGACACTACTCTCTCAGAATTATTCTGGTCTCAACACCTTTCTTTGCTTCCCTACCCAAATCAACCCTTCTCCTTCACTTTGTGACCGAAGCAAGTCTGGAACGGCCATTTCTTGGTTTAGGCCGGACTTGTACAGATTGATCTCTCGAATCTATAAAGTGCTCATGTGCAGCACATTTGTTTAGGGTTTGAACCAGTTTCTCACTCACCTACCGAATTTACCGAAATCGGCAAAAACGATTTTTACCCATAAACAGGAGCGAAAAGGAGCACAAAGACCAATTCACATGCGAGCAATTGCTATTTGGAGCGGGCTATAGTGCACGAGAAGGAAGTGAAGAAGAAGCAAATAGATCGTCGGTTTCCTGAAACCGACAAGCCAATTCTAAACTGGGTGACCCATATCCATTATCTGGGGTGCCTAAATATTGGCCGTACAGGCAGCCTTATCAACTTGGTCGTAAAGAAGGAAATCGTTTTCATCCCCAAATTCAGTGCGTTGTTTCTGTGAGAGAAGAAGGAGTTAGGTTTCCACCGAAATCCGAGATCGAGATAGAGAAGCTAATCTTCTTAAGATGGAGATGGTGGAAGAGATCGAAGAATTGTGAAGATTAACTCTCGGTTGAAAACTATATCAAGAACAATAAGCTGATGTGGGAGGAAATATAGATGAAGGAAGTAGAATCACCATCCAGTTGCGAGTTTCTGTGGATTCAAAGGTTTGTAAACAATGGGTGTGTGTTGGATTTGCGTTTGGCAGTAATGGTTTCGATAATTGAAAACTAGGGTCGAATTTGAACTAGAATTTAGGTTGATTCGGGCTGGGTTCAAGTATTTCAGATCGAGAAACTCTCTCTGGTGGTTGAAATCATTTGAGCATGGGTCTGTTAATTGAAGCAAATGTGAAGAAAATTTGGAGAATAATTCAATGTTACAGTGAATAAGAAACTCAAGTCAGGGTTGCTTCGACTCTGTAATTGAAATGGAGAAGTGTAGGTTGCTGCTCAGAGAATGGGTTTGAAGGACGAGGATTTGATAAGCTCTAGATAAGTTCAAGTAAACTGGTGATGAAGGTTAAAGCCAGAATGGAATGTTCTTTGTTAAAGGGTACTAGCTTGATGTAGAGAGCCTAAGCTGGAGTGAGTAGAGCTTTATGGTTTTGATGGATTTGCTGGTGCTGATGGATTGAGGCAATAGTATTTTGCAGAATTTAAGTTGGTGAACATGGGAGATTTCAGAGGATGAGGTTATGCAGC
The DNA here is from genome assembly GCA_023531295.1 of Papaver armeniacum. Classification (NCBI taxonomy): domain Eukaryota; kingdom Viridiplantae; phylum Streptophyta; class Magnoliopsida; order Ranunculales; family Papaveraceae; genus Papaver; species Papaver armeniacum. The sequence continues at coordinate 320,882 of JAJJWW010006143.1, read as the reverse complement.
TTTAGATGGAAGCAACTGAGGAGAATCTGGTGCAGTTATGGAAGGATATGAGCTGAGGATTTTGAGTTTATGATGACAGGGGAGAAGATGGTGTTCTTTCTATTCGTTTATGGGCTTGAGGCTCAACGGGGTCTTGATGCTGCAGTGAACTGATGTTGGTTGTGTAATGCTGGTGGGAAATGGTGTTGATAGAGCTGGCACTGTGGATGATGCAGTGAGGGTGAGATTTGGCTCTGTCTCGGTGCCGTGTGAACTGGGAGAAAGAAAAGGCAATAGAAGCTGCAGAACATGATTCTGGAAGATGTGCATTACAGGGAAGATTCAGTTTCTATACAGCAGGTGGAGTTATATTTGGATGGTGGTGTTGTGTGGTGTTGCTGCCAGTGAGATGATGGTGCAAAGCTTCTGGAAAAGAAACAAGATGAGAGCTGGTATTCATGAGAAATTGCATATGTATGAATGTGGTACAGGTGCAGGTGAAGAGATGATGCAATTGGACTAAGTCTGCAGAGGCTATGGTGCTATAGGTATTGCAGGGCTGGCTGAGTTTGTGAGTGCAGCAAATTGCAAAATCGAGCAAGTCAGAAAGAAGATGAGCTGGAGATTTAGTCTGGCAATGCCGTAGGAGAATGGCAGCTGCTGGTGGTAACGATGGCTAGTGACAATATGCAGCTGCAGGGCTGTATTACAATGGTGATCTTGAGCTGAGAAGAAGAGAAGTAAGTTGTTGCTATGCGGTAGTGGCTCGTGGAAGATGGCAGAGCTGACAGTTAGGCTTATAGAAGCAAAGCACTGGTGATGGCGATTCTTGATTTGGTGGTAATGGTCTTGAGGCAGAGCTAGTGATGGAAATTGTTGGTGGTTATGGAATTGGCAGAGTTGCAGTTGCTGTTATGAAGGGGTTGAATGCAAGGATGGCTGGCTAAGGAGATGGTGAAGCACAAGGATTGTGCATCACAGGTCAGGCTGTGCAAATGACCTAGGCCAAAGCCACTCACCAGCTAAGGTCTGACTAGCCAGCTGACATGAACCTGCTCGCTGGTAGCTTTTCCTACCAAAGCCACGGCCCTAATGGCCACGCATGCCATTGGCACATGCCAACATGCTCGCTGGTAGCTTTTCCTACCTAGGCCACGGCCCTAACGGCCACGCATGCCATTGGCACATGCCAACATGCTCGCTGATAGATTTTCCTATCAAGGCCACGGCCCTAACGGCCACGCATGCCATTGGCACATGCCAACATGCTCACCGGGTAGCTTTTCCTACCAAGGCCACGGCCCCAACGGCCACGCATGCCATTGGCACATGCCAACATGCTCGCTGGTAGCTTTTCCTACCAAAGCCACGGCCCTAATGGCCACGCATGCCATTGGCACATGCCAACATGCTCGCTGGTAGCTTTTCCTACCAAAGCCTCGGCCCTAACGGCCACGCATGCCATTGGCACATGCCAACATGCTCGCTTGTAGCATTTCCTACCAAGGCCACGGCCCTAACAGCCACGCATGTTATTGGCACATGCCAACACGCTCGCTGGTAGTCTTCATCACCTAGCCGTGCCCCTTAATGCACGCTGGTAGCCTAACTCGCAAACCATGCAACCTACCACCAAGGCATTCCGCACATGCCATTGGCACATGCCACACACGCCACTAGCAGCCCTGGCATTGCCACTTGCACTCAACGTACAACCTACCACCAAGGCATTCTGCACATGCCATTGCCACATTCCGCGCACGCCACTAGCAGCTCTGGCATTGCCACTTGCGCTCGAGGTACAACCCGCAATAAGGACATTCCGCACATGCCACACGCGCCACTAGCAGCGCCACTTGCACTCAAGGTGCAACCAACACTCGAGATATCAACACAAACTGGGGGATGCTTTCCAGGGTTTTGGTTTGGCGGTCACAGCTTGCAGCGTACACTACACTTACATTAAGAAAGCGTGAAAAGGAATAAAGCGGTCAAATAAATGAGGAAATAATGGTGAAAACGTTTTCACCCATTAACACCATGCGGTTACCACCTCCTCCCATTATTTCACTCTTTACTCTCTTCCTTCATGAGGCCAGTGCGTTTCAATCTCGACTTGTATAAATAGGTCTTACCTATTTCCACCCGTACAACAAGTCTCGGTCGGGAGAAAATACTACACTCTCGGAAAAGGCAACTTTGCAAGCTCTCCAAAAAGCTTTCATCTCTTGCAAGCTTACGAAGCTTCCACTTTCTCGATACAAGTCGAGACACTACTCTCTCGAATTATTCTCGGTCTCAACACCTTTCTTTGCTTCCCTCCCCAAATCAACCCTTCTCCTTCACTTTGTGACCGAAGCAAGTCCGGAACGGCCATTTCTTGGTTTAGGCCGGACTTGCACAGATTGATCTCTCGAATCTATAAAGTGCTCACGTGCAGACATTTGTTTAGGGTTTGAACCAGTTTCTCACTCACCTACCGAATTTACCGAAATCGGCGAAACGATTTTTACCCATAAACAATTGGCGACCACAAATGGGAGGATTGATCTATCGGCTACAATGATCATCTATCGATCTCGTTCTTCGACCCGAGATGTCAAGATTGTAGGGGAAGGCGACTCGATCCGACTCAACTTCCGGATAACCTTGGTTACCCGGTTGTAAAACTACACCCGAAACCTGGGACTCGTTGAAGATGCTACTGCGATTGCGGACTTGCGACTCAGTCGACTCAACCGCCCGACAACCCGGGTTATCAGTTGTTAAAAATATACCGAGAAAACTGGGACTCATTAAGACGCTACCAAAGAATTGGGGACTAATTGGCGATGCTACCAAAGAAAGCCGCCTTTACTTGGAGAGAGGCGTGTTTGCAAGTGAGTAAAATTAGATTGAGCAAGATAAACGGTCTGTTTTTAGGTTCTTAAACCGTCATACTCTTGTGCCTATTGCTAGCACACACTTTCATAAAAGCAATATTCCTTTCCCAAAGCATAATCGTAGTCATACTATCAAAACCATTCATCCCGAAATAATCCAATATCCTCAAAAGCTACCAAATTGCCTACCAAAACCGGTCAAACTTTGAACCAGGACATCCAATATGTCTTTCAAAAAAAAAAAAAAAAGAGAGAGAGAACCTAAATGAAAGTTTAACAGAAAACATTCAAGGAAAATCATCCAACAAAGGTCTGTTCTTCTTGGAGAAAGTCAACTTTGCATCTTCAAGAGTCGCTCTCTTCATAGTCAACATCTTGGAAAGCTTTTCGAGTTCTACCTCCTGTCGTGCAATCTTCTCGTGGAAAGGCTTTGGTTCTTTGTATCTTTCAACTTTTGGATCTCAGCAAGGCCTTCAACAAACCATGAAGTGTTGAACTCCTTTTCTACGCACACGTCGCGATGGTGCTCCCAGTCGGCAATAACGTCTTCAGAAACGGTGTGACCAGTCACCTCACGCATATCCTCGATGGACGATAAGGCCTCTTCTACACGCTTAGCCAGCGCAAAATCGACTAGTGACTTTCTTGGTTGTGGCCATATGTCCGTACTTCTCCCAGATTCTCGTGTACAACGTCTCATGCTTAGCCGCACGCTTAAAGACGCCAACCAAAGACATGACATGGATAAGGAACCAAGTACGGAGGATCAAAATGGCGCCTCGCACCGGCCTCATGACTCGCAGAGGATTTTCTTCCATGTCTACGCAAAGCAACCATCGGAGAATCATCCACCGTTTGAACCACATCTGTGCCCGGCAATTGGCTAACTCCCATCTCCAAGTCACCGGCGGTGGCCACCAAAGGCGAGTTTCCGTGTGGCTCTACCTCAGAATCGTCCTCCGAACCGGATTCCTCCTGCGAACTTGAGTCAGACATTTTTTCAAAAGAAGAAACAGAAGAAGAAAGAAGAGAAGCGCGGAACTCACCGAACCACTTCCCGAAAAAGAACCAGTGCTGCCAGAGGAATCACTCTCACTTGTCGAACTTTCTTCTTTCTCTGACTCATCACCGCTATGAGAAGGCTCAGTGCTGCTGGAATTCTTTGAAGAAATTGCCGTCTCCTAGCAACGTGCAAGGGCAGCGAAAGCATTAACACTACCGAAGCCCTGGAAGAAACAAGACACATGTTTTCAGCAGAAATTCACGTATTTTGAGACAAACCAATGAAGAAGCGACACATACCGGGTTATTGGAAGAACTGAAAGACACGAGAGCCAGTGGGAGGATCTTTTGAAACCGTCCGAACCCGCCAAAGACGATTCTTCGTTCTCCGTTCCTTGGCCTAGGGACTTTCCGAGTTGCTGGGCAACTTTCACTTGAGATATCTCAACATTGGATACTTCTTCAAAACTGCTGGGGAAGGTTTACAACGAACGTTCTCCACCACGTTATTCACAAAATCTTGGATTATAATAAACTCGCCGCACTGTAACTCGTTATAGCCGAAGGTCGTCGGGTTACTCTTCCCGTTTGAAAAAAGGGAAGGCGGATACCCGGCTCAAGGGCACTGGCATTAAGGGCGGCACGCAACGAATCCTTAGGGATCACCGGCTGGTAAGCAAGAGGCACCCCTTGATCGAAACCCATGTGACGAAGAGCACGGTCGATATTATAAGCAGCTATCTGGAAAGACCCCATGAAGAAAGACGGCATATAACCGGACATGCAACTTTGAATAAACAAGTTTTCACCAACGCTCAAATCGCCATCAAGACAAAGACATGTTCTGAGCGAAGCAAAGGTGTCAATTTGAGTCACCGACCTATGGACCGGCTCCCATGGGCGAAAACTCGATTTCATACGACTTGTCAAGAAGACTAACCAAGCTCACACCAACTCTTGGACGCCCGTTCACCCATCGAAGAATTCGAGAACCGCCCCAACTCGCGGAATCAAAGGCATCGGTTTCGAGCATACTTCTCAAAGTGCTCCCATAGCCGACTTGCGAAAAGCAACATGCACATATGAATTCACTTTCATGAAACCATTCGAAACTCGCATGTTCGCAACTAGGTGATCCGATGCACATACAGAGGAACCGAGGAATAACTTGCCAATAGGAAGAACTTCACCTTTTGCCAACTTCACAAAGAATCACTAGCAACTCGGGTCTTATCTCCTTCTTACCGTAACCATCATCAAAAATGTATCTAGACAACCGAGAGAGCCAAAAGTGCTGCAACGTGAAGATCATCGCTTTTGCTTCGGAGTTCCACTGTCCGGAAACCATTGAGATATCCACCAGCCAAAGGCACCTTTCATCCTCTTTCCCACAGAATCCTTCGACTTCGCAGCGGGAGTCTTTCCGAGCGAAATCTTCCAACTTAGCGGCAAGGTCATCCCGCATCTTCCCTCACTTTCGGATAATTGGATTTTAAGATTCCCGATTCGAAGATTCAGCAAGAGAGCCACACTCTCCAAGGAGAAAGTTATCTCACCCCATCTACATATGATCGTATGGGTGTCCGAACACCATCCGGAGATGAAAGCAACCAAGCCCGAGATATCCTTCCTAACTGGAGATTTCCACCAAAGCTCGACAAAGATCAATAATCTGCGCTCGAGTCAAGTTGGTATTTATATGCTCCTTACTCACCATGAACTCAACCCATCTATCAAAAGAACGCAATGGGCTTTGGCACATCCCGAAATCAATATTGGAAGAGGAATATACCCCTTTATGAAGACAAACCGTATGGTGTTCTCTGAGCGAACCGAACGTGTCTTCTTTTCATCTTCACCACCGGTTAACAAAATTGGCACGAAGCCTGGGTGATTTTTCCGAGCAGAGGCAAGTTTTTTGGCGAAGAATTCATCATCCGTGTTCGGTTTGGAACTATGGACATCTTTCGATGAGGCGAAATTTTGTTCTGGGTAACATCTTACCGGATTTCTTCATAACAACTTAGTAACAAGATATCTGCACACAGAGAAAGACAAAATTATCTCCCTGACACATAACCGCGCCCAACAAAGGAAAGCCCGAAATACAAAAAAAAAAGAGAGAAAGGGCGTATCATTCTTCGGGTTCAAAATTATATATGGAGCATTCTCTACGGGTCCAAAAATACACACGAAGTATTTCCTTCAGGTTTCAAATTATATACGCAGTATTTTATACGGGCTCAAGTGCGTCTGCAGTATCATTCTTCGGGTTCAAAATTATATATGGAGCATTTTTCTACGGGTTCAAAATCGCACGCGCAGATATTTCTCTCAGGACCGAAATTCATATATGCAATATTTCCTACGGGTTCGAAGTCAAAAGAAGCACATATACAGTATTCTTCTTCGGGATTCATATACGGTATTCTCTACGGGTTCGAAACTGCACACGCAGTATTTTATTTAGGGTTCAAAATTATACGCAGTATTTTATACGGGCTCAAGTGCGTCTGCAATATCCTTCTTCGGGTTCAAAATTATATATGGAGCACTTTCCTACGGGTTCGAATAATATATGCAGTATTTCCCTAGGGCGCATACATACAATGTTTTCTACAAGCGGCATGCCAAGAAATTATATGCGCAATATATAAACGCCTACTCTTAGGGTTTACACCTACATAAAAAGGGAAACAAGAGAAGTACTGAAGACATATCTGGAAGCTGGTTTTTCTTTGTGACTCTGCCGCTGGTAGGAAAGGATGAAAAGATAAAAGTGCAAGATGGGAGAAAGGGACTTTGTATATATAGGCGTGAAGATTCTGAAATAGGGAAGGATTTCCCTTTACCAAAATCGTGCGTGTAAGAAACGGGCCCACAAGGGCGCCCAACTTCCCAATGTCGCCCAAGCTGCACCTGCCCCACCATTCACGCCGACTTCCCAATGGCCGCCCAAGTCACGCCTGCAAGCACGCATAGCTTCCACACCTTGCGCCTGTCCCACCAGCTAGCACACTCAGTTTCCCAACTCACGCCAATTTCCCAACGTCGCCCAAGCTGCACCGGCCCCACCAATCACGCCGACTTCCCAATGGCCGCCCAAGTCACGCCTGCAAGCACGCATAGCTTCCACACCTTGCGCCGGTCCCACCCGCTAGCACACTCGCGCCCAACTCACGCCAATTTCCCAACGTCGCCCAAGCTGCACCGGCCCCACCAATCACGCCGACTTCCCAATGGCCGCCCAAGTCACGCCCGCAAGCACGCATAGCTTCCACACCTTGCGCCGGTCCCACCCAGCCTAGCACACTCGGTTCCCAACTCACGCCAATTTCCCAACGTCGCCCAAGCCGCACCGGCCCCACCAATTGTGCCGACCTCCCCGATTTGTGCAAAACTACTGTGAGGCAAGGATTCTAAATCCTATTTATAAAAGGTCGACAAGCCTCCTCAATTCTCTTTTACGGTTTCTTTGTTGATAGTTTGTCACCATCTTATGCTTACCTCGCAACAAAGCCCCCTGCTCCGAGCTACGCAGGGACTTAATGTTGATGGTGGTTTTTAAACAAGGGGTAAAATCGTAAAACCCCATGACCTAGTGTTACCCGCAACACATTAACTAAGAGCATTTAACTCGGTGTAAATAATTAATAGGGGTATTTTTTTCAAAATACCAGTTAGGTTTTCGACACAGAACCCTAATTCCAAAACCAAGCCGCACCCTGCGCACCATGGCAACAATGCCAAACCAAGCCGCACACTGCGCACCATGGCAACAATGCCAAACCAAGCCGCACACTGCGCACCATGGCGACAATGCCAAACCAAGCCGCACACTGCGCACCATGGCAACAATGCCAAACCAAGCCGCACACTGCGCACCATGGCAACAATGCCAAACCAAGCCGCACACTGCGCACCATGGCAACAATGCCAAACCAAGCCGCACAATACGCACCATGGCAACAATGCCAAACCAAGCCGCACACTGCGCACCATGGCAACAATGCCAAACCAAGCCACAAACTGCGCACCATGGCAACAATGCCAAACCAAGCCGCACACTGCGCACCATGGCAACAATGCCAAACCAAGCCGCACACTGCGCACCATGGCAACAATGCCAAACCAAGCCGCACACTGCGCACATGGCAACAATTCCAAACCAAGCCGCACACCGCGCACCATGGCAACAATGCCAAACCAAGCCGCACACTGCGCACCATGGCAACAACGCCAAAACCAAGCCGCACACTGCGCACCATGGCAACAACGCCAAAACGAAGCCGCACACTGCACACCATGACAGCGACGCCAAAACCAAACTACATATCGCACTCATTGGCAACCATGCCAAACTAAGCCGCTATGCCATTGGCACATGCCAAATATAGCGCCTAGGCTTGCAAAACATGCAACTAGGTCAACATGGCCGTGACGTGCCATTGGCACATGCCAACACGTACCACAAGCCATATTTCCAAGCCGCTATGCCATTGGCACATGCCAAATATAGCGCCCTAGGCTTGCAAACCATGCAACCTAGGCCAAATCGGCCACGCATGCCATTGGCACATGCTAACATGCTCGCTGGTAGCTTTTCCTACCAAGGCCACGGCCCTAATGGCCACGCATGCCATTGACACATGCCAACATGCTCGCTGGTAGCTTTTCCTACCAAAGCCACGGCCCTAATGGCCACGCATGCCATTGGCACATGCCAACATGCTCGCTGGTAGCTTTTCCTACCAAGGCCACGACCCTAACGGCCACGCATGCCAACATGCTCGCTGGTAGCTTTTCCTACCAAAGCCACGGCCCTAATGGCCACGCATGCCATTGGCACATGCCAACATGCTCGCTGGTAGCTTTTCCTACCTAGGCCACGGCCCTAACGGCCACGCATGCCATTGGCACATGCCAACATGCTCGCTGGTAGCTTTTCCTATCAAGGCCACGGCCCTAACGGCCATGCATGCCATTGGCACACGCCAACATGCTCGCTGGTAGATTTTCCTACCAAGGCCACGGCCCCAACGGCCACGCATGCCATTGGCACATGCCAACATGCTCGCTGGTAGCTTTTCCTACCAAAGCCACGGCCCTAATGGCCACGCATGTCATTGGCACATGCCAACATGCTCGCTGGTAGCTTTTCCTACCAAAGCCACGGCCCTAACGGCCACGCATGCCATTGGCACATGCCAACATGCTCGCTGGTAGCATTTCCTACCAAGGCCACGGCCCTAACGGCCACGCATGTTATTGGCACATGCCAACACGCTCGCTGGTAGTCTTCATCACCAAGCCGTGCCCCTTAATGCACGCTGGTAGCCTAACTCGCAAACCATGCAACCTACCACCAAGGCATTCCGCACATGCCATTGGCACATGCCACGCACGCCACTAGCAGCCTTGGCATTGCCACTTGCACTCAACGTACAACCTACCACCAAGGCATTCTGCACATGCCATTGGCACATGCCACGCACGCCACTAGCAGCTCTGGCATTGCCACTTGCGCTCGAGGTACAACCCGCAACAAGGGCATTCCGCACATGCCAATGGCACATGCCACACGCGCCACTAGCGGCGCCACTTGCACTCAAGGTGCAACCAACACTCGAGATATCAACACAAACCGGGGATGCTTTCCAGGGTTTTGGTTTGGCGGTCACAGACTTGCAACGTACACTACGCTCACATTAAGAAAGCGTGAAAAGGAATAAAGCGGTCAAATAAATGAGGAAATAATGGTGAAAATGTTTTCACCCATTAACACCATGCGGTTACCACCTCCTCCCATTATTTCACCCTTTACTCTCTTCCTTCATGAGGCCAGAGTACGTTTCAATCTCGACTTGTATAAATAGGTCTTACCTATTTCCACCCGACAACAAGTCTCGGTTAGGAGAAAAATACTACACTCTCAGAAAAGGCAACTTTGCAAGCTCTCCAAAAAGCTTTCATCTCTTGCAAGCTTACGAAGCTTCCACTTTCTCGATACAAGTCGAGACACTACTCTCTCGTAATATTCTGGTCTCAACACCTTTCTTTGCTTCCCTCCCAAATCAACCCTTCTCCTTCACTTTGTGACCGAAGCAAGTCCGGGAACGGCCATTTCTTGGTTTAGGCCGGACTTGTACATTGATCTCTCGAATCTATAAAGTGCTCACGTGCAGCACATTTGTTTAGGGTTTGAACCAGTTTCTCACTCACCTACCGAATTTACCGAAATCGGCAAAAACGATTTTTACCTATAAACAGGAGCGAAAAGGAGCACAAAGACCAATTCACATGCGAGCAATTGCTATTTGGAGCGGGCTATAGTGCACGAGAAGGAAGTGAAGAAGAAGCAAATAGATCGTCGGTTTCAGGAAACCGACAAGCCAATTCTAAACCGGGTGACCCATATCCATTATCCGGGGTGCCTAAATATTGGCCGTCTGAGCAGCCTTATCAACTTGGTCGTAAAGAAGGAAATCGTTTTCATCCCCAAATTCAAAGTCGTTGTTTCGTGAGAGAAGAAGGAGTTAGGGTTTCCACCTGAAATCCAGATCGAGATAGAGAAGCTAATGCTGCCGGAAGATGGAGATGGTGGAAGAGATCGAAGAATTGTGAAGATTAACTCTCGGTTGAAAACTATATCAAGAACAATAAGCTGATGTGGGAGGAAATATAGATGAAGGAAGTAGAATCACCATCCAGTTGCGAGTTTCTGTGGATTCAAAGGTTTGTAAACAATGGGTGTGTGTTGGATTTGCGTTTGGCAGTAATGGTTTCGATAATTGAAAACTAGGGTCGAATTTGAACTAGAATTTAGGTTGATTCGGGCTGGGTTCAAGTATTTCAGATCGAGAAACTCTCTCTGGTGGTTGAAATCATTTGAGCATGGGTCTGTTAATTGAAGCAAATGTGAAGAAAATTAGGAGAATAATTCAATGTTACAGTGAATAAGAAACTCAAGTCAGGGTTGCTTCGACTCTGTAATTGAAATGGAGAAGTGTAGGTTGCTGCTCAGAGAATGGGTTTGAAGGACGAGGATTTGATAAGCTCTAGATAAGTTCAAGTAAACTGGTGATGAAGGTTAAAGCCAGGAATGGAATGTTGCTGTTAAAGGGTACTAGCTTGATGTAGAGAGCCTAAGCTGGAGTGAGTAGAGCTTTATGGTTTTGATGGATTTGCTGGTGCTGATGGATTGAGGCAATAATATTTTGCAGAATTTAAGTTGGTGAACATGGGAGATTTCAGAGGATGAGGTTATGCAGCTGTAGATGGAAGCAACTGAGGAGAATCTGGTGCAGTTATGGAAGGATATGAGCTGAGGATTTTGAGTTTATGACAGACAGGGAGAAGATGGTGTTCTTTCTATTCGTTTATGGGCTTGAGGCTCAACGGGGTCTTGATGCTGCAGTGAACTGATGTTGGTTGTGTGATGCTGGTGGGAAATGGTGTTGATAGAGCTGGCACTGTGGATGATGCAGTGAGGGTGAGATTTGGCTCTGTCTCGGTGCCGTGTGAACTGGGAGAAAGAAAAGGCAATAGAAGCTGCAGAACATGATTCTCGGAAGATGTGCATTACGGGGAAGATTCGGTTTCTATACAGCAGGTGGAGTTATATTTGGATGGTGGTGTTGTGTGGTGTTGCTTTGCCCGTGAGATGATGGTGCAAAGCTTCCGGAAAAGAAACAAGATGAGAGCCGGTATTCATGAGAAATTGCATATGTATGAATGTGGTACGGAGTGCGGTGAAGAGATGATGCAATTGGACTAAGTCAGCAGAGGCTATGGTGCTATAGGTATTGCGTAATTCTGGGCTGAGTTTGTGAGTCTGCAAATACAAATTGCAAGTAATCGAGCAAGTCGAAAGAAGATGAGTGGAGATTTAGTCTAGCAATGCGGTAGGAGAATGGCAAATTGGTGGTGGTAACGATGGCTAGTGATAATATGCAGCTGCGGGGCTGTATTACAATGGTGATCTTGAGTGAGAAGAAGAGAAGTAAGTTGTTGCTATGCGGTAGTGGCTCACAGTGGAAGATGGCGGAGAGCCGACAAATAGGCTTATAGAAAACTGTTTTAGTGATGGCGATTGCGGTTTGGTGGTAATGGTCTTGAGGCGGAGAGCTAGTGATGGAAATTGTTGGTGGTTATGGAATTGGCGAGTTGCGATTCTTTGTTATGAAGGGGTTGAATGCAAGGATGGTCAAGCTAAGGAGATGGTGAAGCACAAGGATTGTGCATCACAGGTCAGGCTGTGCAAATGACCTAGGCCAAAGCCACTCAGCCCAGCTAAGGTCTGACTAGCCAGCTGACATGAACCTGACTCTCCATTGACTCAGAATGACTCGGTTTGACTCGGTCTGACCGAGTTGACCCGAGTTGGATCGTTGACCGGTGACCGGGTGGACTTTGCCGGTCACCTGAGACGTTTTCCGACGACTTTTCCGGCCAATTTCCGGCCACAATATCAGATTTCCGGCGACCACTTTTGGGACATATTTTCTACATGGGTTTCTCTCTCTTATGGGCTTGGTGGATTTTCATCTAATGGACTTTAAAGACTAGACCTAATTTTAGAAGTTGGAGAAAAGCTATAAAAGGGAAAGTCTTCTACAACTTATGGATATCTTATTCTTGGAGTTTTGGAGGAGAAGGCGACTAGGGTTTGCTTCCAATTGTTTTTCATCTTCTTCATTATTTTATTATTGATTATTGATTATGATGAACTTAAAAGCCATGAGTAGCTAAACATATTATTGGTTATGGGATAAAAGTTGATTTCTCAACATGTTTTTGAATCTATGAATTAGTTTTGTCTCAGTAATTTATTGTTTGTGATTCACAATTAATAGTGTTATAAGATTTGAATACTTGTTAGGTTGAGTCCGGAATCAATCCGATTTACATTCATCTCTAGAGCTATATTAGGGTTTTCAATACGAAAAAGTTGTTTATCCCTGATTCTAAGTAGCATAATTGTGGGTAGTGCTTGTAGTGATATATCCTACTAGTCACAAGTGAATCATAACTTTTGTTAAAACGTTTAGTGCTTTTACACATTCGTTTGCATTGATTAGTCTTATTCCATATAACTTATTGCTTTTAGGGAGTTAAATCTAATTGTGCTTTTACACTTTAGGTTGCTTTCTAGGAAGAATTCACATATGCATCTTTTAATGTGGTTGTGATGAAATCAGGGAATTAGCGGGTTATTCTTGCGATCAAGGTATCCTAGGACTTTTAGTAGATGAGAGATTAAAATACCAATTCTAATCATTGATGAAAATACATGTTTGTGAATGATACTATCCATGACCAATATCTTCTCCTTATTGATTATTCCAACTATTTGCTTTGCTCTATTTTGTTTTTACTTTAGTATTTCGCTTAAACAACAAACATCCCCCCTTGGTTACCTTAGAAACTGAAAATTGCATAACAACAATTGCCTCTCTGTGGATACGAACTCTTCCTTACTTTGTACTTCATTTAAATTTAGTGAGTAAGAAAGTGAAATTATTTTTGACGGATTGACAACCGATTAATAAGATGCTAAGGGAGCAATCAAGGGCCACGTTCGTGCATTCTGCTCCAAAAAGCATAAACAAAAGTTAAATATGGTTGTAATTACTTATCCTAAACGATAAGATTTACTGTTGTGCAAGAACCTTGAAATAATCTGGCCCATGTGGATGATCGTAATATTCAGATAGCTATTTATTATTTATACTACAGTTTTTTCTTTTTAATTCAAGTTTATTCAAAAATTATAATTATTGGTTCCAAACTTCGGAATTTGGTTGTTGTGACTATCCTTTTAGCTACTAGGTTCTCCCCACATGTAGATCATGCCATCATCGGAACCGATTTCCACTACTTAGCCAATGGACCTGCCATGGACATGTCTGTAAGGTTTGTGGGGAACGAAACTAAATGAATGCATAAATGTGGTTATTATGCAACAGAACTTGGATCAACATATCATTCTACACACATTGAATAGATAAAACTCAAATATGATTTAAAAGTCCAATTACTAGTCCACTGTTACTATAGAAATCAATTTCTCAAGTTTCACGCACACTAGCAAGTACAGAAAAAAAAAAAAGTAAAGGCAATTTTACTGGTAATGAAGTTGAATTCAGTGAAACCCACCATTAACAACAACATGGATTGACAAATTAGGGAATATGGGTTCGTAATCATATAAAAATCATTTCATTTCATTTCTACAAATTTAATTCAAAACCCTATAACAGTAACAACAAAAATTGTAATTCAAAATCCTAAAACAATAACTATGAAATTTCATTTCACCAAAATTAAAATCAATTCAACTTCTTAGTATAAGAGAACCCGATTTCAATAATAAACTCGTAGATCCAAAAATGAATCAAAACCCTTATCTCACAAATCACGAATCAATTTTTAGAAAGAAAAAAAAAAGATAATGGAAACACAAAAAACCATAAACATGTCTGGTGAATTAACCTTAGGAGATTGTGATTCAAGCAGATCGTCATCCAATATCCCTTTGATTCAGCGATTTGAAACCCTAGGTTCTACATAACTACAAAAATGAAGAGAGGAGCTGGTGGTGATAGAGGAAGAAGAGAAGGGGTGGTGCTGCTCACTACACGAAATCAGGGGTTTTGTAACGTTCTTTGTTGTAACAGATATTTTTTAAGTAACGTTGTATCGACGTTGGTAAATTTGTAACGTCGCATAATCGTTGCAATAATTGGTATTTGTTACAGAGTTTCGGGATGGTTGTGTGTAATTACGTTCCTATCCTCAACTTAAAACGGCAAGTTACATTGTTACCCTCCATTACTACTATTAGCGCCTCTATTACTACTATGAGCTCCCAATTTCATCTCACACTCGAGGGCTACCCAGCCTCCCAACGATTCTGGCTTTTTTCACCAACATTTTTTTCCCATTATAACTCTTCATTTTAATTACCGAAAATCAGAAAAAAAAATTAAAATCCGAAAACAAAATTAAAATTATTTGAAATTAGTTTTTCATTTAATATGTCTGGAAGTTGGGAGGTAGATAAACAACTTAATGCGTTGATACTAGGGCTGCACAAGACCCACCCACCCACGATACCCATACCCGCCCGTACCCGCTAAACCCGTGGGTTTTTTGTCCAAACCCGCCCGTTGTGGGTGCGGGGTTGGTTAAGAAGAAAAAAAAACCCGTTGTCTGTGGGTGCGAGGTTGGTTTTAGCTCATACCCGCCCATACCCGCCCGAAAAACCCGCTCAATAACCTATTTTTTATTTTGGCACTGATAAGAATTATTGTAGTCGGTGTATTTTCCGGGGAACAACGCGTACGGATGTTAGAAATGTTAGTTCGTTTGTGCTAGGTCACAAACATTCGTTTTTTGTTTTTTTTTTCTTTAAATATGGTTCTCTCTTCTAACGTGTGGGAACTGGATGGAATCTAACCCACTTCATGCTCGGTTCCTTTAGATCCCACCATTACCATCATCATATTTACCTCTGTAATTCCTTGAATCACTCATCAGATTCTTTTTTTTTTTTCATTTTTTTTTGTTACTCTAATCGATCTACAACATGAATAAACTTTATAATCATTTTTTTTCTTCAGATCACTGCAGTATCAACACTTATTGTAATATCAGCGATCCCTAACTGCTGATATTTCGTTTTCCTTAATTTATCGATCCCTAACTTTCGCCACCACGGGATTCAATTGGTATAGGCGATCTGTTATTATAAAGAAAATAATAGAGTGGAGATGGACGAGAAAATCCAAAGACGGAAATGAATAGGTGGAAGAAGAACTGCAGTTGGTTATTACTTAAGTAAAACATGTGTATGTATGAATGATTACTGCGGGTTTTAGCGGGTTTAAACCCATACCCGCCCTATCCGCAGCGGGCGGGTACCAAAACCCGCCCGCTGTTTGTGGGTGCGGGGTTGGTTATGAAAAAAAAAAAACCGCAGTCTGTGGGTGCGAGGTTGGTTTGAGCTTATACCCGCCCATACCTTCCCATGTGCATCCCTAGTTGATACCAAAACAGTTGATACATTACTACTTCTTCACCTCCATTTATCTCACACCTCACAGACTTCTTGGTATATCCGCAGCCGCCATCGGTTTCATCAGATTCAATTTGAGATTCAGTTGCAGGAAGCTTCATCGACAAAATTGATTCAACCGATTCTTCTGTGACTCGTCGATTTCATTATAGATTGAAGCTTAATCGAGTTATCACAAAAGGATTGAGTTTGATTAAAAATTTATGTCTCTATCGATTCTCCTGGGTTATCTTCAGCTAATTATTAAGGTATTTATTTTTATTGTTTTCTTAATTAATCGACAGTTTTTCAACATCTGGGGTTTGTTAGCTTTAGTAATTGATGTTGGTGTGAATTGTTATTCTATTGTGGTGTGTTGATAAATCTGTGACATTTTTAGGTTTAGTTGATAAACTTAGGTTACTAAGACATGGTACTTTACTTGTTTGTAGGATGTCAAATGTTGTGGATAAATCTTGGATGCGTATAATAGACATTTATAGCCCAGAATACAGAGAAGGGGTTAGAAAATTCATTGATTTTGCAATGGCAAATGGTACTTCTGCAAAAACGTGTGTTTGCCCTTGTAGAAAGTGTGAAAATAGACGTTCACTTGGTTTCTCGATTGTTAGGACCCATCTGTATGACCATGGTGTCGACAAGACATACACCACCTGAAGCTTACAATACATGGTGAGAAAAAGGATGGTGCTTCAACAAGTCGTTCTAAGTGGAAGGCCGTATTCGAAGAAACGCCTGATAAGCATTCAGATTGTTTAAATTTGAATGATTTTATTGACTCTTCCTTTGGTATTCATCATGACCGTGATGGAACACAAATTAGAGAATCACCCTTAGAAGATCCAGATGTAGAGAAGCGTTATAATAGGTAAAAATCGTTAGCGGCAGAGAAGTTATACCCTGGGTGTGAAGACAATCTCATAATCCTCTCTGCTATGGTAGAACTGCATAATGTGAAGAAAACTTATAAAATTTCCGGTAACTGTGTCAACAGTTTGTTGGATTTTTTAAGAGAGTGGCTTCCGAAACCTAACAAGTTGCCCAAAACTATGATGCTATGAGGTCAATGCCTAAGGATCTGGGGATGAAAGCGAAGGCTATTCATGCTTGTGAGAATCATTGTATTCTGTATTACGAGGAGTATGAGGATTACAAAGAGTGTCCGGTATGCAAAACTCCGAGGTTTAAGTTGAGAGTTACCAAAGATGGTCCAGTGGTGACAAATGAACCTTGCAAAGTGCTGAGATATTTTCCTGTAGACGAAAAACTAAAGAAAATGTATTCTACCTTGGATATCAGACGCAATGTTGTGGCACGATCGAGCACAAGTTTCATCTGAATATATGCGTCATCCAATCGATTCATCTCAGTGGGCAAAAATGAAATTGAAGTTTCTGTTGTTTGCTGCGGATGGAAGAAATGTTTGGCTTGGAATATCAACATATGGGTTTAATCCTCATGGTGTACATACTTTGAGTTGGAGTTGTTGGCCTGTGATCCTTGTGGTTTATAATCTTCCGCCTTCTATGTGTATAAAGTCTGAATTCCAAATGATGACTCTGTTGATACCTGGGCGTAAATCACCATGTCAAGACATTGATGTTTTTTTGCGGCCGCTGGTCAACAAGCTAAAAAAACTTTGGCATGAAGGTGTACAAGCTTTTGATTCTTTGAAAAGGGAGTATTTTACTCTGAAAGCAACTCTGATGTTTGGCATTCATGACTTGCCTTCTCAAGGTGTTTTAAGTGGATGTACCACTCATGGCTACTGTGCGTGTGTTTTCTGCGCAGACGAAACTCGAAGTACTCATCTAGGTTACGGCAGCAAGATTGTGTACACTAACTATCGTATATTCCTTAAGTCAAAGCACCCATTTAGGGATGGGACTTATTTGGGATTAGAGACACAAGAGCATAAAAGTGCACCGCTGAGACTAACATGAGCGCAATCGCTTGAGAAGTTGGCCGATGTTCATTACGAACCTGGTAAGTTAGTGGTCCACAAGACAGGTAAACGAAAGAGATATCGATCGATGAAGAGGAAGATGATTCTGAGCTTGTCACAGGTGCTTTCTTCAAGAAGTGTATTCTTTGGGAACTTGAGTCGTATTGTGCCTTGACTATACGACATTGTGTCGATGTGATGCACACGGAAAAGAACGTCATGGAACACATTATCTACACTATCTTTGATAAGGATAATAAGGTTATTGTTACATGGAATAATCATGACAAATTGAAGGAGAATAAACTACACTGTGGAGAGTGGAAAGAGAAGAAAACAAAGAAAGGAGTAGAGATGGTTCCGCTGTTTGTTTTGAGCAAAAAAAGAGAAAACCGATTTTGTCAGATTCTTAAAGATCTGAAAGTTCCCACAGGCTTTTCGTCGAATATAAGTAACAATGTCAATATGGAGCAATTGAACTTGAGCAGCTTGAAGTCACATGACTACCATATGATTATGGGGTACTTATTACCTGTTCTGCTTCAACATGCCTTTCCAGGAGAGAAAGACTTGCGTACTGCGCTTCAACAAGTCAGTTTGTATTTTATAATTTTGTGCTCAAAGGTTGTTAGCAGAGAGTATCTCAACCAGGCTAAGTGGATGAATGCAGAGGCCATGTGTGTGCTCGAAAAGTATTTCCCGGCTGGATTTTTTGATATAAGCGTGCACAACATGGTTCATTTGGCTGATGAGGCCTTAGTTTGTGGACATGTTAGGTATCGATGGATGTACCCATTCGAAAGGTAAGTTGTTATTTTACCATTTGTCCTTTATTTTTATCTATTTTTGTTATCTCCTTCCATAAATTTACACGTACATACTGAATCAGGGCAATGAAGGAGTGCAAAAAACATCCCAAATAATAGCAGATACATTGAAGGATCAATTACGAAGTTGACTGAAATGGATGATTGTGTTAGATTTGCCATGGAGCACATGAAAAATGCCGATGAAGGAGGTCACAAAGCAAATTTGGATCCCTTCTTAAAGGATGAGCATGAATTCAGCGATGTGGGTTCTCTGCTTGATGAAAAACCGGTTCAGGTGAGCCCTATTCAGTGGTTGCAGATACGTCGGTGGGTAATTTTTCGGAATGATCCAGAAGGTCTCGATGTTCATTACAGGTATTGGTTGGCCGTGTTCTGTTTGTACGTGGACAATGGGTTATTCTATTTAGATTTTAATACTATGTATGCTAAATGTATGGATTATTGCGAGAAGTGTGAAGCTGAAGGGGTTGCAATGGAGGAAGTCGAGATGCAAACCAAGTTCCTTAGTTGGATGTATGAAAAGTGTAGTAGCAGGATTTCCCACACTACACCCCTTACTCGATTTTGCTTAATTAATCCCTTGGAAGATGTAAGATCAAGAACATTTATTGATTGAATTCATGAAGTGTTTTACAGGAAAGTAGAATTACACTTAGAAGTTAAAACACTCTTCAACTTTCTCTCTCCTAATGACTTGCCTAACAATTCCCAAAAGATCTCTCCCCTTTTATAACCCTTTATATAGGGTAATACATAGTGGATGACACTAAGCTATCCTTTATTTTTAAAGGAATGTCTCGCGAAATGTCGCCATGTTATTCAATCTCGCGACACTTTTAACCCTCGCGAGTTCCATGTCTTTCAGCTATTTTGTGTGTCGTTATTTCCCATCGCGCGTTTATTTTAGTTTCTGCGACTCCTCGACCGCTGCTTATTGATCCCGCGAGCCCTATGCATTGCGATATTATGATCCTACATCTTGCCTCTTTTTCCTTGAATATTGCTTGAAGAGCGATCTTTAAGGAAAAATTTGTTGTAGTGATCTTTGGTTTTGTTGATGAGAGAATGAGCGGAACAGATTCATTTGAAAGTACGTACTTGCCTCTATTCTTTTGCGAAGTTCCAAGCTCCTATATTCGAAGTGTCATTTCTTGCCTCATGTTGTTACAGAGAATAATCGAGTTCGCAATCTCTTCTCGCCTATTAGGAAATATGCTTTGTATATTTGAATTCTCGCTAAAGTTCTTTTCAATCCTTCCTTGGATTTAGGTAGTGATTGTCTATATTTACTCTTTTAATGCAGTGCATTTAATGTTATCCGGTCATAATATTTTTCTCATCTATTTATAGGAGCACCCCTCGATTTTTCCTTTTCCTTTTCATCTTCTTCATCGCTGCTGTAAGTGTTCTTCTTCATCGTTCGCAAGTGTTTGCTTATTGCTGTCTCTTACCGTCTTCTTCACCACTTTAGCTATTCTCTGCGCCTTGTTACTCTCAGTTGTTGATAAATCACACCGGTATGATTAACTTTGTAGTTCTTTTTCTGCCATTGTTGTTTAGCAAGAACCAACCTAAACTAGATTTATCGAAAGACCCTCTTCTTTCTTTGGGCTCGCCATCGAAATCTACTTCGCAACAAGAACCCCTCGCACAACCAAAGTCCACTTCGGAGCAAAATCTATGGCTTCAAAAAGACAGGTCTGCGAGCGACAAGGTATTCAAGAAACATTTATTTTTTATCAACAATACATTGTTGCCTCTCGTTTTATTTAATTTGTCATTCACGTGATAAAACTAATTATCGTGCTCCCAAAAAAGCCTCGCTACTCCAAACCCAAGTACTCCCGACGTTCCATTTCCTTCATTCACACCTTCATCTCCCGCTGAAATCTTCGCAAGATAACTTCGTGCCCCCTTCCTCTCGTACTACTACCAACGACAATATTTCTATGCCTCAACTCCTCATAGATCAAGTTCCTTATAACTGGTCCTACTACAAACGATCTTATACCTCCTCCCGCTATCAATGTCCCCGCTATTTCTCCAATCACTTCTCTCCGAAACCTCTTCTTCTCCCGAGGCCCCTTTGACAAAGGATCACTAATTGAGCAAATTCCTCTAACGGCAGAAAATTTGGAGGGGAGATGTGGCCTTTTAGGTTCTTTCGGATCTCGTGAATGATGCCAAAAAGACTTCGCCGATCCCGTCAAATCCAACGTCCTGGATTTTAAGCAAGCACCTTGGTTCCGATAAGGTCTCGCAAGCATCTTTGGTTCAAGAGATTAATAAGTTGGAAGGATGATCTCCAAGTTATGACCGAAAGTGCAATAGTTTTCACCTTGAAAATCATTTCACAACCTCTCATTTGGATCGTGACAATCTTTTTTAAAAAATGAGGAGTTAAAAGGTATACTTCGGCAACTCCCTCCCTTTTTTTTTTTTTTTTTTTTTTTTTTTTTTTTTTTACAACTCAAATTCTTGTTCGCCTCCAAGCATTAAACCGTAAACGAATAATGGAGATATATCGGGATGGAGTCCATTGTTGAAGAAGTTCGAGTTGAGAGATGGTTGGATGGAGCAATATAATCTCTTAGATAATCTTCATACTTATGCAAATTGATCAAATAAATAACTTGTCGAAAGAGAATTTTGATTTATCGCAAAGCAAGACTTGTTAAGTAATGATTTATCTCGCCTCTTTATGACTAAATCGATTTGGAGTTGCAAACTTTATCAGATGAGAATCGAACTCTTTCGCAAGAAAACGTTCTTTGTTGAATAAGGTGGCGAAATTTCAGAAGAGATGATGCTTGTTGCATTGGCCCTCCATCCACTAATATTTCCCACCGATTTGGCTCAAACAAATCTTTTGTTTGTTAGCGTAATAATGATGCAGTATGCTGATGTGTTGATTTTATTTTCGCATTAATAGCTTAGGTCAGAAGAAAAAATGGATACAGATTTGTGGCGTTACGTCAGAGGTCCCGTGTCTCAGAAAGAGTATAAAACATACCGTGTGAATGGATTTACTTTTTGTTCCCTAGCAAATGATGAGAAGGGTAAGACCTAGGACAGTGGTGTCACCGTGGTTGCATCGACCACTTTTAGGAGCTCGAAAAGGGACAAAAGTCCGGTTACTACCCTAGCCCGGTGGTATGGGGTGATCAGACAAATCCTAGAGTTGAACTATGGTACATTTAAAAAAACTGTCTTCTACTGTGATTGGGTGAAGGTGGAGAATGGAACAAAGATCTGTTCGGATTCAGATTTTCCTTTGGTAAATCTTTCGAGATTGAAAAGCCATACCAAAATTTCGGACGAGCCCGTGATTCTCGCTGAAGAGGCTGCCCAAGTTTTCTACTCCAGAGACGTGAGACATCTAGATTGGTGAGTTGTTATTCATTCGCCAAGAGAAATGACTGCAGATGTGGACAAAGCAGAGATACCAGGTCGCGACAGTTTTCAAGATATTTTACAAGAGGAACCACATCTACGTAAATTGCTGGAGCAAAAGCGTATCCCTATAACAAAGAAATGAAAAATCTCCAATAGATGTGCAATTGTGCATGAAGGAAGTTTCCTTTATAATGCTGGTCATGAATATATGCAAATTCCAATTGAAAGTTACTTTGCATTTTATCAGATTAATGCTGGTCTTGAATAACAATTTGTTGTTTTTTTTACCCCCTCCAATTTTAGACATTTTTGCTTACATATCCCTGTGTATTTGTGGAAGTTACTTTATTGTTTCCGCCCCACTTTTTATCAGCCCTTAAGTTAGAAGATGTTGTTTCCACCCAACATCTACTTTTATCACTACTAACCAAACAAACACTCCCTTTCCCAACAAAATCAGAATCATCTTCTTTGGGAAAGTAGTTGATGTTTTCTACTCAGAGACAAAAAGCCAGCAGTTATTAGTTTCTCTTCAATAGTTCAGAAGCTGAAGTAAGCGGGAAAACAACAGCAAAATCATCAATTTTAGTTGCTTCTGAATCTTTGAATGAACCATACTCTTCAATCTTCATCTACACAGGTATGGGTTTGTATTCTTTTAACTGCTGTTTTTCTTCATCTTCCTCTGCATGATTGCATAAAAATGGATTCTCTTTTTAATAATCCTTTTTTCTTGTTGCAAAAGAATGCAGAGAAGTGTAATAGCACTTATTGTATTTTTTTTAATTTTTTTTGTTACTCTGTTTTGTGGTACACTATCTGGTGGGAACAATTTGTTTGTGGTGGTGTGTGGTTGCTTTAAGAATTAAGTGTAATCATGATATGGGCTTTGTTTGAATTACATTATTGTACTATGTAGATGTGTTTGATTTCAGTTTTGTGGTGGTTGTTAACTTTTTTTTCTAGGGTTTGACCTGTTTTTTGGGTGAAAATGTAGATTGTTTGTGTTAACTTTTTATACACTGCTCTATGGCGTCAAGGAGGAGTCGCAGTCCTGATTCGTCACATGAGAGGGAGATGGACAGGAAAGGAAAGAAGCCCAAGGTCTGTTGTTCAGATGATGAACCGTGAGGCGGCGCTCAAGAATCCTCTTCTTTGAGTCTTACAAACTGATTGAGCTCATGACCCCTGAAGAGTTGAAACAGCTCCAGAAGCATGTGAACGACTTCGTCGCATATCATGAAATATGGCTAAAAGTTAAAGAGGATGATGCGGCACGCCGGAGGAAGGCTGCTGAAGAAGCTGCTTTGCAAGAGGAGTATGACAAGTTCAGAGGTGAACAGTTTCGTCGTGCACATGCATTACTTGCAGCAAGTATGCCACGTTATCCTCCACAAGTAGATTTGCTGGCATCTGATGCTGAATTAGAGGCTGAACCAGATTGGGAACCTTTTCAGCATGTGCCTGAGCCATACTCACCAGATGAGGAGGTAGAGCAGCTCGCGCAGGCTGATTTGGAGACAGAAATAGAATAAGACAATTGGAATGACTTTCTCATGGGTCCTGTTGATCCAGAAGAAGAGGAGTATGCTCAAGAACTAGTGGATGCTGAAGATGAAGAAGATGATGATGGAGACTATGAGGAAGATGAGATAAGTGAAGTCATCGACGAAGATGAGGAAGAAGAGGATGAAGATGATGAGGAAGAAGAGGATGATGAAGATGAAGAAGAGGAATATGATGGATGGATGAACTAACTTTTTGCGGGTATGTTTTGGTATATAGACTATGAGGAAGATGAGAAAGCATCTATGTTTTGGTATATAGATACTTAGTGGTGATACCTGGGAGTATATATTTTGGTTTACTTTTTGGTATATAGTTAACAAAACAAAAAAATTGCTATGTGGATGATACGGCGACGGTATATTTTTTGTTCAAACATCGCTATGTGGATGCGATCTCTGTTTTTCTGTTTTCCTATAGCACACCCTTTGAAGACATTTCTTGTGTGCCATGTAAAAGAGATATTATATATATAAATATTATTATTATTATTATATACATGTGTGTTTATGTATGATTGTGATTGTTAAAAATGGAATGGACCTGTTCCGGCAAGGTATTTCCGGGTTTCTTGAAATAAAATAAAAAATTATGCGCCTGTTCCGGCAGGGGTATCTTCGCCATTTTGAAATCACTGAAAAATGTACCTGCTTCGGTATGGGTATTTTCGTTATTTTTGAAACCACCATTTTATGCGCCCGTTCCGGCAGGGGTATTTTCGTCATTTTGAAATCACTGAAAAATGTACCTACTTCGGTATGGGTATTTTCGTTATTTTTGAAACCACCATTTTATGCGCCTGTTCCGGCAGGGGTATTTTCGTCTTCAGTCGACCGGAATGAACTCGGGTACCAGACTGTACGTAGTAATCTTTGAACCTGTGATGTCCAAAACTGATAAGTTTCATCTTCAGTCGACCGGAATGAGGAACTCGGGTCATACTGTAGTAATCATTGTACCTGTGATGTTCAGAACTGATAAGTTTCATCTTCAGTCGACCGTAATGAGGAACTCGGGTCATACTGTAGTAATCTTTGAACCTGTGATGTTCAAAACTGATAAGTTTCATCTTCAGTCGACCGTAATGAGGAACTCGGGTCATACTATAGTAATCTTTGTACTTGTGATGTTCAGAACTGATAATTTTCATCTTCAGTCGACCGTAATGAGGAACTCGGGTCATACTGTAGTAATCTTTGAACCTGTGATGTTCAAAATCGATAAGTTTCATCTTGATCGACCTAATGAGGAACTCGGGTCATACTGTAGTAATCATTATACCTGTGATGTTCAAATCTGATAAGTTTCATCGTCAGTCGACCGTAATGAGGAACTCGGGTCATACTGTAGTAATCTTTGAACCTGTGATGTTCAAAACTGATAAGTTTCATCTTCAGTCGACCGTAATGAGGAACTCGGGTCATACTGTAGTAATCTTTGAACCTGTGATGTTCAAAACTGATAAGTTTCATCTTCAGTCGACCGGAATGAGGAACTCGGGTCATACTATAATAATCATTGTACCTGTGATATTCAAAACTGATAAGTTTCATCTTCAGTCGACCGTAATGAGGAACTCGGGTCATACTGTAGTAATCTTTGTACCCGTGATGTTCAAAACTGATAAGTTTCATCTTCAATCGACCGGAATGAGGAACTCGGGTCATACTATAGTAATCATTGTACCTGTGATGTTCAGAACTGATAAGTTTCATCTTCAGTCGACCGGAATGAGGAACTCGGGTCATACTGTAGTAATCTTTGAACCTGTGATGTTTAAAACTGATAAGTTTCATCTTCAGTCGACCGTAATAAGGAACTCGGGTCATACTGTAGTAATCTTTGAACATGTGATGTTCAAAACTCATAAGTTTCATCTTCAGTCGACCGTAATGAGGAACTCGGGTCATACTGTAGTAATCTTTGAACCCGTGATGTTCAAAACTGATAAGTTTCATCTTCAGTCGACCGGAATGAGGAACTCGGGTCATACTATAGTAATCTTTGAACCCGTGATGTTCAAAACTGATAAGTTTCATCTTCAGTCGACCGGAATGAGGAACTCGGGTCATACTATAGTAATCTTTGAACCTGTGATGTTCAAAACTGATAAGTTTAATCTTCAGTCGACCGTAATGAGGAACTCGGGTCATACTATAGTAATCATTTTACCTGTGATGTTCAGAACTGATAAGTTTCATCTTCAGTCGACCGGAATGAGGAACTCGGGTCATACTGTAGTAATCTTTGAACCTGTGATGTTCAAAATTGATAAGTTTCATCTTCAGTCGACCGTAATGAGGAACTCGGGTCATACTATAGTAATCTTTGTACCTGTGATGTCTAAAACTGATAAGTTTCATCTTCAGTCGACCGAAATGAGGAGCTCGGGTCATACTGTAGTAATCTTTGAACCTGTGATATTCAAAACTGATAAGTTTCATCTTCAGTCGACCGTAATGAAGAACTCGGGTCATACTGTAGTAATCTCTGAACCTGTGATGTTCAAAACTGATAAGTTTCATCTTCAGTCGACCGGAATGAGGAACTCGGGTCATACTATAGTAATCTTTAAACCTGTGATGTTCAAAACTGATAAATTTCATCTTCAGTCGACCGGAATGCGGAACTCGGGTCATACTGTAGTAATCTTTGAACCTGTGATGTTCAAAACTGATAGGTTTCATCTTCAGTCGACCGTAATGAGGAACTCGGGTTATACTGTAGTAATCCTTGAACCTGTGATGTTCAGAACTGATAAGTTTCATCTTCAGTCAACCGGAATGAGGAACTCGGGTCATACTGTAGTAATCTTTGAACCTGTGATGTTCAAAACTGATAAGTTTCATCTTCTGTATACCGGAATGAGGAACTCGGGTCACACTATAGTAATCTTGAACCTGTGATGTCCAAAACTCAGTATGCCTGGGTTTGTTTCCGATTATGTGTTTGATCACAAATTTGACCAACTTGACCACAAATTTGATCAACTTGACCACAAATTTGAACAACTTGACCAACTTGACCACATAATTGACCAATTTGACCACAAATTTGATCAACTTGACCACAAATTTGAACAACTTGACCAACTTGACCACAAATTTGATCAACTTTACCACAAATTTGACCAACTTTACCTCGATCCGGATGCCTTTGACCTACATATTTTGAGACAAAAGCAAATCTCTCCTCTATTATTGTACTTCTCTCTTGTCCCAAAAAGTAAGTTTTCAATTTTGGTTTCAAAATTCGTTACCTCTCAAATCCTCAATCTAATACATCTTTTAGATTTCAATTCCCTCTCAAATTTCAGAAACTTTTTCAATTCCCTCTCAAATTTGAGAAACCTTTTCTTATTCCCTCTCAAATTTCATTTCCCCTCTTCTAAAATTTTCAGATCGATTTCAAATCTAATCCTTCTTTATAAACAGAGGGAGATGAATATCTTGATTTCTTTCCGTTCATTCTCACCATCCTCCTTCGCGATTCTCACTTATACCCCTTTCTTCTTCCGTACCTCTTACCTCGCATACATCTATATACCTCATTCATTCTCCAGAGGTAATCTATGTACCTTTTACTTGCGAATATTTATTTCAAATTAGGGTTTCTTTTTTGTTGGTTTGGTATCTCCTTCATAGATGTACTTGTATGTTGTTATTTACTGCTTTGCAATTCTTGGTAGTTGTTTGTTATCTCTCTCCATATATTATAACCAAACTCAGGGTATCTACATGGTTATGAAGTTTTTATTAATAGGTTGTTCTTATTACACTAAAATTATACCTTTGTTGGTTGTTATCTCATTCCATAGATTTCAACCAGAATTTGGGGTTTGTATTTTCGTTCACTGCTAGGTTTGTTGTCATTCTTGTTCAAATGCCTAACAAGTTGTTTGTTGTTTGGTTTGTTTGGTATGAAGATGATTTCAAGTCGGGATTCTCACACTTCAGATCATGTTGTGTCTACCAATGAAACTGGTTCTGCATCTGATGTTCGTAGTACTCCATCTCATGGTGGTTGTGAAAATGGTTCTCTATCTAATGATGTATCTCATGATGAAACTCAATTTGATTCTGAGTTGGAGGAGACACAACATCCACACAAACTCTTGGTGGAAATAGATGAATGTGGAAGACCATTTGGCGAATATTCATCCAAGTTTGCAACTCTTGCAGGGGAACTCATTCGACTTCACTGTCCAATTGACTACAAAGACTGGAGGCTCATTCCTGCAGCCTTCAAGGACGAAGTATGTAAAGTGCTCATGGTAACTTATTATCTCCTATGCATTTCATTTTATGGTTTGCTCCACTTATACATATCAGTGTTTATAGACCAACTACCTAGTTATTGTTCATGGCTGACAAAAATACTTTGTCGTTTCAGGACAAATTTTATTTCGCATATGATGAGTCTCTTGTCAGGCCATTTGTCCAAAAAAAAATTCCCCAGAAGTTTCGTTCATTCAAATGGGAGTTACGCCTTAACATTCTCAAAAAGCTTCAAACTCGCGAAGAGATGGATGCAGCATGCCCTTATGGTATTAATGATGACGTCTGGAAACGATTTGTACATAATGAGTACCATCCCGGCATGCAGGAGAAGTATGCTAGATATGCTGATAACCAGTGGAAGAGAAGGATTCGACATTGTTTAGGTAGACTCTCCCATGCCAACAAATCCTACAGAGTTGTAAGTGCTTTCTAACTTAGTGGTCTTAACATTAAATTCTCAAACTATTTTATTTGGACAACCCTTACTGACCATAATGATTGTACATGCCAAAAAAGAAGGTAGGCTTATCGAGTGCCGTGGTGAGAGCTGGATGCTGGCTCATGTAGGGAAAAATGGAGTTGTACATCCAAGTGCAGTTGAAGCGTATGTGAGTATTGGACCATCATATGTTGTTCAGAGTTCAAATAAATTTAATTGTTTATAGTTTGGTTCTTTTGGATTTCAGGAAAAAGTGAAGGTTGTCGTAGAAAAGAGAAAGGCTGAATCCGAAGATGGTTTTGAGGCTGTTGTTGATCTTACCAATGATCCAGTTACTGCAGTTTTTGGGGATGAATCTAATCGAAGTTATTGCCGAGGCTTTTCATCGACTGTTACCAAGAAGCAAGCATTACAAAGAAAATTTGGTTCTTCAATAGGCGGGAGTGCAAAAGCCAATTCATTTACTCCAGTTGGTAATGAAGGCAGGATGGACAGGATTCAAGAGGAGTTAAGTGTTCTCTCAAAGGTGAGCTTCAATTAATCTGTAATTCATTTACGTTATTACTTTTTATAGTTAGAGATTATAATTTTTTCAATCAACTATTGAATTGAATGGGTTGGTTTTGGTTGTAGGCTGTTTTCAGTTTCATAGTAAGCCAACAGAACAATGCCAATTGTGAAGGCAGAGCACAAGTCCCTGAAATCCATTCTCCGGTCGTTCAACCTGGTGCTGCTGCTAATACTATACCTGCTGAAGGACGGCCTCAAGTTCGTCTTGTTAACAGAAAAAGGGAGACGGTCGCAACAGGTTATGTGGTTAACGGCTTGTATGGAGAAATTTGTCACGGGGTGAGTGTTAATCATGACGAGAAGAAGGTATGCATTGAGGGTGTTGTTGATGTGCACTGTCTTGTACCCGATGCTCCTCAAGGCCCTGAATAATGCTTCACATTGGCTGATTATGTATCAGGTGGATTTTTAATATGGCCTGCAAACCGGTTGGTCTTGCAACCGGAAGATTAAGAAGTCTGGAACTTATATTTTGGTGCAGCTTTCCTTAATTTTTACACATATGTTGCTGCTTTTTTTGGGTGTGTTCTTTTGATTTAGTCACTCTGTAGTTAGAGTGTAACTCTGAAAGCTTCTTAAGTCTTGCCTGCAAACTGGTTGGTCTTGCAAGATCTAGAATAAGCAGTTTGAAGCATAGTTTTTTGTGCAGCTTTCCTTACGCTAATATATACATACTGCTGCTTATATTTTGTGGAGTCTTTGTTCACTCTCTAGCTAGAGTGTACACCAGAAAAGTTCCTTTCAGTTTTCTGTCACATTAAACATGTCTTAAAAATACACTTCTCCGAGTGTATTGGATTGAACTTCTTTGTGTATATCTATATAAGTATGTCTTTTATTTACTCGCTTTTATTTGTCCCCCCCCCCTTTTTAACTCCGCCATTTTAAATACCGGTCCCTAGCCCGGGTAAAGGAGGAGGGAAGAGGGGCATCCTTGTATCCTATTCTGATATTTCATATCGTTTTTTTGTCTGTTTTCAGGAACTTTGGTGTGGACAAGAATGTTGATACAGAAGTTTATCAGTTGTGTTTCTTTCATATATACAAATCCCATAAGCTGGGAACACCGCAGGTCGCCGTTTTAGTCTCAGGTTTGTTACCCATACCTATTATGATCTCTTCAAATATTTCTTTTGCTTATTCAGCTGCCATGCATCTGACCGCTAATTATTTGTTTTTTGCAAGGTTTCATGGATTCAAACACTCGAAGCTGGAGATTACCTTCTATGGAGAAACTTCGCAACTTATTTTAATGTCAGGTTTGTTTCATTACCTATTATGATCTATTCAAGCTACATCTATTCATTCTTTTCAAGTATGTGAGTTACATGATTTCTGCCAAAAGGTAAAACTTACTACCATCGAGTTTTTGGAGTTGTGATGTTTTGGTCGTTAGGTTTGCTGTAATTGAAGGAGATAAATGCAGCTAACCTGATGAGCAAAACATTCTCCTCTCTAATATTACTGGTAACTGAATTATTATAATTATTAGTTGTCTGGTTCTCATTCGCTACCTACACTTACATGCTACAATTCTGTTTTTGTTTTGTGAGGTTCCACTGATGCTAACACCTGAAGCTGGAGAATACCTACTGCAGAGTTGACAACTCATTGTAATCTCAGGTGTGTTTGCTTTACCTATTGTGATCCCTTTGAGCATGTGTTTCACATGATTCCTGTCAAAAGGTATAACTCACCACCGTAATTAACTCTCTGGTGGGTAAAATCTGGACACATTACAGTTTCTTGCATTACTTACTCAAAAATTGGTTGACTGATGATACCATTGTCTTTGTTTTTCCAGAATTCATTGATGCAAACACCTGAAGCTGGTTAAACAAGTGAGACAGTGTTGGCCTTGCAAAGCTGTACCAAGCGAGGGAAAGAACTTGTACCAGTAGAGACATTCTTTTCTCTGCTTCTATTAATTGGTGAGTAAAGTCTTACTATATCAGTGCATTGCTTGTTGTCATCCAAATTTAACATATGAAACCATGTATATAAATACCCAGTGACATGTCTGTCAAATATAAACTTTTGATGCTTAGGTTGCCATGTTCATATAAGAACGGCGAGAATGTATGCATTAGAAACTTGCTTATGTTAGAAACTGCTGAAACACACAAGCTTGTCATTTTCTTATAACATAGGGAACCATTTATGTTTTTTTGCCCCGAGCAGTTGTTTCACTCACATATACTTAGGTATCTGAATGAATGATGAGGCAAATCTTTGTTCAATTGGTTGGTCTATAATGAAAATGTATGTATTGAAAAATGACAATGAACATGTAACTGAATTGCCGAAATTACTGAATGAATCTCTCTCATATGAGAGTTATTTCTAATTTGATTCTCTGTTTCATTTTTTTTGTTTTGCCAGGATGCTGGAATCGATGGCAATAGCTGACGCCATGAGCTGCTGGTAAAGGCTACTCTGATGTCAAAGGACGACTTCTTTTGGCTGATCATGAACAACTTTTTTTTAGCCAAGGTATAATGCAGAACAACACTTTTATATTTAGAAACTGCTGAAAAACACAACCCATGTCATTTGATTATAACCATATAGGGAACTATGTATTTTTTTAGGCTTAAGCAGTTCTTTCAATGTAAGAATGAAAATTGTATATACTTGCGTATGTGAATGAATTAGGAGACAAACCTTGGTTCAATTGGTTGTTGTATGGATTTGTGAATGAATGAATTCATTGTGCTCTGCTAGAATGAGAATGTATGTACTGTGGAATAAGATTGTGTTATGGGTTTCAGATTCAGTATTGCAAGTTCGGAAATGAATTGCAATGCAGCTTCAGAATGTAATTGTAGTGCAGCTTCAGAAATGGATTGCATTGCATTGCAGCTCCAATTATAGGAGCTTATTTATAACAGCTTCAGAAAGTAATTGCAGTGCAGCTCCAATTATAGGAGCTTATTTATAACAGATAAAACAGATTTTTTTTTTTTTTGAAAACTATATTTTTTCCCCAACGTCGTATCAACGTTATAAAATATGTTAGTAATAAGCACACCTGGAAAACCCATTACTGTTACAAAGTATCCTCAACGTCTAAAGCCGTTAAGCTATATGTTACAAGCGATAGACACGTGGCAGGCGCAAAACATTATAGTCAGCGGTTACGAATCGTTACAACAAACTATTATATCCAAATTGTTACAATGCAAAATAACGTTTGCAGCCGTTACTTTAAACGTTAAAAACAATTGACACCTGTCGGATTGCAACCGTTACACAAAGCTATCACGGTTTCCAATCGTTAAAAAAACTGTTAGACCCTATTTGTTACAATCAACGAAACAACGATTTAAATCGTTGCTGCTAGCTGTTACAAGGAAGGACAGGTGGCAAAAAGTCAACCGTTACACACCAAGTCACCGTTACAGTATTTGTTACAGCGAACTGTTACAGTCTAAACGTTACCATCTGCACAATAACGGCTATCCGTTACAACAAAGTGACATCAGATAAATCTTGTGTTGACTAGATAATCGTTGGTGTATTTATTCTAACGATTGAAACCGTTATTTAATAAAAATTTATTGTAACGAAATGAACCGTTGATAAAATATTGTAACACTAACACTAACGCCACTTTTCCAACGTTTTTTTGACGTCACAATATATAGATACTAACGTTTTTCCGACGTTACAAAATTCCTGATTTCGTGTAGTGGCTATTGGTGGTGGTAGCGGAAGAAGAGAAGGAAAAATTGTTGGTGAAGGATCAAGAGATGATTTGGGTTTTGGTGGTGGTAGAGGAAGAAGAGAAGGGGATTGTGGTGATGTGAGAGAGATACACAAAAGGATAAGGCTCGTAGGGAGAAAATGAAAAACACGGGAGGGCTGTTATGGAATTATTAAAATTTTTGAATGATGTAATTTAAACTTTATAAAAAAATTGGGATTTTTGTATCACTTTTGGGGATAAATAGAGTTCTTGTAACTCTCAACATATGGCTGGAGTTTTTGTACTCCAAATATGATCATCTTGGTTTTTTTCTCCTTATTATATGTTTAAATTGCTTATATTTGTTTTAATGTGTTTCTTTGATTAAATAAGATTTACTAATATTTGAAAATTATTTTCTAAAATGTAATTGGCCAAAAAATATTTCGCGGGCCCAAAAGATTCTATTGGCTGAAATTTAGAAAGGTGGGGCCAAAATCAACCAGAAGCTCCGATTAACCACGTCGCTCTAAAAAACTCTGTTTTTGTAGTTGCAGGAAATCCCACACTACACCCCTTACTCAGTTTTGCTTGACTAATCCATTGAAAGATGTGTGATCAAGAATATTTATTAATTGATTCCATGAAATGTTTACACAGTACAATAGAATTACACTTAGAAATTAAAGCGCTCTTTAAACTTTCTCTCTCCTAATGACCTGCTTCACCATTCAAAAAGATCTCCCCTTTCAACAGACTCATTTAGCCCTTTATATAGGGTAATACATAGTGGATGACAAACTAAGCTATCCTTTATTTTCGGAATGTCTCGCGAAGTGTCGCAAGTGCACGAATATTCATTCTCGCGACACTTCTTAACCCTCGCCAGGTTTCATGTCTTCCAATTGTTTTGTTTGTCGTTATTCATCGCGTCGTTTATTTTAGCTCCCTGCGACTCCCTCGCGACACCGTCGTTTATTTATCCCGCGAACCTTGTCCGTTGCGATATTATGATCCTACATCTTGCCTCTTTTTCCTTGAATATTGCTTGAAGAGCGATTTGAAGGAAAAATTCATTGTTGTAATAGTCCTTGGTTTTAATTGGTGAAGGAACGAGCGAAAGAATACTTTTCTTGAAAAGTACGTACTTGCCTCTATTCTTTTGGCGAAGTTCTGGAGCTTCTTTGTAATATATATATGAAGTGTCATTTCTTGCCTCATGAGTTACGGAAAATAATCAATCTCGCAAGCTCTTCTCGTTTGTTAGGAAATATGTTGTGCGATATTTGGATCCTAACAAATTCCTTTTGCCTGGTTTTCTTGGATTTAGTAGTGACCGTTTACACGTGTCTATATTTACCCCTTTTACCGGTGCATTTAATGTTATCCGGTCGTAATATTTTTTCTCGTCTATTTATAGGAGTGTCCCCTGTGAAGAATTTTCCTTTTCTTTTTCATCTTCTTCATCGTCTGCACGTGTTCTTCTTCTTCATCATTCTGCAAGTGTCGGCCTGCTATTTTCTCTCACCATCTTCTTTACCATTTTTATCAGTTGTCGTTCTCATGGCGTCTAGGTTTGTTAATCTTGCCATATCTGACTGATTTTGTGGTTGATTAATTTTGAGATTATCTTTCTTTGTTGAAATCACTCTGGTATGATTAATTTTGTAGTTTCCTTTCTGCCATTGTTGTTTAGCAAGAACCAGCCCAGAACTAAATTTACCGTGAAGGACCCTCTTCTTTATTTGGGCTCGCCGTCGAAATCTACTTCGCAACAAGAATTCCTTGCGCAATCAAAACCCTCTTCGCGAGTAAAATCTATGGCTTCAAAAAGAAAGCCTGCGAGTGACAAGGTATTTAAGAAACATTTGTTTTTTATTAACAATATATTGTTGCCTCTGTTTCTTATTTAACTTGTTATTCGCAGGATGATGGAAGTATTGACAAAACTCCTAAAAGACCTCGCCAACCCAAGCCTGTTACTCCAGTGTTTCCTTTCCCTCCTTTACACCTTCTTCTCCGGTTGCAAGATCATCGCAAAATGATTCCTTGGCTGATTCTCGCGAGAACATTATTAATGACAGCATTCCTATACCTGAACTCTTCGCAGATCAAGCTCCTCATAATAGTCCTACTATTCATGCCTCTAACATTTCTCCAGTCATCATCCTTCCCGAGACTTCCTTTCCCCGTGACGCGCCTTGATGAAAGATGCCCCGTCTCCTCCTTCCACCGCTATTATTACTTCTTCATCCGAGCAAATCCCTCTTACCAGAGAAAACTTGGAAGGGATAGAAGTGGCTCTCAAGGTCCTTTCAGATCTTGTGAATGATGCCAAGAAAACTTCCGTCGACCCTGTCAAGTCTGATGTTTGCGAGATTCTAAGTAAACATCTTGGTCCTGATAGGATTTCGCAAGCATCTTTGGTTCAAGAAATCACTAGATTGAGGAATGATCTATTTTTTGGTACCTCTCCCTTCATTAAGTACGCGTGAAGTTCTACTCTCCAGTCTTCCTCGCGACATTGCATTTCATCTTCTACCATCATTATATCTGCTTCTTGTTCTTCCTCTTTATTAATTGATGGCGCCAGTAGTGTCTTTATTTTGATATTCCTCGCAGTCGGGTCTGTCATCATACTTGATATAAAGGCAAAAGCGTCTGCAAGTCTATTATCTCTCCTTGATATGTGCCTCCATTTTATTTTTGGTATCTGTGCCGACAATTCTTCGACATGCTTCTTATACTTTTTCAAAGATGGATTATTTGTAGTGTATTTCTCTGTTACCTGGTGAATTGCTAGTTGCGAATCACTGGTAATCCTTATATTCTCCAATTTCATTTCTATTGCAAGTCGCAGAGCATGTATTATAGCTTCATACTCTGTTTCATTATTCGTGGATTCAAACTCCAATCTAAAAGAGAAAGCTAATTTATTGCCTTCTCGTGAAATCATAACAATTCCCACTCCATTTCCTTCTCCATTTGATGATCCATCTACTAATATTTCCCATCTCATGCTGGTTCGGGTTATGCAGGTCTTTTGGGTCTCCATACTCTTCTTCTACATCCATCATTTCATCTATCGCTTCATCTTCTTCCAAGGGAAATTCTGCTAAAAAGTCTGCGACAACCTGTGACTTAGTTGAGGATAATATCTCATACTTGAGCTTACAATGGCTTATTTGAGCATTCCATCTTTCAACTCTTCCCGATCTTTTGAATGTTTCATCACCGACTCAATTGGTATTTTTGTGACTACCTTAATGGTATGTGCTTGAAAATATATGCGAAGCTTGAATGTTGCATAAACTAATGCCGGGATTAATTTTTCGATCTTGAATAATTTCTTTCTGCGGCATTAAAAGTTTTCTTGATGTAATAGATTGGTTTTTCTACTCCTCGAAGGTCTGTCCGTTCGCAGTAAAACTGCACTTAAGGCATGCGAAGTTGTCGCGAGATATATTAATAATTCTTCTCCTGGTTCTGCCATCTGCATCATGGATATATCCATTAAATGTTCTTTGATCCCTTGTAAAGCCTTTTCACATTCGTCCGTCCATTTAAACTTCGATCCTTTTTTCGAACATTTGAAAAAGTGTTTACACTTATCGGATGACCGCGAGATGAACCTTCCTAGTGATGCTAACAACCCATTCAGCTTTTGAACATCCTTTACTTGTCGCAGTGTCGGCATATCGCGAATCGCTTTTACTTTCTCCGGTCAACATGTATTCCTTCCTTTGATATAATGTAACCCAAGAACTTCCCGACGCAACTCCGAAGGTACATTTTTCTGGATTTACTTTGATGTTAAAACGCCTCATCTGCTCAAAAATTTCTTTCAGGTCTCGCACGTGATCCTCTGCCTTCTTACTTTTTACCAGCATGTCATCTACGTATACCTCTAGTGTTTTATGTATCCATTCTGCGAATACCTCTTCTACCATCCTTTGATACGTTGCTCCAAAGATTTCGCAGACCAAACGGCATTTTAGTATAGCAATATAATCCTCTTGGAGCGAAGAAAGCAGTATGCTCTTGATCTTCCTCGGCGAGAGGAATCTGGTTGTAACCTTTGTACCCGTCCAGAGATGATACTCTTTCATTCCCGGCGGCGCCGATTCGACTAGTTGTGGAATATCGGCAATGGAAAAGCTGTCTTTAGGGCAAGCTTTATTTAAATCGGTGAAATCAATGCAAGTCCTTATTCCCTTGTTCTTCTTTGGAACTATAACCATATTCGCTATCCATTAGGGTATTTTGCTTGTCTAATAATTCCTGCATCTAGCATCTTCTGCAGTTCTTCTTCTATCTGATGGTGATATGCTGTTGCTATCTTTCTAATTCTTTGTTTAAATGGCTTCACATTTTTATCAATTTCTAACTTGTGACAGGCGATCGACGGATCTATACCAGGCATTTCATCCATATCCCACGCGAAGATGTCTTTATAATCTCGCAACAAGTCTACAGTTCTTTTCTCTTCATCTGCTTCCATGTTAGTTCCAATCTTTAGCATCTTGGGTTTTTCCTTAGTTCCAATATTCACTTCTTTGGTTTGTTCTGCCGCGACGTAACTGGCCTTCGGTTCTCCCATAGGGGTTGGTCCTTTTGGTTCTTTCGCAAGATCATTTTCTTCTCCCGAGGTCTCGCTAGGTATGCCTTTTCCTTCCTTTGCTCTTATCATATAAACTCTAAACTCTTCTTCTTTCTTAGCCACCCTCGCCATCTTTTTGCGATACTTTGATATATTCTTTCGCTTGTTTACTTGTTCCTCGCAACACTTTACTTCACTTTGATAATATATTCTTCCTTTAGTAGCATCCCCTTTGATCTTGCCAATACCAGTGGGTGTAGGAAACTTGATACATTGATGAAACGTTGACGCCACAGCTTTTATTGCATGTACCCATGGTCTTCCTAGTAATATGTTGTACGGTGATTCCATATCCACTACACTTAATGTTACCTGTGTTTCAATTCTTCCTAACGGAATACGTATTCTTATCTCCCCTTTAACTTTTGTAACAGATTTACCAAAACCTTGAATATTGTATGCCGCGAAAATCATATCTTCGTCTTTATATCCCATCTTTTTGTAAGCGTGATAGAACATGATGTTCACCAGACTCCCTGTATCGATTAAAACTCCATTCACCACCCATGTTTTCACTGTGTTCTCCGATTCCTCTCCTTCCTTATACGCGTTTACTGTGATCACCAGTGGAGATGTGTGATCCAAATTTTCTTTGGATATTTCCCCCGCCGTGAATGTTATCTCTTGCTTTTCCCAATCCTTCAAAGGTGATGCCATTTCTCTATCCGTAATCTTCTTTCCTTCGAAATCCCGTTTGTGTATTCTTCCTTTGATATTTTCATGAAATTCGCTAATCATTACTCTTGTGTCTGTGCTGCATGCCATATCTTTTCCATCCGATTTAAGATTTTCCTTTCTCATTTTCCTGGTTTAAACAACTTTAATTGCAATCTTCTCTCTTTTACAAATGATCGTCCCTGTTTCTAGCGCATATGTAGTTGCAGGAAATCCCACACTACACCCCTTACTCAGTTTTGCTTGACTAATCCATTGAAAGATGTGTGATCAAGAATATTTATTAATTGATTCCATGAAATGTTTACACAGTACAATAGAATTACACTTAGAAATTAAAGCGCTCTTTAAACTTTCTCTCTCCTAATGACCTGCTTCACCATTCAAAAAGATCTCCCCTTTCAACAGACTCATTTAGCCCTTTATATAGGGTAATACATAGTGGATGACAGCTAAGCTATCCTTTATTTTCGGGAATGTCTCGCGAAGTGTCGCAAGTGCACGAATATTCATTCTCGCGACACTTCTTAACCCTCGCCAGGTTTCATGTCTTCCAATTGTTTTGTTTGTCGTTATTCATCGCGTCGTTTATTTTAGCTCCCTGCGACTCCCTCGCGACACCGTCGTTTATTTATCCCGCGAACCTTGTCCGTTGCGATATTATGATCCTACAGTTTTTATATAAAGAATTTATATGATTGTTTTTTTTAATCATATGATCTATTTAATTTTACGATGAAATCTTGATGAACATTTTATCTTATTTTTTATCATGATCGATTTTTTTTTTCCGTAACGTTTAAATTGCTTGTATTTGTTTTGATATGTTTCTTAAATTAAATAAGATTTACTAATTTTAGGAAATTATTTTCTAAAATGTAATTGGCCAAAAAAATATTTTGCGGGCCCAAAAGATTATATTGAAATTCTATTGGCTGAAATTTAGAAAGGTGGGGCAAGAATTAACCAGAAGCTCCAATTAACCACACTTGAATGTATGCAAGATCACCAATGACTACATCACTTGATTCTGATATTTTTCCAAATTAGCAAATATTTAAAACAAAAACACAAATACTTGTGACTACTTAGTATAGTCAGTAAAAGAGATGATCTTATAACGGATGTTAACACCACTTGCTTAGGAGTGAGGTGATAAATTTTCCAAAGTTAAACCCAGCGATACTTGTGGAGGTGCTTTCCAAGCAATTCCTAGCAGCTGACCGTCAAGAATGGTTTGAGGCTCTGGCCTCTGAGCATGCAGCTGCAAGGAGAGACTCGACTCCTGCTTAACAACACAATTAAATAGTAGCGTCTGTCAAGTAGCGTAGGCATGATGCATCTTGTAAGTTACCGTTGCACATATAATTTACACCTTCAGATGTCTAAGGTGCCATCTTTGTTTCATTAAGAAATAAGAAGATAAAAACCTTTGTTTCATTAAGAAAAGATAATGTTGTTAACAACAGTTAGGGTTTTGTGTTGTAGTTTTATTAATACAATTTCATTCGCAGATTTTATTTCAAAACGCTGAATATCCAAACAACTTCTTAAAAACATTATTAAAAAAAAAAAATCAAAAAGATTGTAGAGCCACCAAAATATAATGTCATTGCACTTTATGTTTGTCATCCAAATGATCTCACCTAAGATTATAACCATATGAGAAGTTATTTGTATCGGTACTTGCGATCGTAGTAAACAATAACAAAATACAATAGATTACCATCTTTGCCTAGAAAAAAAACATTTGTGATCTTTGTACTGGTAAGGACTTTCCTGAGGAAATAGTTCTTGGATCTGGACTTGTTGACGACAACACCTTGTCTGTTAACCTGTTAGCAAATGACCAAGAATTTCAAGAAAAAAAAAAGCTTCCAAATACTTAAAAAAAGAAAAAAAAAACAAGCAGGAAGAACATACCGAATACTTGCAAAAACAAACGATGAAACAAAAACAAAAAAATATTACCAATCAACTACACTTACCTGCAACAAATTGTAAACACAGATCAAACGACCAAAAAAAATAAAAAAAATAAAGCCCCAAACAGAAGAAAGAAACAGCTCCCATATACAAAATAAAAAAATAAACATCTAGCGGGAAGAAGAACATACGACAATTGCATCGACTACACTTTTTAGAATACCTGTAAAAACAATCAATAAAAGCAAACTAATCGACAACACGTACCTGCAAAAGAAATTATAAACACATATCAGAAAATCAAACCGAAAAAAAGAGCCGAATAAGCCACAAACGGATGAAAGAGCGGTGCAAAATGATGGGATCTGGCTTTTGCTCGAACCCTTATAATATAGAGAGACAACGAGCAACTCCTGTTAGAGCATTGCTCGGTTGAACCCACCATGCGTTTGTATGTCAAGTTTGGTTGTCATATTTTAGTGAATCAAAACTCATATTAAGAGTAGCTTGATTTGTACTAGAGTTATACTTCGTATAGGTTAGCTTGAAAGGCTTTAGGTTATGAGACATTACAAGTATTGCGAAGTCTTGAAGATGTGAAGAAGTACGGAGCTACAACGAACCGCGATCATCCTTCCACTTGAGGTTAGTGATATTTGACTTGAACAGTTGCATTCCCTATCGTATCTTTCAAGTCGTGCATATTGAAAACATAACTGCGAAGCATGTTTGAACTCTAGATAGACATAGTATTAAGGAATAAAATACGAGGTTTATTGACCATTAAACTTTGTAGATAAGACATCGTCATAATCATTTGAATGCTATTGTGATTATGTATGGGTATATGGTGAGGATTTCATCCTAGGGAACAATGCTTGCATGTGTTCTAAGTGTTAGAGCTAGGGCTGTCAATGGAACCTATCGAAACAGTAACTACCTCATCCATTACCGTTACCGATATTTCCTACCGGAATTTCGATACCGATAATTTCCTATGAATTTTAAAAATCTAAACCGCTACCGTTCCATTAAGTTACCGGATATCGGTAATTTTACCGATAAATGCCGGTATGTGACAACATTATACATAACCTATTTCTCATACTGAAAATCAGTTCAAAATAATAAACTTTAGGTTCCAAATCCATGCAAAACACAATGTTCCAAATTTGCTTAGTTACATGTTTTTGCAAAAAAAAAAAAAAAGAACACAAAAAAAATTTCAAAAACGGTTAAGAAAGCTTTAAAGTATTTCTAGATCTGCTTAGTGACAATAGATACCGGTACCGGTACTTAACGGAACGGTAAGTGCCTAAACCAATACCGTTCCAGTAAGGCAAAAATTACCAATAATTTTCCATTACCAATTTCCGATTACCGTTATGTCGGAAAATTTCCTATAGGAACTCCGATTATCGGTTACGGAATCCGGAACTCGGTATTCCATTGACAGCCTTAGTTAGAGCATTGCTCGGTTGAACTCACCATGCGTTGGTATGTCAAGTGTGGTTGTCATATTTTAGTGAATCAAAACTCATGTTAAGAGTCGCTTGATTTGTACT
Source organism: Papaver armeniacum (assembly GCA_023531295.1). Lineage (NCBI taxonomy): Eukaryota > Viridiplantae > Streptophyta > Magnoliopsida > Ranunculales > Papaveraceae > Papaver > Papaver armeniacum. Next base: position 279,400 of record JAJJWW010006143.1, on the reverse strand, counting down.
AGAGTTATACTTCGTATAAGGTTAGCTTGAGAGTGTTAGGATATGAAGCATTACAAGTATTGCGAAGTCTTGAAGATGTGAATATGCGAGGAGCTACAACTACAATCATCCTTCCACATTGAGGTTAGTGGTATTTGACTTGAACTGTTTCATTCCCTATCGTATCTTTCAAGTCGTGCATATTGAAAACATAACTGCGAAGCATGTTTGAACTCTAGATAGACATAGTATTAAGGAATACAATACGAGGTTTATTGCTTAACCATTAAACTTTGTAGATAAGACATCGTCATAATCAAATTGAATGCTATTGTGATTATGTATGGGTTAAGGTGAGGATTTCGTCCTAGGGAACAATGCTTGCATGTGTTCTAAGGAAGTAAGTTCATGATATGTGTTGTGAACCGAAAAGAAATGGTTGGGAGTTATTTGTTATGGATTCATGATTTGTTGAACAACCAATATGTATGATTTAGTATAACCTTTATTGGTAGAACTACTCACAATGTCCTGACTTATGTATTGGTAGAACTTTTATTAGTAAAACCAGTCTTAAGTAATCACCTTGGTATGTATCGGTTATGCAACTGCCAAATGTGTGTGAGGGGAACCGATCCTATGATGGGGTACATGGGAACCGATCCTATGAAGGGGTGCAGTGCAATTGAGAAAGGGAACCGATCCTTGTATGGGGTGCAATGCGTTTACAGTGAAGAGGGGAACCGATCCTATGAAGGGGTACAGGGGAACCGATCATATGAAGGGGTGCAGTGCATATAAGTTATACCGTGTATATGTGGGGAACCGATCCTAGTACCTAGTCAACCATTGTTTGGTAAGCTAGTTGTGACTATGCGTAGTACTCACATGAGGTAGAACCGAAACTTGTTTTGGTAGAACCGCGAACCCATGAGTGTGATTGAATGTTTGGTTTAATCAATCACGTAGTTCTTGAAAGTCAGATGAACCTTGTGTGAATCGGTTTCAAGATGGCAAGTATGAAAGATAACTTGCACTGGAAAGATGTCGACAAACTTTGAACACGTGCTGAAAGCCTAGTTGCTATTTTGGTTCAAAGATATTCCTTAAAGGCTAAGTGGAAGTGAATCCCAGAATCGAAATATATAAGTTAAGAATCTTTTTATTAAGGTTATTAATTTAGTCTTGGATGGAAAGTATTGAGAATTGGTAATGTGCATTTACTAATTGATTTTCCAAGAGATTTCGATTGTATTTTTGGACAGAGCATTTCCAGGAATTATGAAAACCGAATCTGTGCATTTATGAGTATCTTGAGAATATTTTCGGTTTTGGAAATTCCTTGGTGTCCAAACTTCCAAGTCTTATAAATACCGAAGTTTGCCTTTACTTGCAAACTAATCCTTCGTAACAATTTGACTTCCTCTTTGTCATTGTTACTGGTGAAGCCGCCTATCGGAGAGGAGAGTAATCTAATTAGGTGAAATCTCTTATGGCCGCTCGATTTAAAGTCTTCTTTGGGATTGAGAAGCTCTAGCGCGACCCGTTGGTGGGAAACTAGATAATTGCGGTTTATCTTTGTTTTCGATTTGGTTTGATTGACTAACGGAGGTTGAGATCTATTTTCACCTAGTTTGTTTATGCTTGAGAATCTTCTCTTCTGATATAAGATTCACTCAAACTAGTACAGAGTTTCGACAGGGATCTTTAGACTGTTGTTAGTTCTAAAGACGATCTTGTGATAATCCAACGTTAACAGACTCCGTTCTGTGTGTGATTGATCACAAGAGATTCAAGTGATTGTGTGCAGGTGTTTATTGAAGATCTAAGAAGATTTGAAGACGAAGAAAGATATTGGTGATCTTCCTTGAGTTTTAATCTTTGGTGTGCACAATACTTGTTTGGGAAAAGAGGATCCAATTGATAATCGGTTTATCCTTGGGGTAGATTGTGAGATTGATCAATTGAAGTAGATCGGCATCAACAAGGTTCCTTTGTGGATTAGAGGTGTTGTTGGCTTAATCTTAGTTGATCGCCTTTGTGGTGATTGAAACGTAAGATAGATCTAGACCTGATTGAGGAGTTTATGTTGAGATAAACAGAAGAGCCTTAGTCCAACTCATATCACTCGTTTGAAGAGAGTTGATTCCAAACAGATTCGTTGTTCCTTTACTGTTTGGAATACGAACCAAAGGAATTGGTCCCAGTGCGTGAAGCTGTTCGATAAGTTGGTATAAGCGTGGATTCGTGACTTATCTGAGGAGTTGGAGGCGTAGGATTATTGAAGGAGCTAGGTATACTATATAGTTAGATACTAGTCGGAGCTATACGAAGTAAGTCGTCTTGTGTAGTGTCTTTATCCTGAGAATATTCAAACTGGACTAGGTCCCGGGGTTTTTCTCCAATTGGAGTTTTCCTCGTCAACAAAATCTTGCTGTGTCGTTTACTTTTATTTTCCGCATTATAATTGTTGTTATTATAATTAAAGTAAACTACACAAACGTTAATCTCCTATTACTTGATAAGATAATCCTATAGTGTTTGGTTAGGTCCGAACCTATTTATCAAGTAACACACTTTGTTTTCGTATTGTCTCGATTCCATATCCATAGACAATCACACAGAGTGTGAAACCGATTGATTGTATTGTCTCGATCCAATATCCATAGACAATCACTTTCGGGGAAAAGGACTTATAGGTAGGAAAGCATAAGCTTGAGGTATATTTGGGTACCCTCGCGTTTTCACTAAGGAAGTAAGTTCATGGAACTTGTTTTGTGAACCGAAAAGAAATGGCCAGGAGTTATTGGTTTTGTTATTCATTGATTATCTTATGAACAACCAATATGTGTGATTTAGTAGAACCGCTCACAACTTGTTGTGTTCTTGGTAGAACTGTTCACAATGTCCTGAATTATGTATTGGTAGAACTTTTATTAGTAAAAGTAGTCTTAAGTAATCACCTTGGTATGATCGGATTTGTAGCTGCCAAAAGTGTAAGGGGAACCGATCCTTGTAAGAAATAAAAGGGAACCGATCCTAGTAAGGGGTGAAGGGAAACGATCCTTATAATGGGAGAAGGGAACCGATCCTACTAAGGGGTGCAGTGCAAAGAGGGAACCGATCCTTGTATGGGGTGCAACACATTTACAGAAGAAAGGGGAACCGATCCTGTGAAAGGGTGCAGTGCATACAAGTTAGATACCATATATATGTGGGGAACCGATCCTAGTACCTAGTCATCCATATCTTTGGAAAGCTAGTGTGACTATGCTTAGTACTCACATGGAGGTAGAACCGAAACTTATTTTGGTAGAACCGCAAGCCCATGAGTGTGATTGAATGTTTGGTTTGATCAATCACGTAGTTCTTGAAAGTCGGATGAACCAATTCTAAACTTGTTTGGAAATGGTGAATCGGTTTCAAGAAAGCAAGTGTGAAAGAGAACTTGCAAAGGAATGATGTCGACAAACTTTGAACACGTACTGAATGCCTAGTTGCTATTATTGTTCAGAGAATATTCCTTAAAGGCTAAAGAAGGAAGGAATCCCAGTATCGAAACATTTAAGTTAAGAATCTTTTAATTAAGGTGATTAATTTGTCTTGGATGGAAACTTATGGAATTGGTAATGTGCATTTATCAATTATATTTTCCAAGAGATTTCGATTGTTATTTTTGGACAGAGCATTTCCAGGAATTATGAAAACCTAATCTGGTGTTAATGAGTATCTTGAGAATATTTTCGGTTTTGGAAATTCCTTGGTGTCCAAACTTCCTTGTCTATAAATACCGAAGTTTTCCTTCACTAGCAAACTAATCCTTCGTAACAATTTGACTTCCTCTTTTGTCATTTTTACTGGTGTAGCCGCCTATCGTAGAGGAGAGTAATCTAATTAGGTGAAATCTCTTACGGCCGCTCGGTTTAAAGTCTTCTTTGGGATTGAGAAGCTCTAGCGCGACCCGTTGGTGGGAAACTAGATAATTACGGTTTATCTTTGTTTTCGATTTGATTTGATTGACTAACGGGTTGAAATCTGTTTGCACCTAGTTTTTTTATGCTTGAGAATCTTCTCTTCTGATATAAGATTCACTCAAACTAGTACAAAGTTTCGACAGGGATCTTTAGACTGTTTGTAGATCTAAAGACGATCTTGTGATAATCCATTGTTAAAAGACTTCGTTCTGTGTGTGATTGATCACAAGAGGATTCAAGTTATTGTGTGCAGGTTTTTATTGAATATTAAAGAAGATTTGAAGACGAAGAAGATTTTGAAGATCTGACTTGGATTTATAATCTTTGGTGTGCATAATACTTGTTTGGGAAAAGAGGATCCAATTGATAATCGGTTTATCCTTGTGGTAGATTGGATTGATTGATTGTGGTAGATCGGCATCAACACAGTTCCTTTGTGGATTAAAGGTGTTGTTGGCTTAATCTTAATTGATTTCCTTCGGGTGGTTAAAACGTAAGATAGATCTAGACCTGACAAAGGAGTTTATGTTGAGATAAACGGAAGAGCCTTTGCGTAACTCATATCACTTGGTTGAAGAGAGTTGATACCAGACAGATTTCGAATACAAACCAAAGGAATTGTTCCAAGTACGTGTTTGAGGCGTGGGGATACAAAAGGAACTGACTATACTATAGAGTTAGGTGATTAGTCTCAACTATACGAAGTAAGTGTCTTATTTTTTATAGCATCTTAATCCTGAGAGTATTCAATTCTGGACAAGGTCCCGGGGTTTTTCTGCATTTGCGGTTTCCTCGTTAACAAAATCTTGCTGTGTCGATTACTTTTATTTTCCGCATTATAATTGTTTTATTATAATTAAAGTAAACTGCACAAACATTAATATCCTATTACTTTATAAGACAATCCTATAGAGTTTGGTTAAGTCTGAACCTAGTTATCAAGTAACACACTTTGTTGTCGTATTGTCTCGATCCCGTATCCATAGACAATCACACAAAGTGTGAAACCGATTAGTTGTATTGTCTCGATCTCGTATCCATAGACAATCACTTTCGGAGGAAAGGACTTATAGGTAGGAAAAGTTTAAGCTTGAGGTATATTTGGTTACCCTCGCCTTTTCAATTGGTATCAGAGCAGGCAAGCACGAAAAGATCTAACAATCTGTGCTTGGTGCGATCCAACCTATAAGAATGAATCCTGATGTTGATTCAGTTAACTTTATGCAATAGCTTGAATGCTTAAACGTTGAGGATGTTAATACTTCATTGACTCATGATCCAGGGGTAATGAAAACATCTACGTCTTTTTCTGATGAAAAAGAGAGTGCTGATAAAGAGTTGATAAAACTCCTAAAGCCAATTCAATCTCTGTCTTGTAAGGTAGTTGTTTTAAAGACAGAGACAAATCTTCTTAAAGAGGAGATTAAAGAAAAAAACATTCAACTGAAGTGTCTTAGAAAAGAGAAACTGGATCTCGTTGTCCAACTAGAAGCTCTTGGTAAATCTCTTGCAGACAAAGAGATGCATCCGATGATTTTGACAAATGATATTGTTGTGATTTCTTCTGATGAGGAAACTAAAAGTCCTTGCTCGACTTTTACAGATGGCGATAAGACCGGTGTAATCACATCTAAAACAGATCAAGATGATGGTAGTTTGCCTAATTACATCAAGTCGGAAGAGGATGAGAAACCAACCTCTAGTTCTACTGATGATCAAACGAAGTCTTGTCCAGAGGAAACTTTGAACCGATTCCGTGTTGATCCTAAGTGTTGGTGCAAAATTAATCACCCCAACAATCTTCGAGATGTGTGTATGATGATCGAATCGCCGCCGTTGATTAGATTCTCCAAAGAATTGTTGATTGAAAATGGTGGGGTACCTGCAAAGACACTCCGATGCTAAAATCAACAAGAGTTCTATGCAAGTAGGTTGTTAAGAAAAGGAATAGAAATTGTGTACCTTTTGTGTTGAGATTTAGCCTCTATATATAGGCGAGAAATAGATGTAGCTTTAGGGTTTTGATAGTTATCCTAATAACTTCCCTCATCCGTATAAATCCCAAAACACGTCCGATTCATGATAAACCCTAATATTTATCATAATCCTTATTTATCTTGAATAATAATTATCTTGAATAATTATTAATATTTAAGATAATTATCCCTTTAATTTAGGATCATGTATTTATCTCAAACAATATTAATAATTATAAATAAATATTCAAGACTCCTAGGCTTCAATAATAAGCCTAGTCGGTTTCCCACAATAAACCCACTTGGTTTCCCTAACAACCCAAATCCAGGCTTCCACAATAAGACATGTGGGTTTCCACAATATACCCACCGGTTTCCACAATAAACCATACTAGGCTTCCACAATAAGCCATGTGGTTCTCCACAATAGACCCACCGGTTTCCACAATAAACCGTACTAGGCTTCCACAATAATCCATGTGGGTCTCCACAATAGACCCACCGGTTTCCACAATAAACCGTACTATGCCCATTCCGAATAGCTTGTGCGGCACGCACGTACACTATTTATATAGGGTACAAACATCGCCCCCTCTTAATTCTCAACTTGTTGATGGATTAAGAAAATCAAAAGAAAAACTAACCTTCGTGGCTCGTTCCAATTCGCCATATGCTTCTTATCTGATAACCTTTCTTGTCCTTGGCCAGCTTGTTATGTGGATTTGCCCCAAAGTCGACCATATGCCAAACAGATCGACATGTTATGTCTTCTTGCTCTTCATTTAGCTAACAATTGACCGACGTGTTGGTGTGATATCGACGATACGCTTCGCACCCAGCCAAACGGACCATACCGACATGTTAGGCTTCCATAATAAGCCATGTGGGTTTGTATAATAAACCGTACTAGGCTTCCACAATAAGCCATGTGGGTTTCCACAATAAACCCACCAGTTTCCCCAATAAACCGTGCTAGGCTTCCACAATAAACCATGTGGGTTTCCACAATAATCCATGCTAGGCCTCCACAATAAGCCATGCGGGTTTCCACAATAAACCCACCGATTTCCACAATAAACCGGATTAGGCTTCCACAATAAGCCATGCGGGTTTCCACAATAAACCCACCGGTTTCCACAATAAACCGGGCTAGGCTTCCACAAGAAGCCATGCGGGTTTCCACAATAAACCCACCGGTTTCCACAATAAACCGGGCTAGGCTTCCACAATAAGCCATGCGGGTTTCCACAATAAACCCACCGGTTTCCACAATAAACCGGATTAGGCTTCCACAATAAGCCATGCGGGTTTCCACAATAAACCCACCGGTTTCCACAATAAACCGGGCTAGGCTTCCACAATAAGCCATGCGGGTTTCCACAATAACCCACCGGTTTCCACGATAAACCAGGCTAGGCTTCCACAATAAGCCATATGAGTTCTTTCATATTTCTCCTTTGCTCCTTTCGCTCCAATGCGTCTAATTAATGATATTGAGATGCGTCCGTGCTTGCATCAACATTTTCAAGTACTCGGATGTACTCCAAAATTCCTTGTACAAAATACTCACGTACTAGCTTTCCAAGCAGGGCAATGATAACCCATTTTCCAGCAAAAAGGCCCACGCGATACTCCTGTATAGCTTTATGCCATGTTGATCCGATTATTCCTTTGTGAATGTCACAATAGCTCTATGCCTTGGTGCGGTCTTCTTACTGGCGCCACGTGTCATAATGTTCAGTTAGCTGATACTAGTTGACACGTCACTGTTATTGACCCGTCAATATTATGTTGGAGGGAGGAACTATAAAAATATCGCCTCGAACTCCTCCACAATTTTATCTTGTGCGGCAGTGAATCTTGCCTTAAAAAGTGGTGCTCCATTTACCGTGTTCTTCATAAACGGCGATCATCATCTTTATTCTTCTTCTCAAGTAACTACTTTGTCGTAACTTTGGTACGAGGTGCTTTTATTAAAGCCAAATATCTCTTTTGCAGTATGTCACGCCTCCAATTCCAACGACATTACGAAGAAACAAACTGCTAGATAAAGATGGGGGTTACCTATATGGTACAGGTCGCCAGTTTGCTTTGCGTAGCTTCCCGTCTTCCTTTCCTAGACGTGAGGTTGTTCACACGCATGTGTCACTCTCATTTGATTGCATGCTTGGCGACACTTTAGCCGCCCCCGATATCTATAGAGATATTCCCAAGTAGAAAAGACGCCCCCATGTGAAGCAGGAACTAGATCTATTATATCCGTTCCTCACTTGTTATACGGCTCTGGGATTATGATCACATATCTTTCCGTTGTCTTCTTATTTCTGGTTCCATCATGATTTTTCCTTTTGGAATCGCTCAAGAAGGACATTATAAAGACGCCCCCAATCGTAATAGCAAGGCTATCGCTTTGCTGCTCGGGAGACTGGTTGTTGCTTGTGTTGAGTACGAGTCTTTGTACCAATATCGGGCATTGGGCTCGTGGTTCGACGAGACTGTGTGCTTGTCAAGGTGCAAGTCTTTCATACTCGCATGCAAGACGAGATTTTATGCTTGCGATAAGAGCAAGACTTATGTGCTCACGTGCAAGGTGAGTCTTTAGGTTCTTGCGATATGATGCAAGGCTAAATATTGGTGGGTCTAAGCAATCCTCATCTCGGACCCGATCATGTCGCCATCTACGAACCTCGAACTCGATCATGTCGCCATTCCCGAACCTCGAACTCAATCATGTTGCTGCTCCAAGTGCACATAAAAGTTTATATAATACTGGATTTTTCGCTTCTATGTTGTAGGAAATTCAAAGAGGATTCCAACGAGCCAAAAATCACTCAATTCGGACTTAAAACGAAGAAGTTATTGACGAAACAAGTTTTGCACGAATCACGCATGATGGACAGACTAACATTACCAGTCATGAAATATTGCACCAACAGACGACCGGATCAGTGGTTTAGTGCTTGACTAAGAAGCCTGAGGTCGTGATATCGAATCCCACCATATGAAATTTTTCTTCTTTTTATTTGGTACGCTATGCCGACGTGGATACAAGTGCTGACATGGCGAGTTAACAAGGCGCCGATGTGGCACTAAATTTGCATGATGGGCGATCCTTTGGATGGGTAGCACTTTGCTAACGTGGCTGATCGTGCATAGATGACATGGCATGGTTCGCTAACGTAGCACTAAACTTGCTGACGTGGCAGTCGCTAAATGAATAACACTGCTGACATGGCTGCTGACTGTGCGCCCATGACATGGCAAGGTTCGCTGACCTGGCACTCGGAGGATGTTGACGCGGATACGCCACGGTAACCATATGCTTTGACGTGGCGACCTGCTGAATGGAAATTGCTGCTGATGTGTCGGTGACGTGGTCTTGATCGTACACCGACTAGTCGGCGCCTGAGAAGCACTAGATCGCTGATGTACGTGAGGTCGGATGAGATTTCAGCCTCTTGCAACGCTTTTCTGCAACGCTTATTTCTCATATTTTGTGTAAAGTGTTGCACAACAACTTACATTCTTGTTTTCTCCATACTAGCTTCAACTATTTTCAACTTCGCAATACCGCTTCAATTTCGCAACAGTTATGATTCTTCTGCAACGCTTACGGAAGAACCCTAAAATTTTTTTTAATTTTTTCTGCTGATTTTTGCCTTGGATTTCGTGCAGATTTCTTCGGGACTTCTCTCAACAGTAAAACACGATTGTTTTCACGAGTCCCCTTAGTCGGCGCCAAAAGATGTTGGTGCAAAATTAATCACCCCAACAATCTTCGAGATGTGTGTATGATGATCGAATCGCCGCCGTTGATTAGATTCTCCAAAGAATTGTTGATTGAAAATGGTGGGGTACCTGCAAAGACACTCCGATGCTAAAATCAACAAGAGTTCTATGCAAGTAGGTTGTTAAGAAAAGGAATAGAAATTGTGTACCTTTTGTGTTGAGATTTAGCCTCTATATATAGGCAGAAATAGATGTAGCTTTAGGGTTTTGATAGTTATCCTAATAACTTCCCTCATCTGTATAAATCCCAAAACACGTCCAGATTCATGATAAACCCTAATATTTATCATAATCCTTATTTATCTTGAATAATAATTATCTTGAATAATTATTAATATTTAAGATAATTATCCCTTTAATTTAGGATCATGTATTTATCTCAAACAATATTAATAATTATAAATAAATATTCAAGACTCCTAGGCTTCAATAATAAGCCTAGTCGGTTTCCACAATAAACCCACTGGTTTCCCTAACAACCCAAATCCAGGCTTCCACAATAAGACATGTGGGTTTCCACAATATACCCACCGGTTTCCACAATAAACCATACTAGGCTTCCACAATAAGCCATGTGGTTCTCCACAATAGACCCACTGGTTTCCACAATAAACCGTACTAGGCTTCCACAATAATCCATGTGGGTCTCCACAATAGACCCACCGGTTTCCACAATAAACCGTACTATGCCCATTCCGAATAGCTTGTGCGGCACGCACGTACACTATTTATATAGGGTACAAACACTAAGGAATATAGCTTTCAGTCTCTTGATAAGAAAATTGCCCTTCTTCAACATACAGTGGTAAAAATATGAAGGAAGTCTCTTGTCTAGGAAAACTGAAAGATCATTCCTCAGTAGAAAGACTAATTATATTAAATCCCAATAATGTCAATTCAAAAGAAAGAGTTGATAATCGCTTATGGAAAAAGGTTCCCCCACACCCATATCGAAACATTGCTGGTTTTGATGAGGAACGCTTTCAGAAGGATGTGAAAGAGTGGATTTCTGCTAAAAGAAACAATCTGGATTCTCCGATAATTGTTTCAGCTGATCACACTAATGTGAAAATAAGGAAGTCCTTAGAATGAGAAAATCGTATGAAAATCTCATCGAAAGAATTAAGAGGGATCTAGCTATCTCCGAGAATTCTCACATTAGTAAATTTTCTCCACATGATCATATCTCGACAGTTAGAAAAGATCATCGTCTTACGGGAAAATATGTTGGGCAGAAATACCCAAAGACAGACATGATCTATGTTTTTGATATTCACTGTAAGCTTGAAAAAGCTTATTCCGATGCAACTTAGTTGTATCACATATTGTGCTTTCTCATCCGTAGGTGCTCAGAGTTTGATGAGAAAGGCACAATAAAACAGGAGCACAATTAGTTGTGTAGTTGTTTATCAAAGTTCATGTTCTGCATGTACAATGTTGGAAGTCTTTAGGATTTAATACTTTCCAATCTGTTTGTTTCAGACTAAGGAAACAAAAATATATGTTATTATATTTTCGGTTTTTCAAAAAATCTTTTGGTCCGAAAGTTGTCTCTTTTAAGAAGAGAAAGTTTTTCTTCTCTGTATTCGAAACCCTGAGAGATCCTTATATATTGGTTTACAACCGAACATGCCTCCAATAACTCGTAACGTCTCCAAGACTAATAAGGAGGAAGGTGAAAGGATCAAGGATTGTCAGGGAATCGATACAGGAAGAAAAATGAAGAGACTATCGGATATCATGTCTGATTATGATTCTGATAGTTCTGATGGAACTCAAGGTGAGTCATGCCTGTTGGCTCATAGTAAACAAGATCCTACGAAAACTCAGTGGATTAAGTCTGAGAGTATGTCTCAATATTTTCAAGGATTTAATGATCTTGAAACCAGTCTTGCTATGACTATTCGACATCAAGACTGGATAAAACAGAAGTACGAAAGTACAAGAGGAATTATTGATGAGCTTAAAGATTTGATAAAAGACCTTAAGAAATAGGAAGTGGTTGCGGACAAGTCTTTAGAGACATGCTTCAAGAGTTTGAGCACTGAAGAGACATCGGTGAACAACAAAAGCACCACTTAAGGTTAAGTTATTACTGCTGGACTTAATCTAGTATAATAGACATCAATTTGTGATTGCTTTCATCGATTGTATTGGTCTATTTTGGAATAAAACTATTATTAATAAAGTTATTTATTATTGAGTAATTTTTATTGTATTAGTTTTTGATTTACATAGCCGGTGCTTAATTGCTTTTATCTTATATGCTATGTATGGATTATGAGATGTTTGATTTCGGTTTTATTACTGTGATATTCGATCTCATATGTGAACCCTCATGGTTTGGGTGACTTTTTGGTTTTACGGGATTAAGTTCCAACCTAGTAGGTAGGATTTATCAAAGGATTATGAGGGGTTATCTTAGAAACAGTATGTGAAAAAGTCACAATATGTTGAATCGATTTTGGTTTAGCATAAAAGCATATGTGTTTCGACGGTTTTCGACTTTTGCTTGCAATAGTTCAAAACCGGTTTTCAACCTTTCTCTAGTAAAGGTTGAGGTATGTTGTTATTTATTTTGCTTTGGCATAAGTATGACAACGAGAGGTGATATTTCGTTATCGATCCTCCCTGGACGAAGATGCAATCATATTGGAGGAGCGGATGCGAAATTAAGGTAACAATGTTGTTAGTTAATTGTTTTCCTGTTTAAGAAAAGCCGGAGTTTATATTATATATATGTTTATTGCTTTTGCTTAACGAAATTTAGGTGCAATTGATTTGTTATGCCATGATGTATGTGTGGATATGTTTCAATTGATTCCTGTTAAGAAAAACTATTGTTATATTTCTTTATTGTGTGGTATCAATCGTTTAGGCTTACAAAATTGTGGTACAACTGTTGTGTGTGGTTATTCAGTTGGTTCCAGTTAAGGAAAACCATTATTGTCTTGCTTTTGTTGGGTAGTGATGGTTTAGACTTACAAAAGTGCGGTGCTATTGATATGTTCGTGATTCAATTAGTTCCGGTTAAGAAAAACCTTTGGTATTTTGCTTTGGTAGTTTATCACTGGTTTAGGCTCACAAAATTACGGTGCAATTGCGGTGCTTATAACGTCTTATGTTGATTCAATTGCTTCCGGTTGAGGTAAATAATTTTGCAAGTTGATTTATATTGGTTTGTATGAATTGTTTATGGATTAACGAAATAATATAATTACGGGATGGGTTGTTTAGTCCAATTCGATTCCGGATAAGAAGCTAAGTTAATTCTGATCTTAGTTTGTCTTATCGAAGTGAGGTTTCGGTTATTCAAGTCTAATCGAATGCCTAAATAATGAAATACTAGTTAACTAACCTAGTATTTGGGTTGTTTGAAATTGAAAGGTCTAAGCTGTGGATAATTAGAACCTGATGAGAAAGATGGAGTTTTATACTTTATTTTGGTCTTATCGAATTAAACGATTGTCGGTTTTTGGGACAATATGTTTAGCAAAGAACTAATTTGATTAGTCGTTTCTTTGGTTTGCTAAACTAAATGGGAAAATTGTTTTTGAGCAATTATTTCCTTGGTAACACATCAAAATAAGACTACTTGTAGTTTCGGTTTTGACGCTGGTTATCAGAAAGTGATGTGTGGAACCCTTGTGCTTAACTCTACAGGTTTGCAAGTCTATTTCTGAGATTTGTAAGATTCTTTTCGTGTTGTCCTGTATCTATTCACTTCTTTGTCATTTTTGTGACAAAAAGGGGGAGAAATATATGGAGTAAACAGGTGATGTTGGCATTGATATTTATATTGATTGGCATCACTAGGGGAAAGAACATTGGTACTTGAATGTTATATCTAACGAAAAGAGTGAAAGCATAAACTAAGGGGGAGTAACATGTCATATTGGTGTATAAAGCCGTGCGGATTGATTATCTACCTATCTTCCTTAGGGGGAGTTTTTTGCTTTGTTATTATGATGTCAACATCGACATTTTCAAGGATTTAATGTAAGCAGGTTTTCTACTGTGCTGTTGAATCAGGAGTCAAGCGGATGTAATTTGTTTATCCATATTGATGTAGGAGTTTTGTCACTAAAATTGACAAAGTGGGAGATTGTTAGAGCATTGCTCGGTTGAACCCACCATGCGCTGGTATGTCAAGTGTGGTTGTCATATTTTAGTGAATCAAAACTCATATTAAGAGTCGCTTGATTTGTACTAGAGTTATATGATGAGTGCCAAATATTGCATATTTATACACCTTTTTATTGGCATTTAGCTCATCTTTTGCGCTTAGAAATCAGATATTATCCCAGATTATGTGTTTTCTTTGTTTTCAAGAATAAATATTTTTATTAATTAATTTTGTGTTTTTAGGTAATAAATAAAGCTCGGAGAAACTGAGGAGCCAAGGAGCGAAGAATTGGAGTCGAGCGTCTATGGAGCAGAAAGCCAAAGCCCACGCGCGCAAACAGTTGCAACCCAACAAGTAGCAACTCATCTACAAGACATGGGCTTGAGCTAGACCCATGACCCGCGACCCGGATCCGAGCCCGTCCATCCTGAGCCGTTCAGATCTTCCCCAGTTGCATCTAACGGTCGCTGCCTCCACTCGCATCGAAGTTCGCTGCTCCCGTGCAACACCCGCATCACTCCAAGTCTTCCTCGGCCGTCCGTATCTCTCCCAGCTGCATCCTACGCTCGCTACAACCCTCCTCATCAAAGCTTGATGCCTCCGCTCCACAGAAAACTCGCATACCCCTATACCCTATCGAGCAACCCATTCCTTTCTTCTTCTTTCTCTTTCTTCTCTTCTCTCTTTCAACAACTCTGCAGAAACCATCCCCCTTCACCGCCTTCACCCATACCGTTCACAGACCCATCATCACCTTCCTCCATCACCAACAACCCCATCAGTAGCACCTTTTTCCGCCACACCTAAGTCGTGGTTATCTCTCACATAGCTTCTCATAACCCTAGAAGCTAAGTTAGAGATAAACAAGACTAGGGTTTTCTCTATCACCACAAGCAAGGCTACCAAAGACGAAGTGACAAGAGGAGAGCTTGATTCAGAGGCTATCATAGTATGGGTTGCATTTAATTTGTGTTTTAAAGTAAATTAGGGTTTGATATTTTGAGTCGGTTGCATGTATAAATAGAGGTGAATTGTGTTGATAGAAGGTATGCCTGGATTAGCCAGAGCAAAGAATTAGATTTAATTTGTGTTCATTTTTATTTTAATGTTTTAATTGAAGTTGCTAGGGTTTCAGTGAAACCCTAATTCACTATGGTGATTTCAACTCTGCTTGAATGTTCTTGAGAGCTTAAATTATAGATACAACTTCAATTCTAATACCCAATACTTTACTCTCACAATGGATATCTTGTATTGGTAGGCCTTTAGATGTGTATAAATTTATGGCCTACGGTGATAACCGCAAGTGCATGGCGTCTATCGGAGACGCGGCAAGTACGGGTCGATCCACAGAGACTTGTGGTGCTCTTGTATGATCTAAGGCTTGCTCTAGACTGAGTTCTAGTGACGGTAATACGTAACACAATGGTTTTGTTGCCGATACGGCTGGATAATGTGAAATGAACCTAAACTAAGGTATAGACAGTGATAGAAAGGTGATACTAGGGCTGCAAATCCACCACTAACCTACACTGTGTATTCATCTCATGATATTACTCTTGTTCTTATGCTAGATAAAGGCGAGGTGTCAAGTCTGCCTTAAACCTAAAGTGTTTCTCCGCTTGACACGTTAATCACAACTAAAGTATATTTCCAAAGTATTACCTGTCTGATTAGAGTACAAATAATCTGAGGATCATAATAAATTCATTAAACTTGGGTTGGAGCATAAACAACACAGAGGGAATCAAACTACAGTGCATCCATGGCATTGGCATGCACTGTGAGAGCAAAGTGTTATCACACTGAGATTAATTCTATCTAGAAAATAGTTAAGCAATCAAGAACAGTTCATGAAGAAACACACAGTGATAAGCTAGGGTTTCATCTCAAACCCTAGTAATTTAAATTAAAGCATCAAGAAAATAAACAAACTACAAATTAACCCTAATTGAAGCACTGGCTAGTCCAGGCATGAATTTCTTTCACAAACCCCTCATTCTATTTATACATGCAGTTTCCCAAAACTTCAAACCCTAATTTTCTTTAAAATAAAAATTAAATTAAACATCTCACCCACGTCGCTCCACCTGCTCTTCCTTCAATCGATTCATGCTTCCGTAGTTGGTGAAACCCTAGTTTTAGTTTTCTCTAAATTAGCTTCTAGGGTAGAAGCTAAGTGAGAGAAAACTAACCTAGAGAAGTGGTGCGGCTGCTAGAGTTGGTGGCTTCATGTCAGGAAGGTGATGATGGAGGTGGTGTTGACAGGAGATAGGGTGGAGAGGGGGAGAAGGTGGCGGAAGAGCAGAGCTCTGCTCTGGGTTCTCTGATGGAGACGGGAGAGGTGAAGAAAGAGAAGATGGAGAAGAGAATGGGTATGGCTCGAGAGGTATAGGGTAGGTAGTTTTGCTGTGGGGCGGAGACATCAAGCTTTGATGAGACTGATGGAGCGAGCGTCAGATCTAGGAGAAGAAATCTCAACGGCTCAACATGATTTGGAGTGATCTGGTGTTGAGCGGAGCATCGAGAAGTAGATGTGAGCGAAGGAGCGACCGTATGATGCATCTGGGCGAGATCTCAACGGCTCGGGATGAGCGGGTTCGGATCCGGGTCGTGGGTCGGGTCTAGCTCAAGCCCATGTCTTGTAGATGAGTTGCTACTTGTTGGGTTGCAAGCTGTTTGCTGCGGCTTTGTATCTGCTCCATAGATGCTCAACTCCAATTCTTCGCTCTTTGGCTCCTCAATTTCTCCGGACTTTATTTAGTACCTAAAAACACAAAATTAATTAATACAAGTATTTATTCTTGGAAACAAAGAAAACACAGAATCTGGGATAATATCTGATTTCTAAGCGCAAAAGATGAGTAAAATGCCAATAAAAAGGTGTATAAATATGCACTATTTGGCACTCATCATGTATCCATTGTAGTTAGACTACAACTGTGTTGTTGTATTGCAGCTTAAGCCTTAGAACTAGATGCTAATTCCCTTGACTGGTTGTGCTTAATTAGACAACCAGTGCTCCGGGTTAGTTCCTTAGCTGAATATTGAAGTATCACTAGGAGAAACTCCTAAGATAGGTGGTAGAAGTGACAAGATTCACTTATCTGTATAGGAACAAGAACTCAACTTAGTTGAACACACTATAGGAATCGAGGTGGATTTGAAGACCTAGCAATCCTTTACTCTCACTTTTTTACCTTAGTTTAGAGTCACTTCGATTCAAACTCAGTAGTATAGGCAACAAAACCACAATATTATTCTGTCACTTTTGAAATCAGTTTAGGAAGCCATAAGATCACTTTAAGCACACCCATTTCTCTGTGGGATCGACCCGTATTTGCCACGTCTCCGATAGACGCCGTGCACTTGCGGTTATTACAAGTAGGCTAAATTAGAAACCCCTTTCCAGGCCTACCAAGTTTTTGGCGCCGTTTCCGGGGACTTGGCGTGTGCCCTGTTGATTGTTGGCATTTCTTTACTGATTTTCACCCCTGTACATAGTTACTTTGAATTGTTATTTGTATGCCCTGACTTAGTATAAATTAGCTAAAGTTTTTCTTTTTCTTTTTCTTGCATCCTTTACATTCTTGCATCTGTATTGCATTTTAGCAAGCGTAACTTTTTGTTTCCCTGCCATTTTAGCTGTAACTTTCATTTTTTCTTAGTTTTTTCCCTGCATTGCACCTGGTTTGTGCATCTGTTCTTGCACTCATACATTGTCACATCTGTTTAGAGTATGCTGTAGTCTGTTCATGAGCATGTTAGCATTAGCTGTAGCTTTAACTTCTTCTTCAATCATAAGTCAGCATTTCACCAGCCCTGTAAAGCCTCACTGTTGTGCTTGCAAGTTCTATCTTTTATTTTAGCTCAATGTCTCCTAGCCTTGCTTGTTAAAGCTGTGTCTCTCTCAGCCCATTGATCGGCATATGTTGGAGCTTACATTGTAAGCCTGTTAGTTGTACCTGTCAATGCATGTTGCTCATTTACCCTGAGCATAATCATTTGCTGCATATCTGTTGCTTTGCAAAAATCCCTGTTGTGAAATTCTAGTAGCATTTTGATAATCTTGCTTTAACTTTTCAAGTTTGGGAACTAAAACTCTTTGTTGAGCTACCAGGTACTTGAGAAGCTGAATCATAAACCCAAGGAAGACAAGAAAAAGGCGCAGAACATGAGTTCACAAAGCCCTGAGCAAACTGCAATTCAGGTGAGTGGCTTCGCCATGTCTGTGTGCTGAATTGTATGAATGTATGCATGAATCTGCGATCACAATGAGTTGTGTATCATAACTGACTTGTGCAACCCTCCAGCCCCTTGAAGCCGTGTGAGGTCGTGTTGCAACTTGGTTAACCAAGTTTGCGGCATTCCCCTTTTGAAATCAACTGGATTGGTTGAGGTCAACCGATCCGATTGACTCGTGAACAATTGAACATATACCTGCTTTGAGCTAGTGTTATGTTTGTGTGCTGAGCCAAGCCATAACAAGCATATTGTAGTGCCCTGTGTTATCTGCTGAAACATTGTGTGTGCCCTGTGCAATTACTCATTTGGCATACCCTGAGCTCCAGCCCCCTGAAGCTGTGAGCTTGAGCAGCAACCCAGATAACCCAGACATTTGCAAACCTGTGTGGATTTCCTGTCATTTGATCAATTGCCAAGCTAGTCACCTTGAGTTGCATACCCTGAGCATTACCCTGTCAGCCCTGTTGCATTTGTGGATTGGTTTTAGCATTGTGTGTAATCTTATAACATTTGAATGAGTGTTGAACATCATGAGTAAGCATAATCATCTGCACATAATCTTGCATCTGCCAAATTGTGCTCTCCACTTAATCTTGTCATGTGCATAAGCTAAGCTGCAACTTAGTCTCTTTAGCTTGCTGTCAACTGAACCAGTTGACCTAACAGCCCTGCACACCCTATGTCTGCATGCATAACCCCAGCTTGGGCTATCCTCTGATATGTGCAACTGTACCTTGGCTAATCAGTGCAACATTTGGAATCCATTTGCACAAACCCTGAAAACTGGCTTTTGATGCAATTGAGCGTAGCCTCCTTGTCTTGACGAAACCATTGGTTGTTTGAGTGATATTCTTGCTTGATGTGTTGTGGGTGTTTCTGTTTGAAGTATAAATTAATTGCCTGTGCTGTGCTGTTTGAAGTCTAAATTAATGACAGCCCTGTGACATTTGAATACACATTGACTGCATCTGTTGTAACCTGTGCTGTGTAGTTTCCAGCAATAGGAGCACTTCTGTGTGCTTAGTTCTTTGAGAAAGTCTGTCATTCTTGTGAGCTTGCGCTACCCTGTGTGCTGAGCTGCACTTAGAGCTGTGACTAACCTGAGCACAAACCAACCTGGGCTCTGCAACTAGAGCCATATGCACCCCTGTGTTGTATAGCAACAAAAAGCACACTTCTGTGCTTAGTTCTGTGAAATGGTGTGAGTTTGTGCCAACTTCTGCTGCTGCCAAATTGGGCTGCCAACTTGCCAATCTCTGCACACACTGGGCTTGCACATACCTGGGTTGTAAGTCTGCCAACCCGAGCTGCCAGCTGCTGGGCTGTACACACATCTGAGCCCACATCATCTGGGCTAGAACCCACACTGTTGGGCTGTTTAACATCACATGGGCTCTGCTCAAAACCAAACAGCTGGGCTGCACATACTAGGCCGTGTACAAGCTTGAAGCCCATATAAACCAAAATGCCCATTTAAACCAAAACCCACATAAACCAAATTGAAACCCATATAAACCAAATTCCCACATAAACCAAAGCCCATTTTCATGTTATATTTGTAAGAATGTTAATGTTTCTGTACATTATCTTTTGGGTTGACCCTCAACTCTTTAGATTGTTAGTAAATTTTTGTATATAATTCAGTAGGACTTGTTAAATTTTTCTTTTCTTGAATCGGTTGAGTCTTCTTGCACATATATTATGCTAATCCGATATGATCTCCACGGAGAATGATTGGATTCTAGCCTTGACTAGTGAAGCTCTAACCTTGCTCCCGCCGACATCCCATTAATCTCTTCCCTTTTCTCTTATCAAAGATAGTTCTCTCGGTATGTGACTGTTTAAATTTTTCTATTTGTTGACACATTGAGGACAATGTTTGATTTAGGTTTGGGGGTGCATTTGCATATAGAGTTTTTAGTCTTTTTAACCTTTTATTTTCATTAAAAAAAAAAAAAAAAAAAAATTGAAAACTCTTTTTGTAAATAAAAACCTCCAACTTTTAGAGATTTTAGAGTCACTAGCATGCTTCTAGCTATGTTTACATAGAGAATTTTTTCAGACCGAAATAACAGAAGTTAGAAGTACCGGAGAACACAATCGGGTTTCTTAGTTGATTAGAGCGTTAAAGTTGGATTTAACCATACCGGAGGGCGAATTAGGTCTTTGTTTAGATATTCGGTAGTAGAATTGTGATCACCCATAGTGGAGACTACCCATTTTACATCAAGTGAGGCACCAACCTTCAATTTTTGCAACTTTCTAGAAAAGTCATTAGAGTGTGTGTCACCGTACGTCAATTCCGGGTAGGAATGGTGAGCTACCCAACTTCGCACCATTTTCAAAGACTACTTTTGATCTCTTGAGTGCTAGTTTTTGTCAATCATGAGGGTGACGTCTAAAGATGAAAACTCCTTCTAAATATCGATTTGCAGTTAGCATCACTCTCTCTCTCAATCAGCAGACCCATAGAAACATATCATCGTCAGCAAGCGGAGCATCATCAGAATATTGAAAGAAAAATTGATATAGTCCAAGGTTTATGTGCAACAAAGAAAAGAAAATAGGATGAGAATTAATAAAATTTATAAAATCAAGACAATACAAGTTGTGGAAAAATTGAGTGATAAAGTCCTTTGTCCATGGAGTTAGTTGTTTCATTATTTGTATTTTTATTTTCACTTTTTGTAAATTAAAGAGTTAAAAAAAAAAAAAAATTGTAGTTTATTTTTGCTACCACCATGGTAAAGAGAGTTCAAGAAGAAAAATCCAAACAACAAGGAAATTGAGTAGAAAAGTTAAAAATTGTCAAGTTTTGTGAAGTTTAGAAGTTCGTCATCAACATTTGAAGACCGAAGAGTGAAGACGTTTCTATGGTTCCTATGAGAGATTGATGTTAATTGCCGATCGGGTGAGAAGTGAGTGAGTACTCCCACCCCTTGCTAATGGTTGATTTCCTTTCTTAGAGATCATCGAGAAAAGATTCTTTTTGTCCACACCTCTGTGGAGTCTCCGAAAATTATTTCGGAAGGTTATCCTTCTTACCTACAACGTGTGCGGGATTTCTCTCTTTATTCCTACCTGCACACATGAGAGACTAAAAAGCGATCTTTTTGAGTGCAATTATCATAAAACCCTAATGGTGAGGCGAAGTCGAGGCTTATGATCACAATCGAATCTGAATTCTTTCATATGGTATGGTTACTTCTCGCTCGGCACTTAAGGATGAGAATGCGTTCTTTGGTAGTTCTAACTTCGTGTTACTAGCATGCGAAACTCTATGTCCTCATAGCTTCTTGGATGCTTGAGACTCTTTTACACTCAAGTTGGAG
This sequence comes from Papaver armeniacum, assembly GCA_023531295.1. Classification (NCBI taxonomy): domain Eukaryota; kingdom Viridiplantae; phylum Streptophyta; class Magnoliopsida; order Ranunculales; family Papaveraceae; genus Papaver; species Papaver armeniacum. Next base: position 257,979 of record JAJJWW010006143.1, on the reverse strand, counting down.
AAGGTTTTGTGGGTACACCTCCAAACCCTCACGAGACTATAACTCGTCCACTAGGGACACCTAGGGGTTTAAAGGCTTAGTGCATACACTAAATGCATTCGAGAGACCTGCGACAGGGGTATAGTTAGGATTTCCTAATTTCTGTTTCACTTGAGGACAAGTAAAATTCAGGTTTGGGGGTATTTGATGAGTGTCAAATATTGCATATTTATACACCTTTTTATTGGCATTTAGCTCATCTTTTGCGCTTAGAAATCAGATATTATCCCAGATTCTGTGTTTTCTTTGTTTTCAAGAATAAATATTTGTATTAATTAATTTTGTGTTTTTAGGTAATAAATAAAGCTCGGAAAGGAGGAGCCAAGGAGCGAAGAATTGGAGTCGAGCGTCTATGGAGCAGAAAGCCAAAGCCCACGCGCGCAAACAGTTGCAACCCAACAAGTAGCAACTCATCTACAAGACATGGGCTTGAGCTAGACCCATGACCCGCGACCCGGATCCGAGCCCGTCCATCCTGAGCCATTCAGATCTTCCCCAGTTGCATCTAACGGTCGCTGCCTCCACTCGCATCGAAGTTCGCGCTCTCCGTGCAACACCGGATCACTCCAAGTCTTCCTTAGCCGTCCAGATCTCTCCCAGCTGCATCCTACGCTCGCTACAGCCCTCCTCATCAAAGCTTGATGCCTCCGCTCCACAGGAAAACTCGCATACCCCTATACCCTATCGAGCAACCCATTCCTTTCTTCTTCTTTCTCTTTCTTCTCTTCTCTCTTTCAACAGCTCTGCAGAGAACCATCCCCCTTCACCGCCTTCACCCATACCGTTCACAGACCCATCATCACCTTCCTCCATCACCAACAACCCCATCGCAGCACCTTTTTCCGCCACACCTAAGTCGTGGTTATCTCTCACATAGCTTCTCATAACCCTAGAAGCTAAGTTAGAGATAAACAAGACTAGGGTTTTCTCTATCACCACAAGCAAGGCTACCAAAGACGAAGTGACAAGAGGAGAGCTCGATTCAGAGGTTATCAGAGTATGGGTTGCATTTAATTTGTGTTTTAAAGTAAATTAGGGTTTGATATTTTGAGTCGGTTGCATGTATAAATAGAGGTGAATTGTGTTGATAGAAGGTATGCCTGGATTAGCCAGAGCAGCAATTAGATTTAATTTGTGTTCATTTTTATTTTAATGTTTTAATTGAAGTTGCTAGGGTTTCACTGAAACCCTAATTCACTATGGTGATTTCAACTCTGCTTGAATGTTCTTGAGAGCTTAAATTATAGATACAACTTCAATTCTAATACCCAATACTTTACTCTCACAATGGATATCTTGTATCCATTGTAGTTAGACTACAATTTGTGTTGTTGTATTGCAGCTCAAGCCTTAGAACTAGATGCTAATTCCCTTGACTGGTTGTGCTTAATTAGACAACCAGTGCTCCGGGTTAGTTCCTTAGCTGAATATTGAAGTATCACTAGGAGAAACTCCTAAGATAGGTGGTAGAAGTGACAAGCTTCACTTATCCGGGTATAGGAACAAGAACTCAACTTAGTTGAACACACTATAGGAATCAGAGGTGGATTTGAAGACCTAGCAATCCTTTACTCTCACTGTTTACCTTAGTTTAGAGTCACTTCAGTTCAAACTCAGCCGTATCGGCAACAAAACCACAATATTGTTCTGTCACTTTTGAAATCAGTTTAGGAAGCCATAAGATCACTTTAAGCACACCCATTTCTCTGTGGGATCGACCCGTATTTACCACGTCTCCGATAGACGCCGTGTACTTGCGGTTATTACAAGTAGGCTAAATTAGAAACCCCTTTCCAGGCCTACCATTATACTTCGTATAGGTTAGCTTGAAAGCTATATGTTATGAGACATTACAAGTATTGCGAAGTCTTGAAGATGTGAAGAAGTACAGAGCTACAACGAACCGCGATCATCCTTCCACTTGAGGTTAGTGATATTTGACTTGATTTGTTTCATTCCCTATCGTATCTTTCAAGTCGTGCATATTGAAAACATAACTGCGAATGTTTGAACTCTAGATAGACATAGTATTAAGGAATACAATACGAGGTTTATTGCTTAACCATTAAACTTTGTAGATAAGACATCGTCATAATCATTTGAATGATATTGTGATTATGTATGGGTATATGGTGAGGATTTCATCCTAGGGAACAATGCTTGCATGTGTTCTAAGGAAGTAAGTTCATGGAACTTGTTTTGTGAACCGAAAAGAAATGGCCAGGAGTTATTGGTTTTGTTATTCATTGATTATCTTATGAACAACCAATATGTGTGATTTAGTAGAACCGCACACAACTTGTTGTGTTCTTGGTAGAACTGTTCACAATGTCGTGACTTATGTATTGGTAGAACTTTTATTAGTAAAACCAGTCTTAAGTAATCACCTTGGTATGATCGGATTTGTAGCTGCCAAAAATGTAAGGGGAACCGATCCTTGTAAGGGGTGAAGAGAACCGATCCTAGTAAGGGGTTAAGGGAACTGATCCTTGTAAGGGGTGAAGGGAACCAATCCTATTAATGGGTGCAGTGAAAAGAGGGAACCGATCCTTGTATGGGGTGCAACACATTTATAGAAGAAAGGGGAACCGATCCTGTAGTAGCAGGAAATCCCACACTACACCCATGAAAGATTAATAAGATCTTCAAGTCATATTTGGATTAAGAACACTAATTTTATTAATGAAATTTGTGAATTCCTTTACAAGAAATATTAAATGACACTCAAATTACAATTGATCTCTCTCCTACAAGTCTAACTTTCTTTCTTAACAAAATGAACCTCCCCTTTTCCTGCTGCCTAGCGGCTCTATTTATAGGGTCTTACATAGTGGATGATAGCTATTAGATTCCCTAATATCGGATCTGTCCTGTGGCTATTCGCAGAATGTGTCGCAGACTATTTTGAGTTGTTTGCCAAGCATCACACTTTAGTCGTGACTTATTTTGATATCATCTGTTACGTCATGTGGACTTTATTTGCGACGCTAACACTTTCTCTGCGTCATTAATATACTTCCTGCGACACTATCATTGTTGTGTCGCAGAAACTGTCGCTATGTTGATGTTGTTGCGGTATTGTGGTACTACATCTTGCCTCTTCTCATGTCTTTTGCTACGAAGAAGGAAATGATATGAGAATCAATTTTATACTTATGCTGCGGTTCTTCATCTTTTCATATTCTTCTTTCCACACGTGTCTTCTCTTCCACTTATTTCTCGACACGTCTTTAGTAATCGTTGTTTTTGACCGTTCCCATCTTACCATTAATTATACCCACGTTCGAAGAGTTTTCCTATATATAGTCTTCCACCATTTACATTTCTTTCTTTATTTTATCTTCCTCTTCTTTGCAAATTTCACTATTTTTTATTCTTCGTTTCTTCTATAGATCTTCATCTTTTTCATCTTTCTTCCCTGAATCAACTTATTTATCAAGACTAATATGCTGATGTTCTCCATGGAATCATCAAAGTAAGTTTTCTTTAAACTTTTACTGGAGAGATCTTTGATGAAATCAATCATATTCTCTAATTTGATGAACATATTTTCTATATTTCTTCTGTTGTTTGACCAATTCCCATACTTTTCTTATTTCAGCAAAGATGTATCTGCTCTTAAAATTACAGTACCAAACCCCAAAACAAATCAGGGTTCTAATGCTGAAAAACCTCCTCGCAAAAATCTTGCGAATAAAAACAAGAGAAAGCCTGAGGAGCAAAAGGTTAGTAAGAAACACTGCTCTTTTCTCATAACAATATTGTTGCCTCTGTTTCTTATCTAAGTTTTGATTCGCAGGATGGCGAGAAACCTACAAAGCCCATAAAGAAATTACGCCACGCTATGGCTGTAGAAACTGCGGCGAAATTTCCTCCACTTGTTGCTTCATCACCCAAACCGCAACCATCAAATTTAGATGAAGTTCCCTTAGAAACTCCTGCGGTTTCTACACAAGCTAGTTCGCAACCATCCTCTTCTTTTAAATTTCCTTCTTCTTCTTTCAAAGAAATTCCTTTTAAAATTCCTGTGGTTCCTTCATTAAATGAATTGCAGTCACCAATCCCTTAAGATTTTCCCTTGAAAACTCATACGGTCTCATCGCAGGTTAATTTTCCATCTTCCCCTCGCAAAGGGGCTGCCTCAGAATTAACCCCTTCTCCTATTCTTTTATTAACTGAAACTTCTCATGTTTCTCCTCCGCGTGTTTCTTCTTCTCCTACCACTGTCGTTTCTCATTCATCTACTAGTTCTTCAAAGGAGGAAATTAGTTTAGATGTTATTTTTAAGACCTTAGCTAGCATCTTGGACGATGCTAAGAGCTCTTCTGATCCTACCAAGTCTGAGGTGTGCGGTTTGCTGAGTAGATATATTGGTCCTGACAAGACAACTTCACAAGCTCAGTTGGAAAAACAAGTTGATTCTTTGACTCAACATCTTCAAAACGTTAGTCTTGAACGTGACCTTCTTAGGAAGAAGAATGAAGAATTAAAAGGTATGTTGGTCATTACTACTAATCTCTTTAGCTTCTTGTCAACTATGTATCTCTTTATTTAATTTCATGCGACTTCTTTCTTTCGCATGTTTAGTCTTGCATCAAAAACGAAAAATGGAGATATATCATCTTGAATCCGTTGCTGAAGAAGTCCGCGTTGAAAAAGAAAGTTGGGTAGATCAATACAACCGATTAGATAACCTTCATACATACTCCATTGATCATATAGAAAACCTTTACAATGAGAATTCCCAATTATTTTCGCAGCGAAATGTATTAGATAATGAGATATCTCGACTCAAATATTCTTTGAATATTGCTAATTTAAGGATGGAAAATTTATTAGATGAGAATAAGGTTTTGTCGGGGGAAAAGCGTACTTATCTAAATAACATGGCAATTTCGTCGCAACAATTCAATGTTCTTCAAAATGTTTGCGATCGTCAAGAACAAGATCTTCACTTATTAAGAAATGAACTTAAGATGTTGCAAGAATCCTCATCCGCTGAAAAGAACTCATTAAAGAATGAGCTTGAGGAGTTGCGGGAGTTATCTATTACTGAGAAGAATAAGTTTATTCAAGCTAGAATAGCTTTAAAAGATAAGGTTGACCAACTTAAAAAGCAATATACGCAATTAGAAGAATCTCACTCTTCTCTTGCGAAAGAAAATAAGTTTCTTCGTTCAAAAGAGAAGAAATTTCAATCTCGCCTCAAAGGTTTAATTGGCGATGAATTTGATGACGCAATGGACCGCTGGGAGAATTATAGTTTGTCTGTAATCCAACATCTTATTTCGCAAAAAGAAGGTAGTCATAAAGATTTGACTGCCGCAACTAAAAAACTTTTCATTGCATCATGGTTTTCCCCTTCTTTCATTTCCCTAATATCTTCTTTTTCATTTTCGCAGAATCCGAGAAAACTCTTCGATCTTCTCTTATTCCCAAATTCGCAAGGAGAATGCACTTCTTGCCACTACTACTGCTGTTTCTCACGACCGTTACGAAAGAAGGCTTGACTATACTATTCACTTCAAGGATATTCAAGACAGGAATCGCCAAAAGGAGCTTCTGCGCCAAGGTCATCTTGAAGCTCAAGTCCTTGTGAATAAAATTCTTCTAGCCAATTCTCTTCCTACCGTGGCTGTTGATCCCTTGAAAGTAGAAGAAAATGAAATTCCTCGTCCCATTGATGACGACTTCTATTATGAGAGTGGCGGAGAAACTTTGGATGATGAAGGGAATTTCTTGGATAAGGAAGGGAATTTGATTGTTGTTGCCCGCCAAGATGAAGAGGCTAATGTTAGGACTGATGCTAATGTTGGTGCTGATCGGGGTGATTCAGAAATTCCTTCTAAGGAAGTCGTCGTTGAGGATGACCAGGATAAGAATGTAAAGGAGTCTTCTCTTAAGAACACAACTGTTAGTGAGAATCAAGAAGGAAGGGTTGGTGATAGCAAAGTCATTGGCGAGAAACAACCAAATAATGAAGCTTGAAATTTTTCTGGTTTTAATTTTTTGCGGTTCTTGAATTTCTGCGGCTTCTTGTTGTATTTCAGTATTTTGCATTGGTACTCTTTAAATTTTGCTTATGGTTGGTTTCCTTTGTCATTCTAAATATTCTTGCGAGTTCTCCTCAATATTTTATCCGTAAGAAATATAATGCTTCTTTTTTACCAATTCCCATACTTGCCTCTCATTATATTTCTTTGGATGGATGTAATATATTGTTGTCTCATGCATTGCCTCAAATCACATATTAGAGATTGTTGCCTCTAGTTGTGAATTTTCCTGCATAATAAAGAGAAAGTAAATTTGAATAAAATGTTAGTTGGATAATATTATCATGTGGTCTTATTTTGCCTTCCTAGTTAAAGGTCTTATTTTGCCATCTTTTGTTGCGACAAAATCGCAGGACGTTTTTGCATTTTCATACAAAAACCCATTGATCTTGCCTTAGCTTCTTTTTATATAGTATTTTTGCCTCTTCGGGAATATTGCGACAATATGACAGGCCTAAATAATCTTGCGAATATAAAGCCCCATGACATTGCCGTCTTGCGACGAAATCTCAGGACGTCTTTACACCTTTCATGTAAAGACCCATTGATCTCGTCTTAACTTTTGCGTCGTGTATTCTGGCCTCTGCAGGAGTATTGCACAAATATGACAAGCCTTTTTACTCTCGCGAGTAAAAAGCCTCATGACATTTGCATCTTTGTAGACACGTATCAGCTCCCTAGTGGAGGGTGCCGCCCTTATATTCCCCCTGGCTTCCCTTTCAAGGAGACGTACCCCTACCGGGTTAGGGTGGGCTCCTCCCATCCAGTCTTAACAACAACCAGCTGTTTTCGCAGTCTCTTATCCTTTTTGCCTATAGGGCTTATAGTTACGAGACTGCACCCTAAGTGAGGATTCTTTTCGGGCCGGGTGCATCATTTGCCAAGACTTTTCAAGGATGGCAAGGTACGCTCCAGACGCCCCTGGCACCCTTGACTCAACCGTGTACCTTGGCACCTTGATCGTTTTCTGCACCCCTTGGGTGGAGTCCTTAAGTCGCCCAACTTAGTACAAGTTAAGTTACATGTCTAAGTCAAGAATCTTTAGGTTTCTCCCCCGGATGGGCTTTCATTGACCCCAAAGTCCATGGTCTTTCAGGTTCCGATGTTGTATCATCTTTACCTGAGCCATGCCGCAGGTACCCCCTTATATGACGCACGATAGGTCTTACATTTTCCTCTTGCGAAATGTCTCTTCGCGAACTAGGTTGTGCGTCATAAAGGTTTGCCCTTTGTCAAAGATTTTTGCGGTATTTTTTCACGTATTATTGAATATTTCAGCGGTATTTTTTCACTGGTATATCAATTATTTCAACGGGCTTTTCTCACTGATTTTTTTTTATTTATTACACTTGCTGCTTTTCTTTTATAAAATTAATTCGCAATCAATTCGTTATACAATTCATAACATTTCTGTGAATCATTTATGGATAATACTTTTTTAAATATGCCCGATTCCAAGGCATGTCTAATCTGCGACCTACGTCGCTTCCTTCTGGGTCCATTAGTTTATAAGCTCTTGTTCCAACAATTTCCTTAATGATGTATGTCCCATCCCACTTGCTTGCTAATTTTCCTCCAGCTTCTTTTTGGTATATTGGTGTTTCTCGCAGAACCAAATCTCCCGGATTGTACTCGCGAACTTTGACACGCTTATTATATTCTCTGGCTAATCGCCGTTGGTAGTTTTCCATATGTTGCAGCGCCTTTTCTCTCTTCTCTTCCAAATCATCAAGTTCACAGAGTATTAATCCCGCGCTAAGATTCTTTTCCCAGGTTTCTCTTTTTGTTGTTGGAATGACAACTTCTGTTGGTAATACTGCCTCCACTCCATATGTTAAGCAGAAAGGAGACATTCCAGTAGCTTCCCTTCGAGTTGTATTATAAGCCCATACTGCATTATGTACTTGCTCACACCATGATCTAAGATATCCCTCCAACTTCTTCTTCAATATATCTGCGATGGTCTTGTGGGTTGCCTCTGCTTGTCCATTTGCTTGCGGGTATAAAGGTGTTGACTTTCCACATTTTATTTTAAATGCATTGAGCAGCATTTCTATGTTCTGTCCTTCAAACTGCTTCCCATTGTCTGACACCAATTGTGCGGGAATCCCAAATCTACAAATTATGTTCTCAAAAATGAATGTGAATATATCTTTGTCGCGGATATGTTGTACTGCCTTCACTTCTGTCCACTTTGTGAAATAATCCGTTGCTACTATCAGGTACCTTCTTTGCCCTGGTCCATGTAAAAATGCTCCTACAATATCCAATCCCCACTTTCCGAAAGGCCAAACACCCTTGGAGGATGTTAATGGTGCTCCTGGTGCATGTATTCTTTTACCATTTTTCTGACAATCTTTACAACGCCTTGATAATCTTTTTGCATCCTCATGCATATATGGCCAATAATAACCCTGTATTATTGCCCTATATGCTAAAGATCTTCCTGCACTATGGTTGCCGGCATCCCCATTGTGTAACATTGATAATATCTTCTCTCCTTATTTCCTTGCTAAGCATCTGAGGGATGGTCCACTAAAAGACTTGCGATACAATATTCCATCTCTTAATTCATAATTTGTAGCCCGACTTCTCAGTTTGTGAGCCTCCAATCTGTCTTTTGGTAATTCTTCCTTCGCTAAATATGCATGAAGTTCCCTTCTCCAATCTGTGTCATGTTCTGCGACATCAGCTGCGATGTTAGGTGCAACATTTTCTGCGGCATTTGATGTCGCATTTCCTGCGGCATCTGACATTATCTCGTCTGCTAATTCACCATTTCCCACTTCTATGTCCATTACGTCTCCTTCCTTGTCCTATTCTTCTTTGTCAATCGATGGGGATAAGAGTGCTTCGATTTTAATGCATCTTGCAGTCGGATTTATCATCATACTTGGAATAAAAGCAAAAGCATCAGCAAGTCTGTTGTACTTTCTTGATATGTGTCTCCATTTTAGTTTTGGTATCTTTGCAACTAATTCTTCAACAAGTTTCTTATATTTCTTTAAAGATTGTTCATTTGTAACATATTCCTCTTTAATTTGACGAATCACAAGCTGCGAATCACTAGTAATTCTTGCGTTTTCTAACTTCATTTCTATCGCGAATTTTAAAGCAAGCACCACTGCCTCATACTCTGTTTCATTGTTGGTTGATGCGAACTCCAATCTGAATGAAAAAGCCATTCTTTCTCCTTCTGGGGAAATTAAGACAATTCCAACTCCATTTCCTTCTCCATTTGATGACCCATCAACTAAGATTTCCCATATATCTGGCTCTGTCAACAAATCTTTTGGATCACCATACTCTTCCTCTACATCCATCATCTCTTCTACTGATTCATCTTCTTCTAAAGGGAATTCTGCCAGAAAATCTGCGATGACTTGCGATTTTGGTGAAGATAATATCTCATATTTCAACTTGCAATGACCCACTTGTGCGTTCCATCTTTCCACTCGTCCTGATCTTTTTGAGTTCTTCATTACTGATTCAATTGGTGTTTTGGTTAATACCCTGGTGTGTGCCTGAAAATATATGCGGAGCTTGAAAGATGCATAAACCAATGCTAATATTAACTTCTCAATCTTGGAATAATTTTTTTCTGCGGCGTTAAAAGTTATGCTAATATAATAGATTGGTTTTTCCATTCCTGCGTCTATTCGCAGCAATACAACACTCAATGCATATTGTGTTGTCGCGAGATAAATCAACAATTCTTCTCCAGGTTCTGGTTTTTGTAGAATGGATGTATCCATCAAATGTTCTTTGATTCCTTGAAAAGCTTTTTCGCACTCTTCTGTCAATTTGAACTTTGCACCCTTCTTGAGTATATTGAAAAAATGCTTACACTTATCTGATGATCGAGAGATAAATCTTCCAAGTGAAGCTAAAAGCCCATTTAGTTTCTGCACCTCTTTAACTGTTGCTGGCGTTAGCATGTCGTGAATTGCTTGAATCTTCTCCGGATCAACTTGGATTCCTTCTTTTGACACAATGTAACCTAAAAAATTTCCTGACGCAATTCCTATAGCACACTTTTAGGGATTCAACTTGATGTTATTTAACCGCATCTGCTCAAAGATTTCTCTCAAGTCCTGTACATGGTATTTAGCTTCTTTGATTTTTACCAACATGTCGTCCACATATACCTCTAATGTCTTGTGTATCCACTTTGCAAACACCTTTTCTACCATTCGCTGATAAGTTGCTCATGTGTTTCGCAAGCCAAATGGCATTTTGGTGTAACAAAATAAGCCTCTTGGTGCGAAAAACGCAGTATGTTCTTGGTCTTCTTCTGCGAGAGGAATTTGATTGTAACCTTTGTACCCATCCAAAGTTGACACTCTTTCATTCCCTGCGGCTGATTCTACCATTTGCGGAATATCTGGAAGTGGATAACTGTCTTTAGGGCAGGCTTTATTTAGATCTGTGAAATCTATGCAAATCCTAATCCCTTTATTCTTCTTTGGAACAATAACCATATTTGCAATCCATTCTGGATACGATGCTTCTCTTATAATTCCTGCGTCCAACATCTTCTGGAGCTCCTCCTCAATTTGGGAATGATGATCTGATGAGATTTTCCTTATCCTTTGTTTAAATGGTCTTATATTTTTGTCAATTTTCAACTTATGACATGCAATAGATGGATCAATTCCTGGTATTTCATCCATACTTCCTGCGAAGATATATTTATATTCTCGCAAAAGGCTAATAGTCCTTTCTTCCTCTTCTGCGTCCATTTTGGTTCCAATATTTATCTTTAAAGGCTCTTCCTCAGTACCTATATTTACTTCTTTGGTTGGTTCTGCGGCGACATAACTTGACTTGGGTTCATTCATTGGTGTTGGTTCTTTTATTTTCTTCGCTGATTCCTTTCCATCTTCTGAAATCTCGCTAGGTATACCTCTTCCTTCTTTTACTCTTATTGCGTATATTCTGAATTCCTCTTCTTTCTTTGCTTCTTTTACCAATTTCTTGCGATACTGCTTCTTCTTTGCTCGTCCTTCACATTGCCTCACTTCTACTTGAAAACACAATTTTGCGTCGTCATCATCTCCTTGAATTTCTTTTACTCCGCTCGGCGTAGGAAACTTGATACGTTGGTGTAATGTTGACTCCACAACCTTAATTGCATATATCCATGATCTTCCCAATAGCATATTATATGGCGATTCCATATCCACCACACATAATGTTATTTGTGTTTCAATCTCTCCCAAAGGAATTCGCAACACTATCTCCCCTTTAGGTTTTGTTGTAGAATTTCCAAATCCATGGATAAGATATGCTGAGTTAGTCATTTCTTCATCTTTGAATCCCATTCCTTTGAATGCTTGATAAAATAGGATATCCGCAGAACTTCCAGCGTCCACTAAAGTTCTGTTTAACCTCTATCCTTCTACAGATCTTGTGGTTATCTTCTTTTCTTTTCGTGTAATAGGAACTGTAATCACTAGAGGAGATAAATGATTTAAGCTACTTTTTGGTATTTCTGATGCTGTGAAAGTGATTTCTTGCTTTTCCCAATCTTTTAAAGGTAATTTTCTCTTCAACGCCATAATCTTTTTCCCTCGAAATATCGCTTATGAATCCTTCCCCTAATATTCTCATGAAATTCATCAACCATAGTTTTTGTTATCGAAATGTCGCAGACTATTTTGAGTTGTTTTCCAAGCATCACACTTTAGTCGTGACTTATTTTGATATCATCTGTTACGTCATGTGGACTTTATTTGCGACGCTAACACTTTCTCTGCGTCATTAATATACTTCCTGCGACACTATCATTGTTGTGTCGCAGAACTTTAGTCGCTATGTTAATGTTGTTGCGGTATTGTGGTACTACGTTGATCCGCTATGAAGGGGTGCAGTGCATACAAGTTAGATACCATATATATGTCGGGAACCGATCCTAGTACCTAGTCATCCATATCTTTAGAAAGCTAGTGTGCCTATGCTTAGTACTCACATGGAGGTAGAACCGAAACTTGTTTTGGTAGAACCGCAAGCCCATGAGTGTGATTGAATGTTTGGTTTGATCAATCACGTAGTTCTTGAAAGTCGATGAACCAATTCTAAACTTGTTTGGAAGTGTGGCAAATCGGTTTCAAGAAAGCAAGTGTGAAAGAGAACTTGCAAGGTAAAGATGTCGACAAAACTTTGAACACGTGCTGAATGCCTAGTTACTATTATTGTTCAAAGAATATTCCTTAAAGGCTAAATGGAAGGTGAATCCCAGTATCGAAACATATAAGTTAAGAATCTTTTAATTAAGGTTATTAATTTGTCTTGGATGGAAACATATGGATTTGGTAATGTGCATTTATCAAATATATTTTCCAAGAGATTTCGATTGTTATTTTTGGACAGAGCATTTCCAGTAATTATGAAAACCGAATCTGGTGTTAATGAGTATCTTGAGAATATTTTCGGTTTTGGAAATTTCTTGGTGTCCAAACTTCCTTGTCTATAAATACAGAAGTTTGCCTTCACTAGCAAACTAATCCTTCGTAACAATTTGACTTCCTCTTTTGTCACTGTTACTGGTGTAGTCGCCTATCGGAGGGGAGAGTAATCTAATTAGGTGAAATCTCTTATGGTCGCTCAGTTTAAAGTCTTCTTTGGGATTGAGAAGCTCTAGCGCGACCCGTTGGTAGGAAACTAGATAATTGCTGTTTATCTTTGTTTTCGATTTGATTTGATTGACTAACGGAGGTTGAAATCTATTTGCACCTAGTTTGTTTATGCTTGAGAATCTTCTCTTCTGATATAAGATTCACTCAAACTAGTACAGAGTTTCGACATGGATCTTTAGACTGTTTGTAGATCTAAAGACGATCTTGTGATAATCCATTGTTAACATAATCCGTTCTGTGTGTGATTGATCACAAGAGGATTCAAGTTATTGTCTGCAAGTTTTTATTGAAGATTAAAGAAGATTTGAAGATGAAGAAGATTTTGAAGATCTGACTTGGATTTATAATCTTTTGTGTGCATAATACTTGTTTGGGAAAAGAGGATCCAATTGATAATCGGTTTATCCTTGTGGTAGATTGGATTGATTGATTGTGGTAGATCGGCATCAACACATTTCCTTTGTGGATTAAAGGTGTTGTTGGCTTAATCTTAATTGATTGCCTTCGGGTGGTTAAAACTTAAGATAGATCTAGACCTGACAAAGGAGTTTATGTTGAGATAAACGGAAGAGCCTTTGTGTAACTCATATCACTTGGTTGAAGAGAGTTGATACCAGACAGATTTGTTGTTCCTTTAATGTTTGGAATACGAACCAAAGGAATTGTTCCAAGTACGTGTTTGAGGCGTGGGGATACTGAAGGAACTGGGTATACTATAGAGTTAGGTGCTTGGTCTCAACTATACGAAGTAAGTGTCATATTTTTTATAGCGGCTTAATCCTGAGAGTATTCAATTCTGGACAAGGTCCCGGGGTTTTTCTGCATTTGCGGTTTCCTCGTTAACAAAATCTTGCTGTGTCGTTTACTTTTATTTTCCGCATTATAATTGTTTTATTATAATTAAAGTAAACTGCACAAACATTAATATCCTATTACTTTATAAGACAATCCTATAGAGTTTGGTTAAGTCCGAACCTAGTTATCAAGTAACACACTTTGTTATCGTATTGTCTCGATCCCGTATCCATAGACAATCACACAAAGTGTGAAACCGATTAGTATTGTCTCGATCTCGTATCCATAGACAATCACTTTCGGAGGAAAGGACTTATAGGTAGGAAAAGTTTAAGCTTGAGGTATATTTGGGTACCCTCGCCTTTTCAACTCCAAAAAGTCTATTTTCAAAGATCATTACTAACAAAATCCAAAAAAAATCTCGAATTTTAGTTATAAAAGTTTAAATTGCCAGAGTTTCAATTGTAAAAGGAAATCAATGTGTTGGAGTATAAATTATAACGGGAAAGAAAATCTCCCTTCAAAGGTTGGTTATCAGAGTTTATAAGATTTTCAATTATGTGACACTTTATATACAGCCACCTAAAATATTGTGTGAAGTAAATGAAGTGCTACCTAAAATATCCATCATGTTACAGGGCCTACGACCCGTTGGGTGTGCGGTCCAACTAGATTCCTAGGGTTGTATATATAGGAAACTATGTAATACTTCTAATTGGATATTCTAATAATATATCCTTCTCCTTGTCTCTACATCTTCTATCTTCACCTCAAATTCTCCCAAAACACGTTATCATACACGATGCTATGCCACAGAGCTAGATTGGATTTGGTAGATTTTTTTTACATCAACGCAGTCATGCGATCGATTGTTGTCAAGCAAATAAAATCGCTGGAATCAAATCAGATAAGTTGGATTTTTTTTCTTTTAATCAAATAAATTGGATCTACTTTCTTTTCCCCCTGTTTTTGATTTTGGCATATCAATTGGGTTCATTAAATCTGTGTTGAAAATTGATTGGGTTTATTAAATCTTTGTTGAAAATCGATTGGGTTTGAAAATTGATTTGAATATGAATTAGGAATTACTTTGATTAATCTAATCGTTTGTGTTTTTTTTTCGATTTTGGCAAATCTCTGTTTTTGATGTTAGCAAATCATAAATCCCTGGTTTTGGCATATCGAAAAGGAAAATTTGTTGGTTGGTCCACAGCCCATTAAGTTAGTTATACTAGGGTCCAACCGGATTTTAGAATTATCACTAGGTCCATAATTATTTGAAACAAGCAAATTGACCACATTACCCCAGCACCACTCACGTGTGAACTCCACCACTTTATTACGATTTCTCCAAATTTAATTAAAACATATAAAGGACCACAATTTTGAGTACATATCTCATACATCATTTACAAATTCGAGTACATATCTCATACATCGCTTACAAAATCCGAGTACATATCTCTGCTACACTACTTACAAATCTGAGTATATATCTTCCGCACTGCTTACATATTAAGTATGTATCAAACATGTTTTGAACCTGCAAATGTGACAAACATGTAACAGTATTAAAACACAGTATTTCACATACGTACTGATGGATCAGACTATAACAAGTGAGAAGACTATGAAAAACAGAATCTAAGAGCAATTTCTATGAGTATGCCATATATGTACTGCAGATTCATGAACTACAAATCAACTGCATGACAAGAATAATTAAGGATCTATGAGAAACAAAGAGAATCGAAGCACATAATACGGTATTTCACATATGTACTTGATGGATGAAACTAAAACAAGTGAGAAAACTATGAAAGAAACAGAATCTAAGAGCGGTTTCTTTGAGTATGTCATATATGTATTCTTTGGATAATACGATCCGAAAGTGCAAACAAATCGAAAACAAAAGATCATCAAATCGAAAGCTAAAATCATTAAAAACATGATAATCTAACCAAATAATCAATAAATACGAACAAGATTCATAAAAATAAGAACAAAAATGACCGATCTCTATGAGTATTCTGTATATGTACTGCTGGATAATAAAAAGAAAAAAAGAATCGAGAGAGCATTATTTTAGTATCGCATATATGTACTTATGGATCAAACAACAAGCGGTAAAACTAAGAAATAAAATAAAATCAAAAGCAGTTTCTATCAGTATGCCACATATGTACTGCTGATTCATGAACTAAAAAACAACTATATGTAAAGAATCTATCAAAATAACGAGATCGAGAGAGTCTTATTTTAGTATCGAAGATATGTACTTATGAATCAAACAACAACAAGTGATAAAACCAAGAACAAAACAAAATCAAAAGCAATTTATATCAAGTATGCAACATATGTACTTGTTGGATAATACCCCTGATACAACAAACAAGCACGGTTTTGATAAAATAAAGAAGTGAAAACAACAAGATAATCAAATCGAAAGTTCAAATATGTTAAAAACATCATAATCTAACCCAACAAATTGAATAATTACGATCAAGATTCATAAAAACAAGACGTCATATACGTCTCGATGGTTAATACACATGCAAACCGAAACCAAACCTATAGATGCATAGTAAACACGTGAAAAACAAGATCGTCATATACGTGCGATGGTTAATACACAAAAGCAAACTGAAACCAAACCAAAATCCAAAAAAATGAAACTAAAATATCGATCTACTAACAAAATGAACATAAAACGTGATTTTATAACCAGATCTGAAATATTTTCATCAAAAAGCACCAGTACATCATATACGTACTGATGATTAATATACAAAATCAAACTAAAAACAAATCAAAGACCAACAAAATGAAATTAAAATATCAGATCTACGATGAAATGAACATCAAACATGATTATCTATCTAGATCTAAAGTATTTTTATAAAAATCGAAATAAAAAATTAACGAATCAAAGCATCACGATCGTAAGCACAAAATATCCACCTACCGATTACAAAATATGAGTTCGAATTCACGAATCGAACAAGCACCTCACGAAATATTCATCTGCAGAGCTCTTCTCTAAAAACATAAAGAGAGAATGGAAAAGAAATGAACATTATTATCCAGTTTTAGATAGTGGAGGGTTTTTTGGGAATTATAATAATACGTCTCATGTGTCCCGCACGTGTACAGGACCTAGGCTTAAAAAATTGGGTCCATTTTCCTTTTTTGTTTTAATTATGGACCTCCGGTTACTGGGCTTTAGTGGGTGGACCTGCCACTAACTAATACCACTATAATAGTACCTATAGGTAATTCCTACTATCGAAAATCCCAGGCCTGCTTACCTTATAAGTATGTCTCTAATATCTCTTTAAGACTGCAGAATATCAAACCAAGAAGGAATTATGCATCAAATTAGACTAGAAAGCCATTAGTTATGGATCGGTTGTCTTTTGGATATCCATCAATTTCACCTCGTACTTCCGATCTCCGTATATTTACTTTAGAAGACATAAAGACTTCCAAGAAAAATTTTAGCCATCATTGGATCATCCGAGAAGACTTGTCTGGAATTACTTATCGTGGGTATTTTGGTAGAAATGCGTCTGTGGTCATTAAGGTCCTCAATTTAGATGTCATTCAACGATCTGAGGAAGAATGGCTGAAAGTGTGTGAAGGTAATCCGTCTGTTCGTCTCTTCCGGAAAAGAGGATCCAGTACCGTTCCGACCCAACCCGGCTGATCCAGTCCCGGTCCAACCCGGCCGATCCAAGGCTATCCAGTTCGGTTCCAACCTGAACTGTTCATGTCCCGTACTGTTCCTGTACTGTTCCTGTCCTGTACTGATCTGGTTGGGGCTTGAGGTTGTGCGCGACTAAATCCGTTCCGGTTCTGTCTATATGCAGCGAGAATCAAATTTTGAGGTATGTGACTATAACGCGAGTTTTTATATGCTACGTTGATTTACTCGCTAGGCTTATTTATTTGTTTTTAGAATATGCCTAGTTTTTGTTTATTTTTGTCCTAAAATAAGTCAACAACATATAAACGGTCAATTTAAATTATTTTTATTGATCTCAATCATTAAGAATTTGGTCTTAATGTTATTTGTTCTCTTGAATATGATATTGGATATAGTTGAATGACGTATTTTGTTTAATTGGTTGTACCAACTCAATTCCAATGTATTCATTTGGGGCTTAGAAGTAGTTGAGCACCATTATTGGATACTTGATATTTTCCCA
Source organism: Papaver armeniacum (assembly GCA_023531295.1). Lineage (NCBI taxonomy): Eukaryota > Viridiplantae > Streptophyta > Magnoliopsida > Ranunculales > Papaveraceae > Papaver > Papaver armeniacum. The sequence goes on along the minus strand of JAJJWW010006143.1, from coordinate 240,246 downwards.
AATTTTTTGAATGTTCCGTGGAATGTATCCACTTACTCGACTATTAATCTGTCAATAGTTTCAAAACATACGTTCAAATAAAATCACATTTATTCCATTTTTTGTGGAAGAACTCACAAAAGATGATATGAGTCATAAAATTTCCATTTCTCTACTTCATCCATAATACTAACAAACCGGTATATGCTGAAGTATGACAACAAGAGAATTATCTTTAGTAATATATGCAATCTAAAGTAAGTGGTTGACATGTGTAGTGAGATTCTCTTGGCCTATTGAGATAAAGAAATTTCTCAAATTAAGCTAAATGTAGCAAAATTGAAAATGGAAAGAACCCCAAAGTAATGAAGGTTAGACGTACCGACTCATATAAAGCATGTGAAAAGGGACATATATATCATGAAGAAAAAAAAATATTATTATTTTTTTCCCAGCAGTAATGACACCAAAGTATAGGTATCAATTGAACATGGGATCAGCTAAAATGTAATTCTAGCTCCCATCATAAATAAAAGAGTTGGAAATGCACCTGGTCATAGGTGTTGGTATATACAATATAATGTGTATGTGTATCATAGTAACAACTAATTTTCACATCAACTTTAATGGCAACAAGAACTTTGCCTGGCCAATTGACTATCTTATCGACCGCAGCACTGCTCATTTTTTTTTCAAGATAGAACAAAGACGTCGCAAAATCTCTAGATGTACCAAGAGATAATCACACCTTGTTAAATTCCCAAGTAACCTGTGCAAATGGATATCATATGGAACATCAAAATGATGAGAATGTAATTGATTGCATATTTTATAGTCTCTAATATATTTGGAAGGAAATATATTTTAGAGAAACTAATGAGTCAATCTAGTGCAATGTAATTCACTATAATATTTGGATTATTGAATCATATTGACTCCGACGATGAAATGTTGGAAACTGACTCATACAGGCTTTGGGCATAACCATAAAGAAACTTTGGTTGTGACATGATGATTGTTTTGAAAGAACTCCTACAAATATCACTTTATTTGAGTGAACGAAAATGGGAAAAAGATTGACAGAATGCAAAGTGACGACATATCTCTCAATAAGTGTTTTCTAAATTACTAGATGCACAACCCCCTTCCCATTATGCTTTTAGGTAAGAAAGCATATCACTCATTTTTACAAAGTCTTCAGTAAAACAGGATCGAGACCATCCTAAGATGCAAATGGTAAAAAAAAAAAAATCCATATTACAAAGAAAACAAGGTGAACTTTAGAAAAATATTCATGCAGAATGCGGACCATTAAAGTGACTTATGGCTCTGGTGAATGTTTTGACATTTTTGGACTAGTTATAGTTCCAAAGAAATTTGCGTTTGAAAACTACTAGCACATACCACACAATGCAAAGTGCAAAGGCTAACCACCCTTGTTAATGCTAGAGAATTTACATCAAAAGGACTTGATGAGTATTGCATGTTTAATAGGATCTATATAGAGCATCTTATACCCAATGGTCTCACAGAGGCTACCATCAAAGGTTACAGATGGTGTCTTAAGAATAGGTTATGCGTACCAACCTATCTTTTATTGCTTTGGGGATATGCAATATTACACGCATCTTACTTAATTTGCTTTTAGAACCCAATATTAGTCAACCTTTTCTGCGTACCAGTTGGTAACTGGATTTAAGCCTGACATTCATGTTTTTACGCATATTTGGTTGCACTATATATGTGCCATTACGACTCCACATCGTACTATGATGGGTCTTCAAAACTATTAAGTATTTATGTTGGAAATGAGTTCCCAACAATTATCCGCTTTTTTTTTAAAACTTTTGGCAGGAGATCTCTTACCGCTAGATATGCGGGTTATCACTTCAATGAGACAGTCTTCCCGTCGTTAGGGGGAGATAAGAAAAAGTATTTTCTAAGGGAACGACAGGAATTGTCATGGTGTGTTCCCACTGTGTCTCATATTGATTCTTGTACTCCACAAATGTAAATGTGAAGTGACAAAGAATAATCGATTTTCGAATGTACACCGATGTCGCTAAAGTGACAAGATCACACATACCAAACTGCAAATATTCCCGCAAGGTTAGAAATCCTCGCATGGGGTACACCATAGACTAAGGTGTTGCAACTACACTTGGTGGAAGTGTAGTTAAGGCCGTGGCTCCATAAAGGAAGATGGAGATGCCACTAGGTTCGATCAATGCTCACCTAGAAAGGAAGTAGATGAGTAAGGCACAACCTAATTTGTATCACTAATGAAATCATATCATTTGATTGTCTCTGACTATGTCCATGAATCAATACTGGAGGACGCTCCAAAGTTTAACGATTCCAGAGAACAATGACATCCCAAGTGGATTATGAGAACACACACGAGTCAATGGAAAGATCGTGTGATCATATTAATGATTATTATTTCATATACAGTTGCAAAAGGAAATCGAGCACGATGAGATCGAACCATGCTTCTTATTGGTTGAATATCAACAATAAAGAGCATATTTGGCCTACACAATCCAGGTAGAATCTGATTCTTTGACAAATATATAGGTATTTGGTGTGGTAGTGCTAACCAACCAAGTGTAAAGCCTGTGGACATACATGATTATTTGTCACAAAGCACAGTGAGAATAATGAAGTCGTAATGGTATAAAGACTCCCCTTGTGGCGCGAGGTATCTCACAAAGCCCTGGAATTGTTTACTTTGTTGTAATGAGCATTATAGCATTTTTCTACTTAGTTAGCTTGGTAATTTCAAAAGGACTTGAAATGCAGCATATGTATGTGGTTGTTACGTATCTCTGAAAGAATTAAGAGATAGAAGATATTTACAAAAGTACTTGATAGACTTTTGTTTCCCAAATCAAATGACTCTAAACCACAGAGTGCGTTTACAGTTAGATAGAACGCTCACTTATAGATTCAAGCAATCAGGCGGATGTGGTATACCCGTCTAAGTGGCTATTTGATTTGGAGGGGATAAACAAGTAAGTTATTTTTCCTTGCGTATTCACAAGAAAGTTCCTGATTTGGAATTGTAGCTATTTATGTCGATGGTACAGACATGATGGGTACTCTTGATGTAATAAGAGACCTTAAAAGCTATTTAAAAAACCGAATTTGAGATGAAAAATCTAGGGAAAGCTCGACCGAGTATTGAGCTTGTGGGATATTATTCCACCAGTTTGCATATGTCTAAAGTTTTCAGGCAATTTAACAAAGACATGCATCCTGATAGCACTCCCATGATTAGTCGAGGTTCAAATGTAAGTAAGTGACCATTTCGTCTAAAGGAAGATGAAGAATATGTGTTGGGAGATGAAATTCCCATATCTAAGTACAATAGACGCATTGTTGTACTTAGTATAATAATGTACTCGATTAAATTTTACATCCTCAAGTAAATTGTTAGCTAGATATAGCTCAGCGCCAACGCAACGTCATTGGAATGGTATAATGAATGTAATCATGTACTTAAAGGTAACCATTGACATAAATTTGTTTTATCCCTACAAAGACATTAAAAGGAATGCTAATGAAAGTGCAATCCAAAAGTTTTTGATTATGAAGGAACAATAATCTCTTCTCCAATGAAAGTAATCGGAGGGAGATATGGTAGATTATTTTCTAAGTCATTACCAATATTCAGTTTCGAAAAATACATGACTAAAGGAACTGTCTGGAATAACTCTGAAAGTAATCAGGGGGAGATGCCGACATCAGGGGGAGGATCTAATGATATGATGTCGACATATTTTACTTCGAAATTGAAGTTGTGTTGTACTATTTTTCCCTTCGATCGAGAATAGTTTTTCCCAAAGGGTTTTGTCTCTCGACAAGGTTTTTAGCGAGACAATACTAAAAACATCAAGTATGTTGAACGTTGAAGACATAAAGATCGTCGTTGATATTACTGAAAATATCTGGATCAAAGAAATGAAATGCGATATTCTGTTAAGCAACGTAACTTCCAGAATCAACAACATTTTCTTATAAACATTCAAGTCACCAAAGTAAAGTGTGATAAACCCCTTCTAACTGCATTAGACTAACGAAAATTGTCTGACATCAGGGGGAGCATCTAATGGTGTGTTGAACTCTTTTCCTTCATCGAGGTTTCTTTTTCCCACATGGTTTTGTTACTCGGCAAGGTTTTTAATGAGACAACAACAAACACCGGGAATGTAATTTCCCAGCTAAGGCTATTGTCTTTCCCACGAGGATTTTCTGCCTTAAGAGTTGTGAAGCAACTAGTCAACTTCAACAGAGCAAAGTGATCATCTGTAACGGATCACCTTTACCTGCATCTGTCATGTTGTACTCTTTTCCCTTCGTCAAGGTTTTATCCCACTGGGTTTTCCTTGTCAAGGTTTTAATGAGGCAACACATTCGAGTCCAACTATGTTCTAAGGTTAACTAATATTGTACTCTTTTTCTTCAGTTCAGGTTTTATCCCTCTGGGTTTTCCTGAAGAAGTTTTAACGAGGCAATTAACTTAGACTCGTCGATCTTTGAAGATCGTATTGCATGTGATGAACTACATGTGAAGTAAGAGACAACATGTGAAGTACTACATGTGAAGAGTTGTACCAAGGCTTTATCCCACTGGATTTTTCCTTGTCAAAGTTTTAGTAAGGCAATTGATTCCGGCACAAGTCATCAACGAGAGCAACATTTGAAGAACTATATGTGAAGAACTATGTATAAAGTTTTGTTATTGAACCGCACAAGTGGGAGTGTTACAGGGCCTACGACCCGTTGGGTGTGCGGTCCAACTAAATTCGTAGGGTTGTATATATAGGAAACTATGTAATACTTCTAATTGGATATTCTAATAATATATCCTTCTCCTTGTCTCTACATCTTCTATCCTCACCTCAAATTCTCCCAAAACACATCATGATTTTCAAACTACCTAAAAGTTTATTTCTATTTATGGAATTCTATTGCAATATTTTATTTTTGGATAGACACATTTAAACAAAAGAAAAAGGAGGCATACTTTGTTTATTTCTTTTCATATTTTAAAAGATCCTCTCCCAAAATATCAAAGCATGCCGATGAAACACACTCAACCACAAAGTGTACCTGTATTTTTGCACTTGCGCACTCCACTCTCAGTGATGGAGTCTCGATCCATTACCAAGTATAAGGAACTCAAGCGATTGTTGCACATCATATTTTAGATCACTTTAATGTATTTTGTAAAGTGGATTCCATTGTATGGATTCAAAAGGATATTCAGATCTCGTTTGATAAATATCCAACATCGAAAAAAACAACATGATATTACGAATAAAGACTTTTATCGCAAAAAAAAAAAAACCATCGAGAAAAACAATATAATAGCATATCAAAAGTGATGAGTTTCTCACCGTAACGTAGTGGGGAGTTTACGATCCTAAAAATAAACATGTTTCTGGAATCAAATCAATCAATCAACGAAACAATAAAGACTTTTATCGAAAAAAAGCCAAGATAAAACAACGGGATAGCATATCAAAAGTGATGAGTTTACGATCAAAGCACGCCGATGAAACACATTCAACCATAGTATACTTGTATATTTGCTCTTTCTCACTCCGCATTCAAGAAAAATGGGATTCGGGCATCTGCGAAAGGGCCTTAAGTAGAGAGTAGATAAACCCAAAAAATTCCAAAAAAAAAAAAAAAAACTTCTTCGTAAGAAATAAAATACGCATTATTCTATTTTGATATTCACATTTATTTGTTTTTTTTTTGAAGTATAAAGATTTAAATTTAAAACTTAGGAAGAGATGATACGTGGGTACATTGTACCCCTAGAGTCTGCCATTACATATGGACCAATACACGAAGGTGTTTTGTGGTCCCAGATTGAAGTAGTGAGGTTTCCGGTTCTGCTGTCGTCTGCTGCTTTATTAGCTAAACCGTCTGCCGCTTGATTTCCTTCTCTAAACATATGATTGATGGTGCAATGCGGAACTTGGGACAATCGATGCTTGATTTCTGCTATCATATTGTTTAGGTGTAGTTGCAGGATTTCCCACACTACACCCCTCACTCAAATCTGCTAAATCAACTCATTTGAAGATGAAGAATGATATGTTTATTAATTGTTTTCTTGAAAGATTTACAAAGGAATGTAGAACAAAGCTAAAGAAATTACAATCACTCTTCACTTTCTCTCTCCTAATGACTTGTTTCATAATTCAAAAAAGACCTCCTCTACAACAGACTTACTCAACCCTTTATATAGGGTATTACATAGTGGATGACAGCTATGGTATCCCTTATTTTCGGAAGTGTCTTGCGAATGTTCGCGAATGTACAACTGCTTGTCTTCGCGACACTCTTAAATCTCGCCAAGTCTTCACACTTTTTTCATGTTTTAACTGTCGTCATCCATTGCGTCATTTATATTACTTCCATGCGACGCCTTCGCAATGTAGTCGTTTACTATTCTCGCGAAGTATTGATGTCGCGATATTCTTGTCCTACATCTTGCCTCTTTTTCCTTGAATATCGCTTGGAGAGTGATTTTTAAGGAAAAACTTGTTATTGCGATGATCTTTGACATTTGTTGATGAAGGAACGAGCGAAAGAATACTGGACTTGAAAAGTACGTACTTGCCTCTATTCTTTCTCGAAGTTCCGAAGCTTCGCGAAGCAAATAAGAAGTAGTATATCTTTGATTCCCCACAGAAATTTGATTCCTTGAATCTTGGGATGACCGTTTACACGTGTCTAAAATTACTCTTTTTACCGGTATATTTAATGTTATCCGGTCACCCTTTTTTCTTCTATTTAAAGGAAAATTGCTTATGAAAACCATTCCTTCTCTTCTTCTATATTTTCTTCATCATCTGCAACTATTTTCTCGTTCTTCATCGTCTCAACTATTTCCCGCTATTCATCTTCATCCACTTCTTTTTATTATCTTTCATTATTGTTTTCATGGCATCCGGTTCGTTATTTTCATTGATTTTGACTATTCTCTTGATTGATCTTCCTTATTGAAATTACTTCATCTTGATTTTGTTCTTCTTTTGATATCGCCATTTTTGTTTCAAAGAAGAACAAGCCCAGACTCTAGATATACTTGTGGTGAACCCTAACATTCCCATTGGTTCGCAACCAAAATCCTCTTCGCAATCAAGTCTCCGGCTTCTAAAAACAACTGCGAGTAGTAAGGTATTTTTAGAAATATTTACTCCTTTAATAGTGATTTTATTGCCTCTGTTTCTTAGTTGATTTATTATTCGCAGGATGATAAGAATGATAGATCTCCCAAAAGGTCTCGCCATAATACATTTGATGCCTCGGCTGCTATTCCAACTGTTCCTTTCTCGGGATTCAAGCATTCTTCTTTCCCCACGATGTCTTTGCAAGGCAAATCCCTATTACAAAATGACTTCTTCGCAAGATAATCCCATTCCTTCTTCTCAAGATACTGTACCACTCCCTATAGTGTCATCGCAGGATAAATTGATCCCTGAATTTTTTGCGAATGAAATTCTTCAAGTCATGCCTATTCCTCCTTTTACTTTTACCTCGCCTCCACCTACTGATCAAGTTCCTCCCATTGGCGGTCTTATAACTATGGGTGACTCAACTTTTCCTTCTTCCTCTACTATCTCTTCTCCCTCAAAATCTATTTCTCTTAGCAAAGAACATTTAGAAGGGATGGATATAGCTTTCAAAATTTTATCAGATACCATGAGTGATGTTAAGAAAGCCTCCACTGATCCCACCAAATCTAGTGTTTTTGAGTCTTTAGGTAAATTCTTTGGTTCCGATACGATATCGCGAGCATCCTTGGAACAAGAAATTAAGTCTTTGAAAAATAGCCTTCATAATACTTCACTGGATCGCGATAACCTTCGCAAGAGAGAAGAAGAATTAAAAGGTATCTCTCCTCCCCCTTTTTTTTTTTTTTTTTTTTTTTTTTTTTTTAAGAATAAACCTCGGTTCGCTTCTCAAGTTTTGCACCAGAAACGTAAGATGGAGATATATCAACTTGAATCAATTGTAGAAGAAACTCGAGTAGAAAAAGATGCATGGATGGAGCAATATAATCGTTTGGATAATCTCCATACATTTTCCATAGATCAAATAAATAATCTTTCTCAAGAAAACATCTGTTTAATTCAAAATCAAGAATTATTAAGTAATGAAGTGTCGCGTCTCTCGTATTCTTTGAATAAATCTAATTTGGAGTTGGAAACCTTATCAGATGAAAATAGAACTTTATCTCAAGAGAAGCGAGCTTTATTGGATAAAGTGGCGATATCCTCGCAACAACTTGATGCTTGTAAAAAGGCATTGAATGAGCAAAAATAATCATCTCGCCAACCGAAAACTAAGCTTGAAGATACTACCATTGAAAGAGATAAACTTATACAAAATAAAATAAATCCGAGTGTGAAAACCAACCAACTCAAGGATGATTATACCAAGTTAAAAGAATCCCATTCTTCCCTTGCGAATCAAAATAAGTTATTGATCTCTAACGAAAAGAGTTTGCGGTCGCGGTTAAAAGGTCTTGTCGGTGATGGTTTTGATAATGCCATGGAAAACTTGGGGAATAATTGCTTGGCCCTTACTCAATATCTTGTCTCGCAGAAGGAAGGTAGTCATAAGATTTGACTGCCTTTGCCATTATTTTTCTTTTCCATTGTATACCATTTTTCATCTTATAATTTTAATATCTTCTTTTACTCTTGCAGAATCTGAGAAAAATCTTCACTCTTCTCTATCTACTTTGGAAGCTGCACATGCTAAAATTTGTAAGGAAAATGCGACGCTAGTTGCTTCTCTTGCCCAATCTTGCGATCGAGCCAGAAGGAGGTTTAATTACCTTAATCATCTTAAAGATATCCAGAGTAGAAATCAACAAAGCGCTTCTTCGCCAATTTCCTCCCAAAGCAGAAGTTCTTGTGAATAATATTTTACTTTCTAAATCCCTTGATCCTATCTATGTTGAACCATTGGATGTTGAAGATGATGAAGTACCCAATCCTCCCCGACAATGATTATGATTATGAAAGTCTGCGAAGATCTCGCTAATAATGAAGCTATCAATGAGGAACCTTGCGAGAGAATTTCTGATGAAAACCCTTCAACTGGCGAGGGTGAAGCTACCAAGGTTGTTGAAGAATCTTTACCATCTCCTTCAAATGAGCCGATTGATATAGAGAATTAGTTTTCCTTATAATTTTGTTGAATTTCCCCTTTTGATTGTGAAATACTAAGTCCGGTTTTGAATGAATTATTTTCTATTTCTTTCTTATTATAAGAACTCATCTCGCCACTTATCCTGCAATTCCTTTAATCTTTCTTGCGATGAAAAGATCTCAATTTCCTATATATATATTCAAAATGTTTAAAGATCTTTCTTGAATGCTGTTATTGTGACAAGATCGCAGGACGTCTTTACATTTTCACGTAATGACCCATTGATCTTGCCTTATCATTATTTGTGTGGTCTTATTTTGCCTTCCTAAGTAAAGGTCTTATTTTGCCACCCTCATTGCGACAAGGTCGCAGGACGTCTTTACATTTTCATGTAATGACCCATTGATCTTGTCTTATCGTTTCTTAAGTATTTTTGCCTCTGCAGGACATTGTATTTGCAACAATATGACAGGTTTAAATGCTCTTTCGACCATAAAATCCCACGACATTGTCGTCTTTGCGATGAAATCGCAGGACGTTCTTACACTTTCATGTAAAAACCCATTGATCTCATCTTATCCTTGCGTTAGTATTATTGCCTCTGCAGGATCATTGCACAAATATGACAAGCCTAAATTCTCTTGCGAGAATGAAGTCTCATGACATTTGCGTCTTTTGACACTTATCAGCTCCCTAATGGAGGGTGCCGCCCTTATCTTCTCCCTGGTTGCCCCTTCAAGGAGGCGTACATCGGCCATACAAGACTAGCTCCTCCCATCCGGTCTTAACAACGACCAGTTGTTTTCGCAGCCTATTATCCCTTATACCTATATGGTTTATGGTTACAAGGCTGCACCCTAAGTGGAGTTTTCTTGGGCGAGTGCGGCGTGTGCCAAGACTTGTCAAGAGTGGTAAGGAAGTTCCATGCTCCCCGCACTCTTGACTCAACCGTACCTCGGCGCCTTGGTCATACACTCGACTCCTTGGAAAAGATCCTCGGTCGCCCAACCAGGGTATAACCTTATATATATAGTTGGGAATCCAAGGTATCTTTCCGGATAGGCTTTCATGGGCCCCAAATCTCCATGACCCGGGTTTCGGAGCGGTGTAACCTTCCACCGAGTCATGTTAAGAGATACCCCTTATATGACGTACTTTAGGTCTTACATTTGCCTCTTGCGAAATATCATTCACGAACTAGGGTGTACGCCATAAAGGTTTGTCCCATTCACTCACTCATTCATTTTATCAATTTATTCAATCATTTGTCTCATGAAGTTATCGCACAATCTTGTTTCATTTCCGTTGATCTCGCAATCTATCTGTCGCGAAGACATTACATCACCAACTCATTCTATTTATCCCTTCTTCTATGGATAATACTTCTTAAGATATAACCTATTCCACGGCCTATCTAATTTTTGCCCTACATCTTTGCCTTCAGGATCCATTAATTTATATGCCCCTGTGCCAACTATCTCCTTGATAATATAAGGTCCATCCCATTTTCTTGCCAGCTTGCCACCATTTTCTCGCTGATATATAGGTGTTTCTCGCAGACCAAGTCACTCACCCGCTGAAATTCACGTATCTTGACACGCTTGTTATATTCTCTCGGCCAATCTTCGCTGGTAATTCTCCATATCTTTGTAGTGCTTTCTCTCTTTTTCTTCTAATTCATCTAACTTGATTAAGATGTTACCCGCACTAAGATTTTTCTCCCAGCTTCTGTCTTTGTAGTTGGAATTCTCACTTCTGTTGGGAGTACAGCTTCGACTCCATATGTTAAACAAAAAGGGGACATGCCTGTAGCTTCTCTTCTAGTTGTATTATAATCCCATACCGCATTGGGTACTTGTTCGCACCATCCTTTATTGTATCCTTCCAATTCTTTCTTCAATATATCCGCGATTGTTTTATTTGTTGCTTCGCTTTGACCATTAGCCTGCGGGTATAGAGGAGTTGATTTCCCACATCGTATCTGAAATGCATTAAGTAGCAATTCTATATTTTGTCCTTCAAACTGTTTCCCATTGTCAGATACCAACTGCGCTGGAACCCCAAACCTGCATATAATGTTCTCAAATATGAAAGTAAAGACATCCTTGTCGCGAATATGTTGTACCGCTTTCACCTCTGCCCATTTTGTGAAATAATCTGTAGCGACTATTAAATATCTTCTTTGTCCCGTTCCTGGTAAAAATGGTCCTACAATGTCTAAACCCCATTTTCCAAATGGCCAGACACTTGTTGAAGAATTTAACGGAGCTCCCGGTGCATGTATTTTCTTCCCATGCCTTTGATGTCCTCGCAACGCCTTGACACTTGTTTCGCGTCCTCATGCATGTACGGCCAATAATAACCCTGCATTTTTGCTTTATATGCTAAAGATCTTCCTCCGCTTGTGATTACCAAGCATCCCCACTATGCAACATCTTCAATATGATTTCTCCTTCTTTTCTTGTTAAACATCTAAGCGAAGGTCCATTAAAAGATCGTCGATATAGCACTCCATCTCTTAATTCATAATTTGTTGCTCGGCTTTTCAATTTGTGTGTCTCTAATCTATTTCTTGGTGTTTCTCCTGTCATCAAATATGCATGAAGCTCCGCTCTCCAATCTTCTTCGCAGAGTGTTTGTGTTCCATCTTCTACTATCATTACATCGGTTTCTTGTTCTTCTTCTTTATCAATTGATGGCATCGATAGTGTTTGTATTTTAATATTCCTCGCGACCGGATCTGTCATCATACTTGATATAAAGGCAAAAGCGTCTGCGAGTCTATTATTTCTCCTTGATATATGTCTCCACTTTATTCTTGGTATCTGCGTCGACAACTCGTCAACAAGTTTCTTATATTTTTGCAAAGACAACTCGTTTATAGCATATTCTTCTTTTATCTGGCGAATTGCCAATTGTGAATCACTAGTAATCCTTACATTCTCCAGCTTCATTTCTATTGCAAATCGCAAAGCATGTATTATAGCTTCATATTCTGTCTCATTATTTGTTGATGCGAACTCCAATCTGAAAGAAAGAGCTATTTTATTACCCTCTGGCGATATCACAACAATCCCTATTCCATTTCCTTCTCCATTCGATAACCCATCTACCAATATTTCCCATCTATTCGGCTCCGTTAACAAATCTTTCGGATCTCCATGTTCTTCCTCAATATCCATCATTTCTTCTACCGACTCATCTTCTTCTAAAGGGAATTCTCGCTAAAAATCTCTCACGACGACTGTGATTTTGGCGAAGATAGTATTTCATATTTGAGTTTGCAATGACTTATTTGAGCATTCCATCTCTCAACTCTTCCCGACCTCTTTGAATTCTTCATGACTGATTCTATTGGTATTTTTGTCACCACCTTGACAACATGCGCTTGAAAATATATACGAAGTTTAAATGTTGCATAAACTAATGCTAAAATTAATTTTTCAATTTTTGAGTAATTCCTTTCCGCAGTGTTGAAAGTTTTGCTGATGTAATAAATTGGTTTTTCTACTCCTGCGTCCACTCGCAGTAACACTGCACTTAATGCATGTGAGGTTGTCGCAAGATAGATCAACAATTCTTCTCCTTCTTCCGCTTTTTGCAAAATTGATATGTCCATTAAATGTTCTTTTATTCCTTGCAAGGCTTTCTCACACTCATCTGTCCATTTAAACTTTGATCCCTTTCGAAGGATGTTGAAAAAGTGCTTACATTTGTCAGACGATCGCGAGAGGAATCTCCCTAGCGAAGCTAACAACCCATTTAATTTTTGAACATCTTTTATTGTCGCCGGTGTTGGCATATCGCGAATCGCTTGTACTTTTTTCTTCTGGTCGACTTGAATTCCTTCTTTGGATACAATGTACCCTAAAATTTTTCCGTGAGGCGACCCCAAAGGTGCATTTTTCTCGGGTTTACTTTGATATTAAATTGCCTCATTTGTTCAAAAATTTCTTTCAAATCCCGTACGTGGTCTTTTGCTTTTCTCGCTCTTTATTAACATATCATCAACATATACCTCCAATGTTTTATGTATCCATCTCGCGAACACCTTCTCTACCATCCTTTGGTATGTCGCACCAAAGATTTCGAGACCAAATGGCATTTTTGTATAACAAGACAATCCTCTTGGAGCAAAGAAAGCAAGATGTTCTTGGTCTTCTTCGGCGAGAGGAATTTGATTGTAACCCTTGTATCCATCAAGAGAAGATATCCTTTCATTTCCTCCGCCGCTTCAACCAATTGTGGAATATCTGGTAACGGAAACTATCTTTAGGACAAGCTTTATTTAGATCAAGAAAGTCTATACAAATTCTTATTCCTTTTTTTTCTTCTTTGGAACTATAACCATATTTGCTATCCATTCGGGGTATTTTGCTTGTCTAATAATTCCCGCGTCCAACATTTTCTGCAATTCTTCTTCTATTTGAGGATGATATCTTTGTCGCGATCTTTCTAATTCTTTGTTTGAAGGGTTTTACATTCTTGTCAATTTCCAATTTATGGCAGGCCACGATGGATCTATACCGGGCATTTCATCCATATCCCATGCGAAAATGTCTTTATAATCTCGCAACAACTCAACAGTTCTTTTCTCTTCATCTGCTTCCATTTTAGTCCCAATTTTTAAGATTTTAGGCTCCTCCTCGGTTCCAATATTCACTTCTTTTGTTTGTTCTCATTGCGACATAGCTAGACTTCTGGTTCTCCCATAGGAGTTGGTCCTTTTATTTCCTTCGCGAACTCACTCCCTTCTCCCATGATTTCGCTGTATTCCTTTTCCTTCTTTTGCTCTTATCATGAAAATTCTAAATTCTTCTTCTTTCTTAGCTGCTTTTATCATCTTCCTGCGATCTTTTCGCTTCTTCATTTGCCCTTCATAATGCTTTACCTCGATTTGATAATATATTCTTCCTTTATCAATATCTCCTTTGATCTCACCAATTCCACTCGGCACAGGAAATTTGATGCTCTGAAAGTGTTGATGCTACTCTTTGCCTTAATCGCATGTACCCAAGGTCTCCCTAACAATATGTGATATGGCGATTCCATATCTACTACACTTAATGTTACTTGTGTTTCAATTTCTCCAAGTAAAATTCGCAATTTCATCTCCCCTTTTGGTACTGTTATAGATTTTCCAAAACCATGAATATTATGTCTTGGAGAACTCATTTCTTCATCTTTATATCCTAATTTTTTGTAAGTATGGTAAAACATGATACTCACCAAACTCCCCGTATCCACCAAAGTTCTATTTATTTCCCATTCTTCTGGTACCTTTGCCGATTCTTCTTCTTTTTTTGCTTGCGTTTATCGTGATTACTAGTGGAGATGTATGATTCAAATTTTCTCTAGGAACTTCCGCATGTGTGAATGTTATTTTCTGCTTTTCCCATTCCTTCAAAGACGATGTCTTCTCCTCATCTATAATCTTCTTTCCTTCGAAATCTCGTTTATGTATCCTTCCTCTAATATTTTCATGGAATTCATTAACCATTGCCTTTGTAATTGAATTGTATTCCATTTCTTCACTATGTTCCTTGCTTCTTAATTCTTCTATCTCATCTGACTTAACCTTTTCCTTCCTCATTTTCTTGATTTAAGCGATTTTAATTGTACTCTTCAATCTTCAATATTGTTACAATCCTGTTTCTAGCGCATATGTAGTTGCAGGATTTCCCACACTACACCCCTCACTCAAATCTGCTAAATCAACTCATTTGAAGATGAAGAATGATATGTTTATTAATTGTTTTCTTGAAAGATTTACAAAGGAATGTAGAACAAAGCTAAAGAAATTACAATCACTCTTCACTTTCTCTCTCCTAATGACTTGTTTCATAATTCAAAAAAGACCTCCTCTACAACAGACTTACTCAACCCTTTATACAGTGGATGACAGCTATGGTATCCCTTATTTTCGGAAGTGTCTTGCGAATGTTCGCGAATGTACAACTACCTGTCTTCGCGACACTCTTAAATCTCGCCAAGTCTTCACACTTTTTTCATGTTTTAACTGTCGTCATCCATTGCGTCATTTATATTACTTCCATGTGACGCCTTCGCAATGTAGTCGTTTACTATTCTCGCGAAGTATTGATGTCGCGATATTCTGGTCCTACATTAGGTACCAAGGTGGTTCGGTTGTCGATGTTAAGAACCTTAAAAGGTTTTCTGAATCTGTTTCGAATTGTACCTTTGGCCATTCTCTCTCTGTAGCTGTTCTAGATGCTATTAGCATGGCCCAAGTCTCAGCAGTGAGTGTTGTTGTTATCCCTAATAGTTGTGCAATTGCGAGATTGTGACCGCATTTTCGTTTCGGCAAATAATTCCCGCTCCCTTGATCCCAGTGTCCTCTAGCTGCTCTGTCTGTGTTGATTTTGATCCACTCTGGTTGTGGTTTACTCCATCCTACAAGGATTGTGGTAAACCTGGGGATCCGATGTATAGTACTGATAGCTGGTTGCATTCCTGGGAGCACCGGTGGTTGGTTCCGTTGAGCCCAGGTATATTCATGTTGTAGCCGGGTAGCGATCTGTAGTATGCCTGTTGGGTTCGTTTTCTTTTGGTTGTAAATGAAGTCATTTGTAGCTAGCCATAGGGACCAGAAAAGGAAGCGAGGAAGGTGGTGGTTGCTTTGTTGCCGATTTTCACTTGAAGAAGTAAGGGAATCGATGTCCGAGGGTTTATTGAAATCGGTATTCCCCAGTGGGCGCTGCGGATTTTAAATCCGTGGAAGCAGAAGATTCCATGAAGCTAAAGAGATCGGGCAATGTAGCAGGATATGTTGTGCAGTTTCAGGTTCAGAATTGCATTGGGGACAAAGGTTTGAGTTTGTAAGGCGGATGTGGTTCAGTAGTTGGAAGGTTGGTAAACCTTCGTTCAGTGCTTTCCACAAGAAAAGCTGTACTTTTGGAGGACATGGGAGTGTCCACAGGTAGGTATTTGTAGGGGTGGCGGGTTGTTCTGCAAAAGGCCTGACCTGTCTGTTAGACATTCGTATCCTGAATCCGTCGTATATTTTCCTGATTTTGTGAAGGGCCAGATTATTCTATTTGGCCTGATTTGCAGAGGAAGGTGAAGGTTTATGATTCTTTGTATTGTGTTTGGTGGAAGGATGCTCAGTTTTTCATGGTTCCAAGACCTGGTCGAGGGGTCAATGATATCCGCGACAGATTGGATGGGGTAGCAAAGTTTTGGGTTTATGTTATTGACGAACTGAGGTATCCAGTTTGCTTGGATTGGGGTGGTGAGGCCGTTTCCAATCTGGTGGAAAAGGTGCTTTTTCAGGTTTGGTATTAGGGAGGCCATGTTCCTCCATAGGGAACTTGTGGATGATGGTAGAGGGGGAATATTTTGAAGAATTGGTTGATGCTTAAGGTACTTTTAGTTATATAGCAAGGCCACAATAGAGTTTGGTTTCTCATGTATGTTCCAGATTCTCTTCATAAGTAGTGCTTTGTTGTGCTCTTTGCTACTTCTATTTCCTAATCCTCCTTTTGATTTAGGTTTGATAAATTTATCAAAACCTATTGGATGCAGTTTTCTTACGGTGGAGTCGTGTCCCCGAAGAAATCCGAGTTATGCGATCCATTTTTTTGTGGATATGAGTGGCGGCAATTGTGTTTGCATAATGTGATTTGTCGTCGGTTCGAGAGAGGTTTTAATGAGAAGCAATCTACTGCTGGTTTAGGAATTTCGTCATCCATCCCTTGGCTTTTCGAGCTAAACGCTGAAGGAGGGGGCAAAAATATGACGAGAAGTTCTCTCTTGTTTAAATTGAAATCCTAGATATATAGGTGGATTTGAAGTCGTTGGCATACCGAAAGCTTCTTTGGATATCGGTAACTTTGATCTTCATTCCAGCTTTGGGTGATGGATTATTTTTGATTTTGAGGTATTGATGTGCTGACCTGCCGAAGAACTGTAAGCCTGAAGCAAGTGTTTGAGATGATTTGTGCCTTCTGTCGTTGCTTTATACGTTATGAGCAGATCATCCGCATACATTAGATGCAAAATTGGTGGTCTTTGTTTGGGAGATGCACAACCCCGGATCTTTTTTTGCATTTCTAGATTTCCCAAGTTTGTTGATAGGATTTCCGCGCAAATAATAAAGATATAAGAGGAGAGGGGGTCACCTTGCCTAATTCCCCTAGTGGGTGTGATGTAACCGTGAGGAGTGCCGTTGATGTTGATTGAATAGGTTACTGTAGTGATGCATAACATTATGTAGTCCACAAGAGTTGTGGAAATCCCATTTTGGTAAATGCTCTTTTGATAAATCCCCAATCTAACGAATCATAATCTTTTTGAATGTCGAGCTTAAGCGCCACTTTTTGGGTCCTTTGTTAGGCCAGAGGATTTGATATAGTGGAACAACTCCCCGACGATTGCTATGTTATCGTGAATAGATCTTTGTGGAACAAAGACACTTTGGTATGGGCTTATGAGGAAGGGTAGTAGAGGTATTAAACGGTTGACTAGAATTTTTGAGATAATTTTGTACGTAACATTGCAAAGTCCTATTGGTCGGAAATGAGAAGGCTTAGTTGGATGGTCTACCTTTGGGATAAGGGTGAGGTTAGTATGGTTCATGAGAGGGTAGATGCTAAGGGAGCTAAAAAGCCGCGTGCCATGTCAATTAGATGAGTCCGTAGCTTCCCGAAAAACTTTGAATAATGTGCTAGTGTAGCCGTCCAGGTCTGGGGCTCTTTCGGATCCAATGGAAAGAAGTGCTTGTTTGATTTCCTCCGGGAGTAACCTCCTATGTAAGAATAGAACATTGTTGAGGGGTTAATCGCGGGCGACGTCTTCAAACAAGTGATCGTCAATTATTGTGCACGTGCTTGTATATTGATCCCCAAGTGATCAAGCATAATTGATGATTGTATCCTTATCCCGTATCCAGTTATTTTGTTGATCTTGTAGTTGTTGCAACTTCTATGGATTGTCTCCTTGGTGTGAAAGAATGTTGTGTTTCGATCTCCTGATTGCAACCACTGTGTGCGAGATCTTTGCTGCCAGTAGGTTGCATGACAGTCTAGTAGGGAGATATGGTCCATGCGCAACTGTTTTTCTTGGAGGAGCCAGTAGTCCAAGTTTGTACCAGTCTGCGTAGCACATTGGTGTTGCGCATGCTTGATTTTTGCGGTTGAATTTTTTATTAGCGTAGGTAAATGGCCAAAGGTTACCTTATTCCATTCCGTTAGGGTTTCGCCAGTTCAAGTGAGCTTTAGCTGGTAGTTCTAACTTCGTGTTACTAGCATGCAGAAACTCTATGTCCTCATAGCTTCTTGGATGCTTGAGACTCTTTTACACTCTGAAGTTGGAGAAGGTTTTGTGGGTACACCTCTGGTAAACCCTCACGAGACTATAACTCGTCCACTAGGGACACCTAGGGGTTTAAAGGCTTAGTGCATACGCTAAATGCATTCGAGAGACTGCGACGGGGTATAGTTAGGATTTCCTAATTTCTCGTTTCACTTGGGGACAAGTAAAATTCAGGTTTGGGGTATTTGATGAGTGCCAAATATTGCATATTTATACACCTTTTTATTGGCATTTAGCTCATCTTTTGCGCTTAGAAATCGGATATTATCCCAGTTCTCGTGTTTTCTTTGTTTTCAAGAATAAATATTTGTATTAATTAATTTTGTGTTTTTAGGTAATAAATAAAGCTCGGAGAAACTGAGGAGCCAAGGAGCGAAGAATTGGAGTCGAGCGTCTATGGAGCAGAAAGCCAAAGCCCACGCGCGCAAACAGTTGCAACCCAACAAGTAGCAACTCATCTACAAGACATGGGCTTGAGCTAGACCCATGACCCGCGACTCGGATCCGAGCCCGTCCATCCTGAGCCGTTCAGATCTTCCCCAGTTGCATCTAACGGTCGCTGCCTCCACTCTCGCATCGAAGTTCGCCGCTCCCTGCAACACCGGATCACTCCAAGTCTTCCTCGGCCGTCCGTATCTCTCCCAGTGCATCCTACGCTCGCTACAGCCCTCCTCATCAAAGCTTGATGCCTCCGCTCCACGGAAAACTCGCATACCCCTATACCCTATCGAGCAAACCATTCCTTTCTTCTTCTTTCTCTTTCTTCTCTTCTCTTTTCAACAAATCTGCGAAGAACCACCCCTTCACCGCCTTCACCCATACCGTTCACGGACCCATCATCACCTTCCTCCATCACCAACAACCCCATCGCAGCACCTTTTTCCGCCACACCTAAGTCGTGGTTATCTCTCACATAGCTTCTCATAACCCTAGAAGCTAAGTTAGAGATAAACAAGACTAGGTTTTCTCTATCACCACAAGCAAGGCTACCAAAGACGAAGTGACAAGAGGAGAGCTCGATTCGAGAGGCTATCGTAGTATGGGTTGCATTTAATTTGTATTTTAAAGTAAATTAGGGTTTGATATTTTGAGTCGGTTGCATGTATAAATAGAGGTGAATTGTGTTGATAGAAGGTATGCCTGGATTAGCCAGAGCAGCAATTAGATTTAATTTGTGTTCATTTTTATTTTAATGTTTTAATTGAAGTTGCTAGGGTTTCACTGAAACCCTAATTCACTATGGTGATTTCAACTCTGCTTGAATGTTCTTGAGAGCTTAAATTATAGATACAACTTCAATTCTAATACCCAATACTTTACTCTCACAATGGATATCTTGTATCCATTGTAGTTAGACTACAACCGAATTGTTGTATTGCAGCTCAAGCCTTAGAACTAGATGCTAATTCCCTTGACTGGTTGTGCTTAATTAGACAACCAAAGGTTCTGGTTAGTTCCTCAGCTGAATATTGAAGTATCACTAGGAGAAACTCCTAAGATAGGTGGTAGAAGTGACAAGCTTCACTTATCTGGTATAGGAACAAGAACTCAACTTAGTTGAACACACTATAGGAATCAGAGGTGGATTTGAAGACCTAGCAATCCTTTACTCTCACTGTTTACCTTAGTTTAGAGTCACTTCAGTTCAAACTCAGTAGTATCGGCAACAAAACCACAATATTGTTCTCAATCACTTTTGAAATCGGTTTAGGAAGCCATAAGATCACTTTAAGCACACCCATTTCTCTGTGGGATCGACCGTATTTGCCACGTCTCCGATAGACGCCGTGTACTTGCGGTTATTACAAGTAGGATAAATTAGAAACCCCTTTCCAGGCCTACCATTATACTTCGTATAGGTTAGCTTGAAAGCTATATGTTATGAGACATTACAAGTATTGCGAAGTCTTGAAGATGTGAAGAAGTACGAGCTACAACGAACCGCAATCATCCTTCCACTTGAGGTTAGTGATATTTGACTTGAACTGTTTCATTCCCTATCGTATCTTTCAAGTCGTGCATATTGAAAACATAACTGCGAAGCATGCTTGAACTCTAGATAGACATAGTATTAAGGAATACAATACGAGGTTTATTGCTTAACCATTAAACTTTGTAGATAAGACATCGTCATAATCATTTGAATGCTATATGTGATTATGTATGGGTATAAGGTGAGGATTTCATCCTAGGGAACAATGCTTGCATGTGTTCTAAGGAAGTAAGTTCATGGAACTTGTTTTGTGAACCGAAAAGAAATGGCCGGAAGTTATTGGTTTTGTTATTCATTGATTATCTTATGAACAACCAATATGTGTGATTTAGTAGAACCGCTCACAACTTGTTGTGTTCTTGGTAGAACTGTTCACAATGTCCTGACGTATGTATTGGTAGAACTTTTATTAGTATAACCAGTCATATTGTAATCACCTTGGTATGATCGGATTTGTATCTGTATAGGGGAACCGATCCTTGTAAGGGGTGAAGGGAACCGATCCTAGTAAGGGGTTAAGGGAACCGATCCTTGTAAGGGTGAAGGGAACCAATCCTATTAATGGGTGCGGTGAAAAGAGGAACCGATCCTTGTATAGGGTGCAACACATTTATAGAAGAAAGGGGAACCGATCCTGTAGTAGCAGGAAATCCCACACTACACCCATGAAAGATTAATAAGATCTTCAAGTCATATTTGGATTAAGAACACTAATTTTATTAATGAAATTTGTGAATTCCTTTACAAGAAATATTAAATGACACTTAAATTACAATTGATCTCTCTCCTACAAGTCTAACTTTCTTTCTTAACAAAATGAACCTCCCCTTTTCCTGTTGCCTAGCGGCTCTATTTATAGGGTCTTACATAGTGGATGACAACTATTAGATTCCCTAATATCGGATCTGGTCCCGTGGCTATTCGCGAGAATGTGTCGCAGAACTATTTTGAGTTGTTTGCCAAGCATCACACTTTAGTCGTGACTTATTTTGATATCATCTGTTATGTCATGTGGACTTTATTTGCGACGCTAACACTTTCTCTGCGTCATTAATATACTTCCTGCGACACTATCATTGTTGTGTCGCAGAAACTGTCGCTATGTTGATGTTGTTGCGGTATTGTGGTACTACATCTTGCCTCTTCTCATGTCTTTTGCTACGAAGAAGGAAATGATATGAGAATCAATTTTATACTTATGCTGCGGTTCTTCATCTTTTCATATTCTTCTTTCCACACGTGTCTTCTCTTCCACTTATTTCTCGACACGTCTTTAGTAATCGTTGTTTTTGACCGTTCCCATCTTACCATTAATTATACCCACGTTCGAATAGTTTTCCTATATATAGTCTTCCACCACTTACATTTCTTTCTTTATTTTATCTTCCTCTTCTTTGCAAATTTCACTATTTTTTATTCTTCGTTTCTTCTATAGATCTTCATCTTTTTCATCTTTCTTCCCTGAATCAACTTATTTATCAAGACTAATATGCTGATGTTCTCCATGGAATCATCAAAGTAAGTTTTCTTTAAACTTTTACTGGAGAGATCTTTGATGAAATCAATAATATTCTCTAATTTGATGAACATATTTTCTATATTTCTTCTGTTGTTTGACCAATTCCCATACTTTTCTTATTTCAAAGAAGATGTATCCGCTCTTAAAATTACAGTACCAAACCCCAAAACAAATCAGGGTTCTAATGCTGAAAAACCTCCTCGCAAAAATCTTGCGAATAAAAACAAGAAAAAGCCTGAGGAGCAAAAGGTTAGTAAGAAACACTGCTCTTTTCTCATAACAATATTGTTGCCTCTGTTTCTTATCTAAGTTTTGATTCGCAGGATGGCGAGAAACCTACAAAGCCCATAAAGAAATTACGCCACGCTATGGCTGTAGAAACTGCATGAAATTTCCTCCACTTGTTGCTTCATCACCCAAACCGCAACCATCAAATTTAGATGAAGTTCCCTTAAAACTCCTGCGGTTTCTACACAAGCTAGTTCGCAACCATCCTCTTCTTTTAAATTTCCTTCTTCTTCTTTCAAAGAAATTCCTTTTAAAATTCCTGTGGTTCCTTCATTAAATGAATTGCAGTCACCAATCCCTTAAGATTTTCCCTTGAAAACTCCTACGGTCTCATCGCAGGTTAATTTTCCATCTTCCCCTCGCAAAGGGGCTGCCTCAGAATTAACCCCTTCTCCTATTCTTTTATTAACTGAAACTCCTCATGTTTCTCCTCCGCGTGTTTCTTCTTCTCCTACCACTGTCGTTTCTCATTCATCTACTAGTTCTTCAAAGGAGGAAATTAGTTTAGATGTTATTTTTAAGACCTTAGCTAGCATCTTGGACGATGCTAAGAGCTCTTCTGATCCTACCAAGTCTGAGGTGTGCGGTTTGCTGAGTAGATATATTGGTCCTGACAAGACAACTTCACAAGCTCAGTTGGAAAAACAAGTTGATTCTTTGACTCAACATCTTCAAAACGTTAGTCTTGAACGTGACCTTCTTAGGAAGAAGAATGAAGAATTAAAAGGTATGTTGGTCATTACTACTAATCTCTTTAGCTTCTTGTCAACTATGTATCTCTTTATTTAATTTCATGCGACTTCTTTCTTTCGCATGTTTAGTCTTGCATCAAAAACGAAAAATGGAGATATATCATCTTGAATCCGTTGCTGAAGAAGTCCGCGTTGAAAAAGAAAGTTGGGTAGATCAATACAACCGATTAGATAACCTTCATACATACTCCATTGATCATATAGAAAACCTTTACAATGAGAATTCCCAATTATTTTCGCAGCTAAATGTATTAGATAATGAGATATCTCGACTCAAATATTCTTTGAATATTGCTAATTTAAGGATGGAAACTTTATTAGATGAGAATAAGGTTTTGTCGGGGAAAAGCGTACTTATCTAAATAACATGGCAATTTCAATGCAAACAATTCAATGTTCTTCAAAATGTTTGCGATCGTCAAGAACAAGATCTTCACTTATTAAGAAATGAACTTAAGATGTTGCAAGAATCCTCATCCATTTGAAAAGAACTCATTAAAGAATGAGCTTGAGGAGTTGCGGGAGTTATCTATTACTGAGAAGAATAAGTTTATTCAAGCTAGAATAGCTTTAAAAGATAAGGTTGACCAACTTAAAAAGCAATATACGCAATTAGAAGAATCTCACTCTTCTCTTGCGAAAGAAAATAAGTTTCTTCGTTCAAAAGAGAAGAAATTTCAATCTCGCCTCAAAGGTTTAATTGGCGATGAATTTGATGACGCAATGGACCATTTGGGAGAATTATAGTTTGTCTGTAATCCAACATCTTATTTCGCAAAAAGAAGGTAGTCATAAAGATTTGACTGCCGCAACTAAAAAACTTTTCATTGCATCATGGTTTTCCCCTTCTTTCATTTCCCTAATATCTTCTTTTTCATTTTCGCAGAATCCGAGAAAACTCTTCGATCTTCTCTTTCTTCTATTGAAGAAAAATATTCCCAAATTCGCAAGGAGAATGCACTTCTTGCCACTACTACTGCTGTTTCTCACGACCGTTACGAAAGAAGGCTTGACTATACTATTCACTTCAAGGATATTCAAGACAGGAATCGCCAAAAGGAGCTTCTGCGCCAAGGTCATCTTGAAGCTCGAGTCCTTGTGAATAAAATTCTTCTAGCCAATTCTCTTCCTACCGTGGCTGTTGATCCCTTGAAAGTAGAAGAAAATGAAATTCCTCGTCCCATTGATGACGACTTCTATTATGAGAGTGGCGGAGAAACTTTGGATGATGAAGGGAATTTCTTGGATAAGGAAGGGAATTTGATTGTTGTTGCCCGCCAAGATGAAGAGGCTAATGTTAGGACTAATGCTAATGTTGGTGCTGATGGGGGTGATTCAGAAATTCCTTCTAAGGAAGTCGTCGTTGAGGATGACCAGGATAAGAATGTAAAGGAGTCTTCTCTTAAGAACACAACTGTTAGTGAGAATCAAGAAGGAAGGGTTGGTGATAGCAAAGTCATTGGCGAGAAACAACCAAATAATGAAGCTTGAAATTTTTCTGGTTTTAATTTTTTGCGGTTCTTGAATTTCTGCGGCTTCTTGTTGTATTTCAGTATTTTGCATTGGTACTCTTTAAATTTTGCTTATGGTTGGTTTCCTTTGTCATTCTAAATATTCTTGCGAGTTCTCCTCAATATTTTATCCGTAAGAAATATAATGCTTCTTTTTTACCAATTCCCATACTTGCCTCTCATTATTTTTCTTTGGATGGATGTAATATATTGTTGTCTCATGCATTGCCTCAAATCACATATTAGAGATTGTTGCCTCTAGTTGTGAATTTTCCTGCGTAATAAAGAGAAAGTAAATTTGAATAAAATGTTAGTTGGATAATATTATCATGTGGTCTTATTTTGCCTTCCTAGTTAAAGGTCTTATTTTGCCATCTTTTGTTGCAACAAAATCGCAGGACGTTTTTGCATTTTCATACAAAAACCCATTGATCTTGCCTTAGCTTCTTTTTATATAGTATTTTTGCCTCTTCGGGAATATTGCGACAATATGACAGGCCTAAATAATCTTGCGAATATAAAGCCCCATGACATTGCCGTCTTGCGACGAAATCTCAGGACGTCTTTACACCTTTCATGTAAAGACCCATTGATCTCGTCTTAACTTTTGCGTCTTGTATTCTGGCCTCTGCAGGAGTATTGCACAAATATGACAAGCCTTTTTACTCTCGCGAGTAAAAAGCCTCATGACATTTGCATCTTTGTAGACACGTATCAGCTCCCTAGTGGAGGGTGCCGCCCTTATATTCCCCATGGCTTCCCTTTCAAGGAGACGTACCCCTACCGGGTTAGGGTGGGCTCCTCCCATCCAGTCTTAACAACAACCAGCTGTTTTCGCAGTCTCTTATCCTTTTTGCCTATAGGGCTTATAGTTACGAGACTGCACCCTAAGTGAGGATTCTTTTCGGGCCGGGTGCATCATTTGCCAAGACTTTTCAAGGATGGCAAGGTACGCTCCAGACGCCCCTGGCACCCTTGACTCAACCGTGTACCTCGGCACCTTGATCATTTTCTGCACCCCTTGGGTGGAGTCCTTAAGTCTCCCAACTTAGTACAAGTTAAGTTACATGTCTAAGTCAAGAATCTTTAGGTTTCTCCCCCCGGATGGGCTTTCATTGACCCCAAAGTCCATGGTCTTTCAGGTTCCGATGTTGTATCATCTTTACCTGAGCCATGCCGCAGGTACCCCCTTATATGACGCACGATAGGTCTTACATTTTCCTCTTGCGAAATGTCTCTTCGCGAACTAGGTTGTGCGTCATAAAGGTTTGCCCTTTGTCAAAGATTTTTGCGGTATTTTTTCACGTATTATTGAATATTTCAGCGGTATTTTTTCACTGGTATATCAATTATTTCAACGGGCTTTTCTCACTGATTTTTTTTTTATTTATTACACTTGCTGCTTTTCTTTTATAAAATTAATTCGCAATCAATTCGTTATACAATTCATAACATTTCTGTGAATCATTTATGGATAATACTTTTTTAAATATGCCCGATTCCAAGGCATGTCTAATCATACCTCACGCCGCTTCCTTCTCGGTCCATTAGTTTATAAGCTCTTGTTCCAACAATTTCCTTAATGATGTATGTCCCATCCCACTTGCTTGCTAATTTTCCTCCAAATTCTTTTTGGTATATTGGTGTTTCTCGCAGAACCAAATCTCCTTGATTGTACTCGCGAACTTTGACACGCTTATTATATTCTCTCGCTAATCGCCGTTGGTAGTTTTCCATATGTTGCAGCGCCTTTTCTCTCTTCTCTTCCAAATCATCAAGTTCACAGAGTATTAATCCCGCGCTAAGATTCTTTTCCCAGGTTTCTCTTTTTGTTGTTGGAATGACAACTTCTGTTGGTAATACTGCCTCCACTCCATATGTTAAGCAGAAAGGAGACATTCCAGTAGCTTCTCTTCGAGTTGTATTATAAGCCCATACTGCATTATGTACTTGCTCACACCATGATCTAAGATATCCCTCCAACTTCTTCTTCAATATATCTGCGATGGTCTTGTGGGTTGCCTCTGCTTGTCCATTTGCTTGCGGGTATAAAGGTGTTGACTTTCCACATTTTATTTTAAATGCATTGAGCAGCATTTCTATGTTCTGTCCTTCAAACTGCTTCCCATTGTCTGACACCAATTGTGCGGGAATCCCAAATCTACAAATTATGTTCTCAAAAATGAATGTGAATATATCTTTGTCGCGGATATGTTGTACTGCCTTCACTTCTGTCCACTTTGTGAAATAATCCGTTGCTACTATCAGGTACCTTCTTTGCCCTGGTCCATGTAAAAATGCTCCTACAATATCCAATCCCCACTTTCCGAAAGGCCAAACACCCTTGGAGGATGTTAATGGTGCTCCTGGTGCATGTATTCTTTTACCATTTTTCTGACAATCTTTACAACGCCTTGATAATCTTTTTGCATCCTCATGCATATATGGCCAATAATAACCCTGTATTATTGCCCTATATGCTAAAGATCTTCCTGCACTATGGTTGCCGGCATCCCCATTGTGTAACATTGATAATATCTTCTCTCCTTCTTTCCTTGCTAAGCATCTGAGGGATGGTCCACTAAAAGACTTGCGATACAATATTCCATCTCTTAATTCATAATTTGTAGCCCGACTTCTCAGTTTGTGAGCCTCCAATCTGTCTTTTGGTAATTCTTCCTTCGCTAAATATGCATGAAGTTCCCTTCTCCAATCTGTGTCATGTTCTGCGACATCAGCTGCGATGTTAGGTGCAACATTTTCTGCGGCATTTGATGTCGCATTTCCTGCGGCATCTGACATTATCTCGTCTGCTAATTCACCATTTCCCACTTCTATGTCCATTACGTCTCCTTCCTTGTCCTATTCTTCTTTGTCAATCGATGGGGATAAGAGTGCTTCGATTTTAATGCATCTTGCAGTCGGATTTATCATCATACTTGGAATAAAAGCAAAAGCATCAGCAAGTCTGTTGTACTTTCTTGATATGTGTCTCCATTTTAGTTTTGGTATCTTTGCAACTAATTCTTCAACAAGTTTCTTATATTTCTTTAAAGATGGTTCATTTGTAACATATTCCTCTTTAATTTGATTTAATCACAAGTCGCGAATCACTAGTAATTCTTGCGTTTTCTAACTTCATTTCTATCGCGAATTTTAAAGCAAGCACCACCGCCTCATACTGTTTCATTGTTGGTTGATGCGAACTCCAATCAATGAAAAGCCATTCTTTCTCCTTCCGGGGAAATTAAGACAATTCCAACTCCATTTCCTTCTCCATTTGATGACCCATCAACTAAGATTTCCCATATATCTGGCTCTGTCAACAAATCTTTTGGATCACCATACTCTTCCTCTACATCCATCATCTCTTCTACTGATTCATCTTCTTCTAAAGGGAATTCTCATTAAAATCTCTCACGATGACTTGCGATTTTGGTGAAGATAATATCTCATATTTCAACTTGCAATGACCCACTTGTGCGTTCCATCTTTCCACTCGTCCTGATCTTTTTGAGTTCTTCATTACTGATTCAATTGGTGTTTTGGTTAATACCCTGGTGTGTGCCTGAAAATATATGCGGAGCTTGAAAGATGCATAAACCAATGCTAATATTAACTTCTCAATCTTGGAATAATTTTTTTCATGCGGCGTTAAAAGTTATGCTAATATAATAGATTGGTTTTTCCATTCTCTGTCTATTCGCAAAGAATACAACACTCAATGCATATTGTGTTGTCGCGAGATAAATCAACAATTCTTCTCCAGGTTCTGGTTTTTGTAGAATGGATGTATCCATCAAATGTTCTTTGATTCCTTGAAAAGCTTTTTCGCACTCTTCTGTCAATTTGAACTTTGCACCCTTCTTGAGTATATTGAAAAAATGCTTACACTTATCTGATGATCGAGAGATAAATCTTCCAAGTGAAGTTAAAAGCCCATTTAGTTTCTGCACCTCTTTAACTGTTGCTGGCGTTAGCATGTCGTGAATTGCTTGAATCTTCTCCGGATCAACTTGGATTCCTTCTTTTGACACAATGTAACCTAAAAAATTTCCTGACGCAATTCCTATAGCACACTTTTAGGGATTCAACTTGATGTTATTTAACCGCATCTGCTCAAAGATTTCTCTCAAGTCCTGTACATGGTATTTAGCTTCTTTGATTTTTACCAACATGTCGTCCACATATACCTCTAATGTCTTGTGTATCCACTTTGCAAACACCTTTTCTACCATTCGCTGATAAGTTTCTCATGTGTTTCGCAAGCCAAATGGCATTTTGGTGTATGACGAGGTGTCGAACTCGCAAAAATAAATTTCTCTACTTCTCTTTAACTAGCAAGTAGTATAATGTAAGTAGGATCGTCCCAAGGGAGGTATGAAGTTCAAGTTGTTATGCAAATACTCTTAGCAAAGATGATTTTATTGTAGAAATGCTGAAAATTGTAAAATGTATTCAAATATGAGATGTAATTGATTAAAGGTTCATTCTAGACCACGGAATACAAACCAAATTGATAGATAGCTATGTTCTTCACATTATCATGTTACTAACAACCCTAGAATAATTAGTACGCTCAACTATTCCGTTATTATCTCCTAGATCACCGGATACGGAAGCGCTCGACTACCGGTTCCTACTTGCCAAGTTTCCTAGAGGTACGCTTACTAGGTTTGACTTGAACAAGTGCTCTAAGTTCTGTGAGATAAGGTTGCTCCTAGTGATGAACTCAAAAGCATGAATCACCTACTAGTGTTGATTTCTACATATGGGTATTTAACAAAGTCCCATCATCAATACCCACATATTACTACTTGTGTTTATCTTCTCTAGACAATTACGGGTCGAAGAAAATCTAAACTAGCAAATAGATTAAGAATTAATGATTCAATTTCGAACTTAAACCCTTAACAAATAATCCATAGACAATATTAGCATGGTAGAAATCAATCAATAACATTAATGAATGCAAGAGAACAAGTTATTTCATATCAAATATAGATTCATATTTCGGGCTTCGAAATCGCCCTTAATCAAAGAGAGTTTTATTTACTCATAATATTGGAGTTCATCATCAAATAATAATGGAAATAAAGTAAAGAAGATGATATTAAATGAAAGCAAACCCTAGCTCCGGCTCTCTGCAAAACTCCAAGAAGAATACGTGCCCTCAAAAGAATAGAAACTCCTTCTTCTTATAGCCTTCACACTTTCCAAAATTAGGTCTTCAAAGTCCATCACCAAAAAGTCCACCAAGCCCATGAACCATGTGTGAGAAACCCATGTGAAAATATGACCCAAAAATCGTCAATAGCCGGAAAATCGGGTATTGTGGCCGGAAATAGAACGGAATCCGGCGCCAGAAAGTAGTTCAGGTGACCGGCAAAGTCCGCCCGGTCACCGGTCAAAACTAACAGTCAACCGTTAAGACTGACGATTGACTAACGGTCAATAACGGCAGACTGAGTGAACTCGGGTCAAACAGACCGAGTTAGGCGAGTCATGGTGTGAATCAGAGTTGCACAGGCCATATGCCATATTGCGCTGCCAGCCATGATGGTTGTGCTTCACTAATTTAAATCCAGCCATGTTGGCCATGTATC
Organism: Papaver armeniacum; assembly: GCA_023531295.1. NCBI lineage: Eukaryota > Viridiplantae > Streptophyta > Magnoliopsida > Ranunculales > Papaveraceae > Papaver > Papaver armeniacum. Next base: position 210,082 of record JAJJWW010006143.1, on the reverse strand, counting down.
TCATCCAAACAACCAATTCAGCTGCAACACTCCACTACTGCCACTTCAAACACCTCCACAAGATCTAATTCTCCTAATTCTATGCATCAACCCCAGCTCCAATTACTTCAGCAAACCTCAGACATCCCCAACACTAGCCGCTCCTTTCCCTTGTTGCAAACATCAACATCAAGACTTGATTAACACAGCCAATATCCAGCTGAACTGAATTCCTGTAATACTTTACTCCCACCTGCTACTTCAGCTACATAAAAACCTCAGTTCTGCCCAAATCCACCAGCAACTACACCTGCAATGACACATCATTAGGCCAGAACATCACCACCTTCAGTTCTCATCTATCTTGAAACAACACAACAACTCCATCTGTTTAAGCTTCAACTGACATGGATCCAGTACCACCTTCTTCCATTTCAGTTCATTTGCAAATGCAACAAACAATACACTCCCACTATTGACCAGCTGCACCTCTTCTTGTTTCAATACTAGCTGCAATAGCTTCATGAGCTCAAACTCTCTGCAATCTCAGCTCCAGTTATGCAACAGTTCATACACAGCACAGACTCAGGTCATCATCCTAGCAGCACCTATCTTGCAACTCAGCTCTGACCCTGTAATCCCAGGTGCCTGCACTTCCTATTCTCTTCACAGCCAGCCTAAGCATTCCACTCTTCTCCAGTTCATCTCAGTTATAAATAAACTCCTTTGGCAGAGCTTTCAGTCATGCCTGCAATGACCTTTACCATCTGGCATTTCCACGACGTCTTATCCTTCACTGTCCTTGCAATGGCCTGAACTTGTGCTGCTCCCATGGCGCAATATCCTCCACAGGTTCACTTTCCAGCTGCAATTCTTCACAGCTACAACTGCTACAGCTCCATACTGCAATATATCATTTCCAATCCACTCCTGCATCATTCAGTTCAATCATCGAGTCGCAAGCATTCTAACATAACAACAGCTAGCTAATACAGCTCACAACTTCAATGTATAACAACAGCATCATTTGCAATTTCTATCTCAGCTCAGGCCACCTTAATCTCCACTTTCCTAATTCAATATAAACTCTAGAACGCATTCAAATATCAACCATTCAACACCCGAACTCAACGGAAATCGCATCACTTGGTGGCTGTCTTCACGGCAAGATATTCACCTGAATCAACTCATAATCGACCCCAAATTCCATTTCTTCTCACAGATCCACCAAACCCAGTTCTAACCATCTCATCACATGAGACATCACCTCCTAACCTCAATCATCTCTCCATCATCACCAACACCCATATCAGATTCATCTTCTCACACCCATGAAGAACAGCAACGTCAGTAACCCTAATCTTCTGATTTCTCCTTGACTTCAAATTACCAACAACAACCATTGTTCTTCACTGTCAATCTGATTAACAAATTCAGAAACCCTCAAGAACACCATCAATCTCTGGATGTATCGACTTCACGATCTTGCCGTCATGTCTCTCTTGGTTTGGGTTGAGTGAAAGAAAGAAAGACCAATGATTAGGAAATGTATTGGATTTTTAGGTTTCTGTAGGAAAGGGGATGGATATAGCCACCAAGGTGGAGTAGATAAGGGGTATCTAGGATGACTTAAGGCACCCATATATAAGATAAGGGTCAACCAAATGGCAACACTTATATCGACTTTGCTCGACTCCCATGTCACTCGCCTGCTCCCTTATGCTCCCATTGAACGCTTTCTCCTTTGTTCGAGTTCCTCCAACAACAACAACCATCTTCTTATTTCTCAGATTCACTTCTTTTCTTCAATGTCTCTTCATCACTAAAGCTGTCGTGCTTTTCAGACAGATAATTTGCATCACTAAAGCCGACATGCTTTTCAGACAGAGATGAAGAAATAAAAGTAATCAATGAGAAATAATTCGCCTCCACAAAGAAATGAGCTTGCAATTTCTTTGCCTTTTAAGCGACGTTTCTTCTTCTTTTATTCCAAATGACTCCAAAGTACCTAAATATTCAAAAGCAAACATAAGATACATAATTTACAAGAAAACTAGCAGAGAAAGCATAAACAATAGATAAATACATAGGTGTTTTAGACACCTATCAAATTCCCCCACACTTAGACTTTGCTAGTCCTCGAGCAAATCAAACAAAATAATTATAAAACATACATACAACTCCGTCTCGTCGAGGCTACGGTTACTCTAAGCATGAATAACAGGCCTTTAATCCCCTAGGTGTCCCTAGTGGACGAGTTTTAGTCTCGTGAAGGTTTACAAGAGGTCTGCCTACAAAACCTATATTTCCAACTCCGTTTATTTGTGACAAATCAATGAACGAATCCAAAATGACTACAGGAGGAGGTACCTTGCGCAAATTCAGTTCATATTCAAGTAAATAAAGCTTAAATTAGATAGTCGAACAAGCCACAATACTCGGAAACTAACAAACCACAATCACAATGAAAAGATAAAGAAGATGGATAAAGATGTAGATGTTGGCGAATGTTCACAAGTGTTCGATGTTTCCCATATCTGTCTGAAGGTCACTGCTAAGATGAACCTAATCCTATTGGATTGAGCTACTGGTCAATTCTAGTGTTAACACACTGGCATATACAAGGGAACCAAGTGGTCAACAAACTTATTTCTACATCAACTCACTGGCATATACAAGGGAACCAGGAGTGACTTTATTCACCAAATATAATACTTTCTTTTCTTTCTTTTTTTTTTCTTTTTCACTTTTTGTTTCTTTTTTTTTTTTTTTTTTTCAGACGGCATGATTAGATCAATCTGGATCCAAGCGCATGCTTCTTGTCAGCAAGTACGTGATAGTTGCCTTGGATCCTGCATTCCACGCTTGTTTAGGCGACGGAGACAGGGACTACGTTTCACACATACTGCTATTCCCAAGTGTCTTTTTATTCCGTTTGGTCTAATTGGTCGGTCTCTTTTTTTCTTTTTCTTTTTTTTTTCTTTTTCTAGCAACTCAATCACTCTATTTCATCCTAGCAGTAATAACATGTCGATGTTTAGTGACCCACCAAAGCACTTAGAGAACAATAGATAAATATGGAAAATAAAATAAAAATAGAATGCGACATGGTGATATTCCGAGATATGGTAACGACTATCATGTTATTTGTGATTTCTGAGCTATGTTCGTTCTTGTTAATTAATGGGTTCCTCAACTCCTGCAATCAAAATGATTCCATCCACTAATGGTGTCATCCTAAAGGCACAAGTTTCTAGATTTCGGAGTTCAAAAAAAACACAAATTTTTCTTGGTTTTTTTTTTCTATTTTTCTGATTTTTTTTTTTTTAAAGGCATAAAACAAACTAAAACAAACTATACAAACATATAAATGCTCCCCCACACTTAAACTTTACATTGTCCTCAATGTAAAATTGAATCATCCAAAGAAGGTTCAAGGTGGGAAATTCCGCAAATGATATGCAAAAACAAGAAAATAAAGATAAAATGCTTAAAAATAAAAAGATAAAGGGAAAGATACAAAACCGGTGGGTTGCCTCCCACTTAGCGCTTGGTTTAACGTCGTCAGCCCGACATTCGCTCCAATTACTCCTCCGAGGGAGTGGGTCACTCAATGTGATCATATCCTGATTCTCCGTCACAAACTGCTCATAATATGGTTTCAAGCGATGGCCGTTAACCTTGGACATCAGCCCTGTTTTGGGACTAGTTATCTCAACTGCACCATGCGCAAACACATTAGTAACAACAAATGGTCCAACCCATCCGGACCTAAGTTTACCCTAAACAATTTAAGACGAGAATGGAATAAAAGTACTTTCTCGCCCTATTTCAAAACTCTTTCTGAAATCATTTTATCATGGAAAGCCTTGGTCTTTTCTTTATAAATGCGTGAACTTTCATATGCATCATTTCGTATCTCTTCTAACTCATTAAGCTGAAATTTCCTATGTTCACCAAATGCATCTAATTCCATATTACATACCTTGATAGCCCAATAAGCTTTGTGTTCAAGTTCCACCTAAGATGGCAAGGTTTACCATAGACAATCCTAAAAGGAGACATACCGATGGGTGTCTTGTAAGCTGTCCTATACGCCCACAAAGCGTCATTGAGTCTATAACTCCAATCCTTCCTTGTGACGTTCACCGTCTTCTCTAAGATGGACTTAATCTCCCGGGTTGGAAATTTCAGCTTGACCGCTCGTTTGTGGATGATACGGTGTGCCAACTTTATGAGAAATGTTATACTTCTTTAGAAGAGCGTGAAAAGATCTCTTGAAGTGCGAACCTCCATCACTAATCACCACTCGAGGTGTTCCAAACCTAGAAAAGATATGTTCCTTCACAAACTCACAAACAATATGAGAATCATTGGTAGGGTTGGCTTTAGCTTCCACCCACTTAGAAACATAATCTACAAACAAGAAGTATAAAAAATTTCCCATTGGAATTCACAAAAGGCCCCATAAAATCGATACCCCAAACATCAAAAATCTCAACAAATGAGAATTGGTGTTTGCGGCATTTGGTTTCTAGCACCAAGGTTGCCTGTCCTTTGACACCTATCACAAGCCTTACAACATAGATATGCATCCTTAAACAATGTAGGCCAATAAAAACCACTTTCGAGAACCTTGAGGGCTGTCCTCTTGGCTCCGAAATGGCCACCACAAGCATATGAGTGACAAAAATTCAGAATTGATTGGAACTCGGATTCGAGCACGCACTGCGGATCATTTGATCGGAGCAATGCTTCCACAAATAAGGTTCATCCCATATTTATTGCTTAGCAATCTTCTTGAGCTTGTGTTTTTGGAATGTAGACATGGAACTAGGTACTTGTCCCGTCACCAAGAAGTTAACAATATCGCCGTACCATGGAGTTGTGCCACCAACCGCAAAGAGTTGCTCATCCGGAAGCTATCATGCAAAGGAATCGCTTCTTCGGACACAACCAATCTGCTTAAATGATCCGCTACAAGTATTCTCACTGCCCTTCTTGTCCTTGATTTGCAAGTTGAACTCTTGAAGAAGAAGAATCCACCTTATGAGCCTTGGCTTAGCATCCTTCTTTGTTAGCAAGTATCGAAGTGCAGCATGGTCGAGAAAACAACCACCTTTGTACCCACTAAATAAGATCTAAACTTCTCGAGTGCAAACACTATGGCCAAAAGCTCCTTTTCGGTAGTGGAGTAGTTGATTTGTGCTCCGTTGAGAGTTCTAGAAGCATAATAAATGGCATATGGAACTTTGCCATCTCATTTGTCCCAACACGGCTCCAACGGCATAATCACTTGCATCGCACATCAACTCAAATGGCTTGCTCCAGTCCGGTTGTTTGATGATTGGTGCGGTAGTCAACAACTCTTTCAAGGTGTCGAAAGCTTCCTTGCATTCCTTGTCACAATCAAAGGCCACATCTTTTTGCAAGAGTATACACAGGGGCATTGCAATCTTGGAGAAATCCTTGATGAATCTCCTATAAAAACCTCGCATGACCAAGAAAAGAGCGAACCTCCCTCACATTTGTGGGGTATTGTAAGTTCCGAATCAAATCTATCTTAGCCTTGTCAACTTCTAACCCCTTAGAGGATACAACATGACCTAGCACAATCCCATGATTGACCATAAAGTGACATTTTTCCCAATTAAGCACAAGATTAGTTTCTACGCATCGTTTAAGAATAAGTGCAAGGTTATCTAAGCATTTGTCAAAAGAATCACCATACACGCCGAAATCATCCATAAACACTTCTATGATGCTTTCCACATAATCTGAGAATATACTTACCATACAACGTTGAAAAGTGGCTGGTGCATTGCACAAGCCAAATGACATACGTCTATACGCAAAAGTGCCAAAAGGGCAAGTAAACGTCGTCTTTTCTTGATCTTCCGAGCTATTACAATCTGGTTATAACCCGAAAAACCATCAAGGAAGCAAGAAAAAGCATGTCTAGCCAACCTTTCAAGCATTTGATCAATGAATGGTAAGGAAAATGGTCCTTTCGGGTGGTAGAGTTGAGCTTTCGGTAATCAATGCACACTCTCCAACCGGTCTGGATCCTAGTTGGAACCAAGTCATTATCTTCGTTTTTCACCACCGTGATTCCGACTTCTTTGGAACGACTTGAATCGGGCTCACCCATTTGCTATCGGATATGGGATAGATCACCCCTACTTCCAACAACTTCAGGGGTTTCCTTCTTGACTACTTCCATCATTGGAGGGTTCAAGCGACGTTGAGCTTCTCTTGTTGGTTTTGCCCCTCCTCAAGAAGTATTCGGTGCATACATGTGGAAGGACCGATTCCTTTGATATCGGCAATAGTCCACCCAATGGCAGACTTGTACTCTCTTAGCACTCGAACAAGCTTCTCCTCTTGCACCTTGGTAAGGTTGTTGGCAATGATCACGGTAACTCTTCCTTGTCACCTAAATACACGTATTTAAGGTGATCCTAAGAGGTTTCAACTCAAGAATAGGTGCCTGCACGATCGACGGTAAAAGTTTCTCATTAGTAAGCGGCAAAGAAACATAAGACACATTATATTTTGGCGGAACTTCTTGTAATGAGTTAAGAGATAAAACAGCCTCTTTAAGCTCATCACAAATAGACAATTCACTTTCAATGTCTTTGTATTTTCCATAACCTAAACCTTCCACTATGGTGTTTTCTAAAGCATCTTCACCATTCAATTCAAAAATCTGTTGAGCTAGAGAATCAATAATATCAATTGAAAAACAGGAATGCACATCACTAGGATATCTCATAGCTTCAAAGATATTGAAACTTATGATTTCGTCATCAAATTCCATAGTTAAGGAGCCTTTAAAAACATCTATCTTTGTTCTAGCGGTTCTCATGAATGGTCTACCCAACAGCAAGGGGGTAGTCGATGGTGAATCTTCATCCATCATGTCAAGAACATAGAAATCAGCTGGAAATATGAGTTGATTAACCTCGCACCAAAACATCTTCAATAACCCCTTTCGGGTAAGAATTAGACCTATCAAGCAAGTTGTATAACAATACCGGTATTCTTAAGAGGTCCAAGATTCAATGATTCATAAACGAAGGCAGGCATAACATTAATGGATGCTCCTAAATCTAACATAGCACGTTCAAACCTGATTTTACCAATAGTACATGGTATGGTGAAACTACCGGGTCTTTCAACTTAGGTGGGAGTTTCTTTTGAAGATATGTCAAGCATTCTCCCCCACACTCATTACCTCGTTCGGTCAATTTGTGCTTGTTAGTGCACAATTCCTTCAAGAACTTTGCCCAACGTGGAACTTGCCTTATCGCCTCAATGAGTGGAATGTTCACTTCAATCTTCTTAAAGATTTCCAAAAGCTCTTGGTACAATGTCTCCTTGTTCGACTTTGCAAACTCTGCTAGGAAAAGGCGGAGAAGTAACATAAGTAGAAACATGAGTTTTAGAGTTAGAATTTGTTACCGGTCAGCCTTTTTAGGGACTGTTTCACCCTCTTCTTTCTCCAAATCAGGTTCATGGGACACCGTGATGTTTCCTATTTCTCTACTTGCTTTCCACTTCGTAACTCAATAGCATTGGCATTCTCCTTGTGATTTATTGGTTGCGAAGGAAGTTTTCCCTCTGCTTGTGCTTCCAATTTGCTCACGGCATTAGCTAATTGACCCATTTGTGTTCGGATGTCCTTCATATCCATTGTCTTGTCTTTTGCTTATCTTGCACCATTGTGTTGAGAATGATATTAAACTTGTCATCTATACTCGTGCCTTGAGTTTCTTGTGGTGGTCTTTGCATGAATTGATATCCTCCTTGTTGATTGAAAGTAGGATTTGCAAAGAGCTTGCTTGTTTGCATAGTCTGAAATTGGATGATCACGCCAACCTGGGTTGTATGTGTTGGAGTACGGATCGTACCTCGGCCTTTGCTGATTTTGGTACATAGCACTTGCTTGCTCAACATCTTCTGTATATGATGATGGTATGACAGCCTGCAGCTATTTGGGTCATCATTCTCTCCATGTTGCCCATCATTTGTTCCATGTGTGAAGAATTGCCAACTTCATTCACCTTCCTTACTACTGATTCATCTCGAGTGTAGAATTGTTGAGTGTTCGCAGCCATATTCTCCAACAAACTTGTAGCTTCCGCAATGGTCTTGTTGGTAAGTGCACCACCACTTGCGGCATCGATCCAATTTCTATCATTAGAAAGCAACCCCTCGTAGAAATATTGAATCACAAGTTGATCACCGATTTGGTGGTGTGGACAACTAGCTAAAAGCTTCTTGTAGCGCTCCCAATACTCATGGAGAGTCTCTCCCGATACTTGCCTAATACCACAAATCTCCTTGCGAATCACAAATTGCTTTTGATGTGAAGAAAATACTTCTCAAGGAACAATTTCTTCATCCCATTCCATGTGGTTATGCTTCCAGCGGGTAAGCAAAAGAACCACTCTCCCGCAGATATCTAAAAGAGAGAAAGGAAAAGCTTTGTCATCATAGCCATATCCGCATCTGCAGTTGCTTGCTTCATACTAGTCACAACATGATGGAATTGTTGCAAGTGACGATTAGGATCTTCTCCCGCTAAACCTCCGAATTTGGGCAGCAAGTTAATCAATTGTGGTTTCAACTCAATGGTTCCATTCATTTGAATACATAAAGGCTGCACGATCTAGGTTTGGAGAAGTGAGCTCCTTGAGTGTTCTTGGAGCAGGTGGTCGACCTCCCATTGTGTTGTCTTCCTCCTCGTCCGAGTCCGAGAATTCACTTGGTGTAGAACTTTGAGGAAGTGGAGTGTTGACTGCTCGAATGAAATCCTTTAGTAAAGTGCCTGAACGAAGACGTATACCAATTGGACTTGGTCTGCCCTCTCCACGCATTCACCAAAGAAATAGTACCAAAATCGATTCTAAGAGATTGAATAAGTAAAAGCCGAAATCGTAATCAAAGGCAAAAATAACAACTAAGAATAAAAATAACAACTAAACTTGCCACACGCCTCCCGGCAGCGGCGCCAATTTTGACGAGGTGTCGAACTTGCAAAATAAATTTCTACTTCTCTTTAACTAGCAAGTAGTATAATGTAAGTAGGATCGTCCCAAGGAGGTATGAAGTTCAAGTTGTTATGCAAATACTCTTAGCAAAGATGATTTTGTTGTAGAAATGCTGAAAATTGTAAAATGTATTCAAATATGAGATGTAATTGATTAAAGGTTCATTCTAGACCACGGAACACAAACCAAATTGATAGATAGCTATGTTCTTCACATTATCATGTTACTAACAACCCTAGAATAATTAGTACGCTCAACTATTCCATTATTATCTCCTAGCTCACCGGATACTGGAAGCGCTCGACTACGGTTCCTACTTGCCAAGTTTCCTAGAGGTACGCTTACTAGGTTTGACTTGAACAAGTGCTCTAAGTTCCGTGAGATAAGGTTGCTCCTAGTGATGAACTCAAAAGCATGAATCACCTACTAGTGTTGATTTCTACATATGGGTATTTAACAAAGTCCCATCATCAATACCCACATATTACTACTTGTGTTTATCTTCTCTAGACAATTACGGGTCGAAGAAAATCTAAACTAGCAAATAGATTAAGAATTAATGATTCAATTTCAAACTTAAACCCTTAACAAATAATCCATAGACAATATTAGCATGGTAGAAATCAATCAATAACATTAATGAATGCAAGAGAACAAGTTATTTCATATCAAATATAGATTCATATTTCGGCTTCAAATCGCCCTTAATCAAAGAGAGTTTTAGTTACTCATAATATTGGAGTTCATCATCAAATAATAATGGAAATAAAGTAAAGAAGATGATATTAAATGAAAGCAAACCCTAGCTCCTACTCTCTGCAAAACTCCAAGAAGAATACGTGCCCTCAAAAGAATAAAACTCCTTCTTCTTATAGCCTTCACACTTTCCAAAATTAGGTCTTCAAAGTCCATCACCAAAAAGTCCACCAAGCCCATGAACCATGTGTGAGAAACCCATGTGAAAATATGACCCAAAAATCGTCGCGGAAATCGGGTATTGTGGCCGAAATAGAACGGAATCCGGCGCCGGAAGTAGTTCAGGACCGGAAAGTCCGCCCTTGGTCACCGGCCAAAACTAATAATCAATCATTAAGACCGACGATTGACTAACGGTCAATAACTTGCAGATCGAGTGAACTCGGGTCAAACAGACCGAGTTAGGCGAGTCATGGTGTGAATCGAGTTGCACAAGGCCATATGCCATATTGCGCCGCCACCCATGATGGTTGTGCTTCACTAATTTAAATCCAGCCATGTTGGCCATGTATCTCATCCAAACAACCAATTCAAATTGCAACACTCCACTACCGCCACTTCAAACACCTCCACAAGATCTAATTCTCCTAATTCTATGCATCAACCCCCACTCCAATTACTTGAAGAAACCTCGACATCCCCAACACTAGCCAGCCTCCTTTCCCTTGTTGCAAACATCAACATCAAGACTTCGCTTAACACAAGCCAATATCCAAATTAACCAATTCTGTAATACTTTACTCCCACCTCGCTTTACTTGACTACATAAAAACCTCGCTTACGCCCAAATCCACCAAAGAACTACACCTACAATGACACATCATTAGGCCGTAACATCACCACCTTCAGTTCTCATCTATCTTGAAACAACACAACAACTCCATCTCTGTTAAGCTTCAACCGACATGGATCCAGTGCCACCTTCTTCCATTTCAGATTCATTTGCAAATGCAACAAACAATACACTCCCACTATTGACCCGAACACACCTCTTCTTGTTTCAATACTAGCTGCAATAGCTTCATGAGCTCAAACTCTCGCAATCTCACTCCATTATGCAACAGTTCATACACAAGCCATTTACTGTGTCATCATCCTAGCAAGACCTATCTTGCAACTCAGCTCAGCCACCGTAATCCCGTGTGCCTGCACTTCCTATTCTCTTCACAACCAGCCTAAGCATTCCACTCTTCTCCAGTTCATCTCAGTTATAAATAAACTCCTTTGGCAGAGCTTTCAGTCATGCCTGCAATGACCTTTACCATCTGGCATTTCCATAGCGTCTTATCCTTCACCTGTCCTTGCAATGGCTTTGAACTTGTGCTGCTCCCATGGCGCAATATCCTCCACAAAGTTCACTTTCCAAGCTTGCAATTCTTCACAAACTACAATCACATGACTCCATACTGCAATATATCATTTCCAATCCACTCCTGCATCATTCAGTTCAATCATCGAGTCGCAAGCATTCTAACATAACAACAGCTAGCTAATACAGCTCACAACTTCAATGTATAACAACAGCATCATTTGCAATTTCTATCTCACCAGCCACCTTAATCTCCACTTTCCTAATTCAATATAAACTCTAGAACGCATTCAAATCTCAACCATTCAACACCCGAACTCAACGGAAATCGCATCACTTGGTGGTCTGTCTTCACGGCAAGATATTCACCTAATCAACTCATAATCGACCCCAAATTCCATTTCTTCTCACAGATCCACCAAGTCCAGTTCTAACCATCTGTCACAGTAGACAGCACCTCCTAACCTCAATCATCTCTGCCATCACTGAACACCCATATCAGATTCATCTTCTCACACCCATGAAGAACAGCAACGGCAGTAACCCTAATCTTCTGATTTCTCCTTGACTTCAAATTACCAACAACAACCATTGTTCTTCACTGTCAATCTGATTAACAAATTCAGAAACCCTCAAGAACACCATCAATCTCTGGATGTATCAGCTTCACGATCTTGCCGTCATGTCTCTCTTGGTTTCAGGTTGAGTGAAAGAAAGAAAGACCAATGATTAGGAAATGTATTGGATTTTTAGGTTTCTGTAGGAAAGGGGATGGATATAGCCACCAAGGTGGAGTAGATAAGGGTATCTAGGATGACTTAAGGCACCCATATATAAGATAAGGGTCAACCAAATGGCAACACTTATATCGACTTTGCTCGACTCCCATGTCACTCGCTTTGCTCCCTTATGCTCCCATTGAACGCTTTCTCCTTTGTTCGAGTTCCTCCAACAACAAAGAACCATCTTCTTATTTCTCGATTCACTTCTTTTCTTCAATGTCTCTTCATCACTAAAGCTGTCGTGCTTTTCAGACAGATAATTTGCATCACTAAAGCCGACATGCTTTTCAGACAGAGATGAAGAAATAAAAGTAATCAATGAGAAATAATTCGCCTCCAACAACAGTTGCAATTTCTTTGCCTTTTAAGCGACGTTTCTTCTTCTTTTATTCCAAATGACTCCAAAGTACCTAAATATTCAAAAGCAAACATAAGATACATAATTTACAAGAAAACTAGCAGAGAAAGCATAAACAATAGATAAATACATAGGTGTTTTAGACACCTATCAGTGTAACAAAATAAGCCTCTTGGTGCGAAAAACGCAGTATGTTCTTGGTCTTCTTCTGCGAGAGGAATTTGATTGTAACCTTTGTACCCATCCAAAGTTGACACTCTTTCATTCCTCGCGCCTCGATTCTACCATTTGCGGAATATCCGGAAGTGGATAACTCGTCTTTAGGGCGGGCTTTATTTAGATCTCGTGAAATCTATGCAAATCCTAATCCCTTTATTCTTCTTTGGAACAATAACCATATTTGCAATCCATTCTCGATACGATGCTTCTCTTATAATTCCCGCGTCCAACATCTTCTCGGAGCTCCTCCTCAATTTGGGAATGATGATCGATGAGATTTTCCTTATCCTTTGTTTAAATGGTCTTATATTTTTGTCAATTTTCAACTTATGACATGCAATAGATGGATCAATTCTCGGTATTTCATCCATACTTCCTGCGAAGATATATTTATATTCTCTTAAAGGCTAATAGTCCTTTCTTCCTCTTCTCGTCCATTTTGGTTCCAATATTTATCTTTAAAGGCTCTTCCTCAAGCACCTATATTTACTTCTTTGGTTGGTTCTGCGGCGACATAACTTGACTTGGGTTCATTCATTGGTGTTGGTTCTTTTATTTTCTTCGTTGATTCCTTTCCATCTTCTGAAATCTCGCTAGGTATACCTCTTCCTTCTTTTACTCTTATTGCGTATATTCTGAATTCCTCTTCTTTCTTTGCTTCTTTTACCAATTTCTTGCGATCATCGCTTCTTCTTTGCTCGTCCTTCACATTGCCTCACTTCTACTTGAAAACACAATTTTGCGTCGTCATCATCTCCTTGAATTTCTTTTACTCCGCTCGGCGTAGGAAACTTGATACGTTGGTGTAATGTTGACTCCACAACCTTAATTGCATATATCCATGATCTTCCCAATAGCATATTATATGGCGATTCCATATCCACCACACATAATGTTATTTGTGTTTCAATCTCTCCCAAAGGAATTCGCAACACTATCTCCCCTTTAGGTTTTGTTGTAGAATTTCCAAATCCATGGATAAGATATGCTGAGTTAGTCATTTCTTCATCTTTGAATCCCATTCCTTTGAATGCTTGATAAAATAGGATATCCGCAGAACTTCCAGCGTCCACTAAAGTTCTGTTTAACCTCCATCCTTCTACAGATCTTGTGGTTATCTTCTTTTCTTTTCGTGTAATAGGAACTGTAATCACTAGAGGAGATAAATGATTTAAGCTACTTTTTGGTATTTCTGATGCTGTGAAAGTGATTTCTTGCTTTTCCCAATCTTTTAAAGGTAATTTTCTCTTCAACGCCATAATCTTTTTTCCCTCGAAATATCGCTTATGAATCCTTCCCCTAATATTCTCATGAAATTCATCAACCATAGTTTTTGTTATCATATTACATTCCCTCTTTTTATGATTTTTTTCTTCAATTAACTAGCTGATAATCTTCCACTCGATGTTTATTGTACAAGGACCATCAGGTCCCTGTTTCTAGCGCCATATGTAGTAGAGGAAATCCCACACTACACCCATGAAAGATTAATAAGATCTTCAAGTCATATTTGGATTAAGAACACTAATTTTATTAATGAAATTTGTGAATTCCTTTACAAGAAATATTAAATGACACTCAAATTACAATTGATCTCTCTCCTCCAAGTCTAACTTTATTTCTTAACAAAATGAACCTCCCCTTTTCCTGTTGCCTAGCGGCTCTATTTATAGGGTCTTACATAGTGGATGAGAGCTATTAGATCCCCTAATATCGGATCTGTCCTGCGGCTATTCGCAGAATGTGTCGCAGACTATTTTGAGTTATTTTCCAAGCATCACACTTTAGTCGTGACTTATTTTGATATCATCTGTTACGTCATGTGGACTTTATTTGCGACGCTAACACTTTCTCTGCGTCATTAATATACTTCCTGCGACACTATCATTGTTGTGTCGCAGAAACTGTCGCTATGTTAATGTTGTTGCGGTATTGTGGTACTACAGATCCTGTGAAGGGGTGCAGTGCATACAAGTTAGATACCATATATATGTCGGGAACCGATCCTAGTACCTAGTCATCCATATCTTTAGAAAGCTAGTGTGCCTATGCTTAGTACTCACATGGAGGTAGAACCGAAACTTGTTTTGGTAGAACCGCAAGCCCATGAGTGTGATTGAATGTTTGGTTTGATCAATCACGTAGTTCTTGAAAGTCAGATGAAACCAATTCTAAACTTGTTTGGAAGTGTGGCAAATCGGTTTCAAGAGTGCAGGTGTGAAAGAGAACTTGCAAGGTAAAGATGTCAACAAACTTTGAACACGTGCTGAATGCCTAGTTACTATTATTGTTCAAAGAATATTCCTTAAAGGCTAAATGGAAGGTGAATCCCAGAATCGAAACATATAAGTTAAGAATCTTTTAATTAAGGTTATTAATTTGTCTTGGATGGAAATTTATGGAATTGGTAATGTGCATTTATCAATTATATTTTCCAAGAGATTTCGATTGTTATTTTTGGATAGAGCATTTCCAGGAATTATGAAAACCGAATCTGGTGTTAATGAGTATCTTGAGAATATTTTCGGTTTTGGAAATTTCTTGGTGTCCAAACTTCCTTGTCTATAAATACAGAAGTTTGCCTTCACTAGCAAACTAATCCTTCGTAACAATTTGACTTCCTCTTTTGTCACTGTTACTGGTGTAGTCGCCTATCGGAGGGGAGAGTAATCTAATTAGGTGAAATCTATTATGGTCGCTCAGTTTAAAGTCTTCTTTGGGATTGAGAAGCTCTAGCGCGACCCGTTGGTGGGAAACTAGATAATTGCTGTTTATCTTTGTTTTCGATTTGATTTGATTGACTAACGGAGGTTGAAATCTATTTGCACCTAGTTTGTTTATGCTTGAGAATCTTCTCTTCTGATATAAGATTCACTCAAACTAGTACAGAGTTTCGACATGGATCTTTAGACTGTTTGTAGATCTAAAGATGATCTTGTGATAATCCATTGTTAACGAATCCGTTACTGTGTGATTGATCACAAGAGGATTCAAGTTATTGTCTGCAAGTTTTTATTGAAGATTAAAGAAGATTTGAAGATGAAGAAGATTTTGAAGATCTGACTTGGATTTATAATCTTTTGTGTGCATAATACTTGTTTGGTAAAAGAGGGATCCAATTGATAATCGGTTTATCCTTGTGGTAGATTTATTGAGATTGATCAATTGAAGAAGATCGGCATCAACACATTTCCTTGATAGGATTAAAGGTGTTGTTGGCTTAATCTTAATTGATTGCCTTCGGGTGATTGAAACATAAGATAGATCTTGACCCGCGAAGGAGTTTATGTTGAGATAAACGGAAGAGCCTTTGCACAACTCATATCACTTGGTTGAAGAGAGTTAGAAGCCAGACAGATTTGTTGTTCCTTTACTGTTTGGAATACGAACCAAAGGAATTGATCCAAGTACGTGTTTGAGGCGTGGGGATACAGAAGGAACTGAGTATACTATAGAGTTAGGTGCTTGGTCTCAACTATACGAAGTAAGTGAGTGTGGAGTCATATTTTGTATAGCGGCTTAATCCTGAGAGTATTCAATTCTGGACAAGGTCCCGGGGTTTTCGCATTTGCGGTTTCCTCGTTAACAAAATCTTGTTTGTGTCGTTTACTTTTATTTTCCGCATTATAATTGTTTTATTATAATTAAAGTAAACTGCACAAACATTAATATCCTATTACTTTATAAGACAATCCTATAGAGTTTGGTTAAGTCCGAACCTAGTTATCAAGTAACACACTTTGTTATCGTATTGTCTCGATCCCGTATCCATAGACAATCACACAAAGTGTGAAACCGATTAGTATTGTCTCGATCTCGTATCCATAGACAATCACTTTCGGAGGAAAGGACTTATAGGTAGGAAAAGTTTAAGCTTGAGGTATATTTGGGTACCCTTGCCTTTTCAACTCCAAAAAGGCTATTTTCAAAGATCATTACTAACAAAATCCAAAAAAAATCTCGAATTTTAGTTATAAAAGTTTAAATTGCCAGAGTTTCAATTGTAAAAGGAAATCAATGTGTTGGAGTATAAATTATAACGGGAAAGAAAATCTCCCTTCAAAGGTTGGTTATCAGAGTTTATAAGATTTTCAATTATGTGACACTTTATATACAGCCACCTAAAATATTGTGTGAAGTAAATGAAGTGCTACCTAAAATATCCATCATGTTACAGGGCCTACGACCCGTTGGGTGTGCGGTCCAACTAGATTCCTAGGGTTGTATATATAGGAAACTATGTAATACTTCTAATTGGATATTCTAATAATATATCCTTCTCCTTGTCTCTACATCTTCTATCTTCACCTCAAATTCTCCCAAAACACGTTATCATACACGATGCTATGCCACGAGCTAGATTGGATTTGGTAGATTTTTTTTACATCAACGCAGTCATGCGATCGATTGTTGTCAAGCAAATAAAATCGCTGGAATCAAATCAGATAAGTTGGATTTTTTTTCTTTTAATCAAATAAATTGGATCTACTTTCTTTTCCCCATGTTTTTGATTTTGGCATATCAATTGGGTTCATTAAATCTGTGTTGAAAATTGATTGGGTTTATTAAATCTTTGTTGAAAATCGATTGGGTTTGAAAATTGATTTGAATATGAATTAGGAATTACTTTGATTAATCTAATCGTTTGTGTTTTTTTTTCGATTTTGGCAAATCTCTGTTTTTGATGTTAGCAAATCATAAATCCTGGTTTTGGCATATCGAAAAGGAAAATTTGCTGGTTGGTCCACAGCCCATTAAGTTAGTTATACTAGGGTCCAACCGGATTTTAGAATTATCACTAGGTCCATAATTATTTGAAACAAGCAAATTGACCACATTACCCCAGCACCACTCACGTGTGAACTCCACCACTTTATTACGATTTCTCCAAATTTAATTAAAACATATAAAGGACCACAATTTTGAGTACATATCTGCTACACTGTTTACAAATTCGAGTACATATCTGCCACACTGCTTACAAATCTGGTACATATCTGCTACACTATTTACAAATCTGAGTATATATCTTCCGCACTGCTTACATATTAAGTATGTATCAAACATGTTTTGAACCCGCAAATGTGACAAACATGTAACAAATATTAAAACACGAGATTTCACATACGTCTTGATGGATCGACTATAACAAGTGAGAAGACTATGAAAAACGAGAATCTAAGAGCAATTTCTATGAGTATGCCATATATGTACTCGTGCAGATTCATGAACTACAAATCAACCGCATGACAAGAATAATTAAGGATCTATGAGAAACAATGAGAATCGAAGCACATAATACGGTATTTCACATATGTACTGATGGATGAAACTAAAACAAGTGAGAAAACTATGAAAGAAACAGAATCTAAGAGCAGTTTCTTTGAGTATGTCATATATGTACTGCTGGATAATACGATCTGAAAGTGCAAACAAATCGAAAACAGAAAGATCATCAAATCGAAAGCTAAAATCATTAAAAACATGATAATCTAACCAAATAATCAATAAATACGAACAAGATTCATAAAAATAAGAACAAAAATGACCGATCTCTATGAGTATTCTGTATATGTACTGCTGGATAATAAAAAGAAAAAAAGAATCGAGAGAGCATTATTTTAGTATCGCATATATGTACTTATGGATCAAACAACAAGCGGTAAAACTAAGAAATAAAATAAAATCAAAAGCAGTTTCTATCAGTATGCCACATATGTACTGCTGATTCATGAACTAAAAAACAACTATATGTAAAGAATCTATCAAAATAACAGAATCGAGAGAGTCTTATTTTAGTATCGAAGATATGTACTTATGAATCAAACAACAACAAGTGATAAAACCAAGAACAAAACAAAATCAAAAGCAATTTGTATCAGTATGCAACATATGTACTGTTGGATAATACCCCTGATACAACAAACAAGCACGGTTTTGATAAAATAAAGAAGTGAAAACAACAAGATAATCAAATCGAAAGTTCAAATATGTTAAAAACATCATAATCTAACCCAACAAATTGAATAATTACGATCAAGATTCATAAAAACAGTACGTCATATACGTCTTGGATGGTTAATACACATGCAAACTGAAACCAAACCTATAGATGCATAGTAAACACAGAAAAACAGTACGTCATATACGTACTGATGGTTAATACACAAAAGCAAACTGAAACCAAACCAAAATCCAAAAAAATGAAACTAAAATATCAGATCTACTAACAAAATGAACATAAAACGTGATTTTATAACCAGATCTGAAACATTTTCATCAAAAAGCACCAGTACATCATATACGTACTGATGATTAATATACAAAATCAAACTAAAAACAAATCAAAGACCAACAAAATGAAATTAAAATATCAGTTCTACTGATGAAATGAACATCAAACATGATTATCTATCTAGATCTAAAGTATTTTTATAAAAATCGAAATAAAAAATTAACGAATCAAAGCATCACGATCGTAAGCACAAAATATCCACCTACCGATTACAAAATATGAGTTCGAATTCACGAATCGAACAAGCACCTCACGAAATATTCATCTGCAGAGCTCTTCTCTAAAAACATAAAGAGAGAATGGAAAAGAAATGAACATTATTATCCAGTTTTAGATAGTGGAGGGTTTTTTGGGAATTATAATAATACGTCTCATGTGTCCCGCACGTGTACAAGACCTAGGCTTAAAAAATTGGGTCCATTTTCCTTTTTTGTTTTAATTATGGACCTCCGGTTACTGGGCTTTAGTGGGTGGACCTGCCACTAACTAATACCACTATAATAGTACCTATAGGTAATTCCTACTATCGAAAATCCCAGGCCTGCTTACCTTATAAGTATGTCTCTAATATCTCTTTAAGACTGCAGAATATCAAACCAAGAAGGAATTCTGCATCAAATTAGACTAGAAAGCCATTAGTTATGGATCGGTTGTCTTTTGGATATCCATCAATTTCACCTCGTACTTCCGATCTCCGTATATTTACTTTAGAAGACATAAAGACTTCCAAGAACAATTTTAGCCATCATTGGATCATCCGAGAAGACTTGTCTGGAATTACTTATCGTGGGTATTTTGGTAGAAATGCGTCTGTGGTCATTAAGGTCCTCAATTTAGATGTCATTCAACGATCTGAGGAAGAATGGCTGAAAGTGTGTGAAGGTAATCCGTCTGTTCGTCTCTTCCGTAAAAGAGGATCCAGTACCGTTCCGACCCAACCCGGCTGATCCAGTCCCGGTCCAACCCGGCCGATCCAAGGCTATCCAGTTCGGTTCCAACTCGAATCGTTTCATGTCCCTTTCATCGTTCTCGTTCCTGTCCCGTACTGATCTGGTTTGGGGCTTGAGGTTGTGCGCGACTAAATCCGTTCCGGTTCTGTCTATATGCAGCGAGAATCAAATTTTGAGGTATGTGACTATAACGCGAGTTTTTATATGCTACGTTGATTTACTCGCTAGGCTTATTTATTTGTTTTTAGAATATGCCTAGTTTTTGTTTATTTTTGTCCTAAAATAAGTCAACAGCATATAAACGGTCAATTTAAATTATTTTTATTGATCTCAATCATTAAGAATTTGGTCTTAATGTTATTTGTTCTCTTGAATATGATATTGGATATAGTTGAATGACGTATTTTGTTTAATTGGTTGTACCAACTCAATTCCAATGTATTCAGTTGGGGCTTAGAAGTAGTTGAGCACCATTATTGGATACTTGATATTTTCCCAAATTTTTGAATGTTCCGTGGAATGTATCCACTTACTCGACTATTAATCATGTCAATAGTTTCAAAACATACGTTCAAATAAAATCACATTTATTCATTTTTGTGGAAGAACTCACAAAAGATGATATGAGTCATAAAATTTCCATTTCTCTACTTCATCCATAATACTAACAAACCTAGGTATATCTTTGAAGTATGACAACAAGAGAATTATCTTTAGTAATATATGCAATCTAAAGTAAGTGGTTGACATGTGTAGTGAGATTCTCTTGGCCTATTGAGATAAAGAAATTTCTCAAATTAAGCTAAATGTAGCAAAATTGAAAATGGAAAGAACCCCAAAGTAATGAAGGTTAGACGTGACTTGACTCATATAAAGCATGTGAAAAGGGACATATATATCATGAAAAAAAAAATATTATTATTTTTTTCCCAAAGAATAATGACACCAAAGTATAGGTATCAATTGAACATGGGATCAGGCTAAAATGTAATTCTAGCTCCCATCATAAATAAAAGAGTTGGAAATGCACCTGGTCATAGGTGTTGGTATATACAATATAATGTGTATGTGTATCATAGTAACAACCAATTTTCACATCAACTTTAATGGCAACAAGAACTTTGCCTGGCCAATTGACTATCTTATCGACCGCAGCACTGCTCATTTTTTTTTCAAGATAGAACAAAGACGTCGCAAAATCTCTAGATGTACCAAGAGATAATCACACCTTGTTAAATTCCCAAGTAACCTGTGCAAATGGATATCATATGGAACATCAAAATGATGAGAATGTAATTGATTGCATCTTTTATAGTCTCTAATATATTTGGAAGGAAATATATTTTAGAGAAACTAATGAGTCAATCTAGTGCAATGTAATTCACTATAATATTTGGATTATTGAATCATATTGACTCCGACGATGAAATGTTGGAAACTCACTCATACAGGCTTTGGGCATAACCATAAAGAAACTTTGGTTGTGACATGATGATTGTTTTGAAAGAACTCCTACAAATATCACTTTATTTGAGTGAACGAAAATGGGAAAAAGATTGACAGAATGCAAAGTGAAGACATATCTCTCAATAAGTGTTTTCTAAATTACTAGATGCACAACCCCCCTTCCCATTATGCTTTTAGGTAAGAAAGCATATCACTCATTTTTACAAAGTCTTCAGTAAAACAGGATCGAGACCATCCTAAGATGCAAATGGTAAAAAAAAAAAAATCCATATTACAAAGAAAACAAGGTGAACTTTAGAAAAATATTCATGCAGAATGCGGACCATTAAAGTGACTTATGGCTCGTGAATGTTTTGACATTTTTGGACTAGTTATAGTTCCAAAGAAATTTGCGTTTGAAAACTACTAGCACATACCACACAATGCAAAGTGCAAAGGCTAACCACCCTTGTTAATGCTAGAGAATTTACATCAAAAGGACTTGATGAGTATTGCATGTTTGATAGGATCTATATAGAGCATCTTATACCCAATGGTCTCACAGAGGCTACCATCAAAGGTTACAGATGGTGTCTTAAGAATAGGTTATGCGTACCAACCTATCTTTTATTGCTTTGGGGATATGCAATATTACACGCATCTTACTTAATTTGCTTTTAGAACCCAATATTAGTCAACCTTTTCTCAAGTACCGGGTTGGTAACTGGATTTAAGCCTGACATTCATGTTTTTACGCATATTTGGTTGCACTATATATGTGCCATTACGACTCCACATCGTACTATGATGGGTCTTCAAAACTATTAAGTAGTTATGTTGGAAATGAGTTCCCAACAATTATCCGCTTTTTTTTAAAACTTTTGGCAGGAGATCTCTTACCGCTAGATATGCGGGTTATCACTTCAATGAGACAGTCTTCCCGTCGTTAGGGGGAGATAAGAAAAAGTATTTTCTAAGGGAACGACAGGAATTGTCATGGTGTGTTCCCACTGTGTCTCATATTGATTCTTGTACTCCACAAATGTAAATGTGAAGTGACAAAGAATAATCGATTTTCAGAATGTACACTGATGTCGCTAAAGTGACAAGATCACACATACCAGCTGCAAATATTCCTGCAAGGTTAGAAATCCTCAGTATGGGGTACACCATAGACTAAGGTGTTGCAACTACACTTGGTGGAAGTGTAGTTAAGGCCGTGGCTCCATAAAGGAAGATGGAGATGCCACTAGGTTCGATCAATGCTCACCTAGAAAGGAAGTAGATGAGTAAGGCACAACCTAATTTGTATCATTAATGAAATCATATCATTTGATTGTCTCTGACTATGTCCATGAATCAATACTGGAGGACGCTCCGAAGTTTAACGATTCCAGAGAACAATGACATCCCAAGTGGATTATGAGAACACACACGAGTCAATGGAAAGATCGTGTGATCATATTAATGATTATTATTTCATATACAGTTGCAAAAGGAAATCGAGCACGATGAGATCGAACCATGCTTCTTATTGGTTGAATATCAACAATAAAGAGCATATTTGGCCTACACAATCCAGGTAGAATCTGATTCTTTGACAAATATATAGGTATTTGGTGTGGTAGTGCTAACCAACCAAGTGTAAAGCCTGTGGACATACATGATTATTTGTCACAAAGCACAATGAGAATAATGAAGTCGTAATGGTATAAAGACTCCCCTTGTGGCGCGAGGTATCTCACAAAGCCCTGGAATTGTTTACTTTGTTGTAATGAGCATTATAGCATTTTTCTACTTAGTTAGCTTGGTAATTTCAAAAGGACTTGAAATGCAAAGATATGTATGTGGTTGTTACGTATCTCTGAAAGAATTAAGAGATAGAAGATATTTACAAAAGTACTTGATAGACTTTTGTTTCCCAAATCAAATGACTCTAAACCACAGAGTGCGTTTACAGTTAGATAGAACGCTCACTTATAGATTCAAGCAATCAGGCGGATGTGGTATACCCGTCTAAGTGGCTATTTGATTTGGAGGGGATAAACAAGTAAGTTATTTTTCCTTGCGTATTCACAAGAAAGTTCCTGATTTGGAATTGTAGCTATTTATGTCGATGGTACAGACATGATGGGTACTCTTGATGTAATAAGAGACCTTAAAAGCTATTTAAAAAACCGAATTTGAGATGAAAAATCTAGGGAAAGCTCGACCGAGTATTGAGCTTGTGGGATATTATTCCACCAGTTTGCATATGTCTAAAGTTTTCAGGCAATTTAACAAAGACATGCATCCTGATAGCACTCCCATGATTAGTCGAGGTTCAAATGTAAGTAAGTGACCATTTCGTCTAAAGGAAGATGAAGAATATGTGTTGGGAGATGAAATTCCCATATCTAAGTACAATAGACGCATTGTTGTACTTAGTATAATAATGTACTCGATTAAATTTTACATCCTCAAGTAAATTGTTAGCTAGATATAGCTCAAGCGCCAACGCAACGTCATTGGAATGGTATAATGAATGTAATCATGTACTTAAAGGTAACCATTGACATAAATTTGTTTTATCCCTACAAAGACATTACAAGGAATGCTAATGAAAGTGCAATCCAAAAGTTTTTGATTATGAAGGAACAATAATCTCTTCTCCAATGAAAGTAATCAGAGGGAGATATGGTAGATTATTTTCTAAGTCATTACCAATATTCAGATTTGAAAAATACATGACTAAAGGAACTGCTGGAATAACTCAAAGTAATCAGGGGGAGATGCCGACATCAGGGGGAGGATCTAATGATATGATGTCGACATATTTTACTTCGAAATTGAAGTTGTGTTGTACTATTTTTCCCTTTGATCGAGAATAGTTTTTCCCAAAGGGTTTTGTCTCTCGACAAGGTTTTTAGCGAGACAATACTAAAAACATCAAGTATGTTGAACGTTGAAGACATAAAGATCGTCGTTGATATTATCAAAATATCTGGATCAAAGAAATGAAATGCGATATTCTTAAGCAACGTAACTTCCGAATCAACAACATTTTCTTATAAACATTCAAGTCACCAAAGTAAAGTGTGATAAACCCCTTCTAACTGCATTAGACTAACGAAAATTGTCTGACATCAGGGGGAGCATCTAATGGTGTGTTGAACTCTTTTCCTTCATCGAGGTTTCTTTTTCCCACATGGTTTTGTTACTCGGCAAGGTTTTTAATGAGACAACTGTAATTTCCCAGCTAAGGCTATTGTCTTTCCCACGAGGATTTTCTGCCTTAAGAGTTGTGAAGCAACTAGTCAACTTCAACAGAGCAAAGTGATCATCTGCAACGGATCACCTTTACCCGCATCTGTCATGTTGTACTCTTTTCCCTTCGTCAAGGTTTTATCCCACTGGGTTTTCCTTGTCAAGGTTTTAATGAGGCAACACATTCGAGTCCAACTATGTTCTAAGGTTAACTAATATTGTACTCTTTTTTCTTCAACCGGGTTTTATCCTCCGGGTTTTCCCGAAGAAGTTTTAACGAGGCAATTAACTTAGACTCGTCGATCTTTGAAGATCGTATTGCATGTGATGAACTACATGTGAAGTAAGAGACAACATGTGAAGTACTACATGTGAAGAGTTGTACCAAGGCTTTATCCCACTGGGTTTTTCCTTGTCAAAGTTTTAGTAAGGCAATTGATTCCGGCACAAGTCATCAACGAGAGCAACATTTGAAGAACTATATGTGAAGAACTATGTATAAAGTTTTGTTATTGAACCGCACAAGTGGGAGTGTTACAGGGCCTACGACCCGTTGGGTGTGCGGTCCAACTAAATTCGTAGGGTTGTATATATAGAAACTATGTAATACTTCTAATTGGATATTCTAATAATATATCCTTCTCCTTGTCTCTACATCTTCTATCCTCACCTCAAATTCTCCCAAAACACATCATGATTTTCAAACTACCTAAAAGTTTATTTCTATTTATGGAATTCTATTGCAATATTTTATTTTTGGATAGACACATTTAAACAAAAGAAAAAGGAGGCATACTTTGTTTATTTCTTTTCATATTTTAAAAGATCCTCTCCCAAAATATCAAAGCATGCCGATGAAACACACTCAACCACAAAGTGTACCTGTATTTTTGCACTTGCGCACTCCACTCTCAGTGATGGAGTCTCGATCCATTACCAAGTATAAGGAACTCAAGCGACTGTTGCACATCATATTTTAGATCACTTTAATGTATTTTGTAAAGTGGACTCCATTGTATGGATTCAAAAGGATATTCAGATCTCGTTTGATAAATATCCAACATCGAAAAAAACAACATGATATTACGAATAAAGACTTTTATCGCAAAAAAAAAAAAAAAACCATCGAGAAAAACAATATAATAGCATATCAAAAGTGATGAGTTTCTCACCGTAACGTAGTGGGGAGTTTACGATCCTAAAAATAAACATGTTTCTGGAATCAAATCAATCAATCAACGAAACAATAAAGACTTTTATCGAAAAAAAGCCAAGATAAAACAACGGGATAGCATATCAAAAGTGATGAGTTTACGATCAAAGCACGCCGATGAAACACATTCAACCATAGTATACTTGTATATTTGCTCTTTCTCACTCCGCATTCAAGAAAAATGGGATTCGGGCATCTGCGAAAGGGCCTTAAGTAGAGAGTAGATAAACCCAAAAAATTCCAAAAAAAAAAAAAAAAAACTTTTTCGTAAGAAATAAAATACGCATTATTCTATTTTGATATTCACATTTATTTGTTTTTTTTTTGAAGCATAAAGATTTAAATTTAAAACTTAGGAAGAGATGATACGTGGGTACATTGTACCCCTAGAGTCTGCCATTACATATGGACCAATACACGAAGGTGTTTTGTGGTCCCAGATTGAAGTAGTGAGGTTTACGGTTCTGCTGTCGTCTGCTGCTTTATTAGCTAAACCGTCTGCCGCTTGATTTCCTTCTCTAAACATATGATTGATGGTGCAATACGGAACTTGGGACAATCGATGCTTGATTTCTGCTATCATATTGTTTAGGTACCAAGGTGGTTCGGTTGTCGATGTTAAGAACCTTAAAAGGTTTTCTGAATCTGTTTCGAATTGTACCTTTGGCCATTCTCTCTCTGTAGCTGTTCTAGATGCTATTAGCATGGCCCAAGTCTCAGCAGTGAGTGTTGTTGTTATCCCTAATGGTTGTGCAATTGCCGAGATTGTGACTGCATTTTCGTTTCGGCAAATAATTCCCGCTCCCGCCAGTCCTAGGTGTCCTCTAGCTGCTCTGTCTGTGTTGATTTTGATCCACTCTGGTTGTGGTTTACTCCATCCTACAAGGATTGTGGTAAACCTAGGGATCCGATGTATAGTACTGATAGCTGGTTGCATTCCTGGGAGCACCGGTGGTTGGTTCCGTTGAGCCCAGGTATATTCATGTTGTAGCCGGGTAGCGATCTGTAGTATGCCTGTTGGGTTCGTTTTCTTTTGGTTGTAAATGAAGTCATTTCTAGCTAGCCATAGGGACCAGAAAAGGAAGCAGAAGGTGGTGGTTGCTTTGTTGCCGATTTTCGCTTGAAGAAGTAAGGGAATCGATGTCTGAGGGTTTATTGAAATCGGTATTCCCTGGTGGGCGCTTTGCGGATTTTAAATCCGTGGAAGCAGAAGATTCCATGAAGCTAAAGAGATCGGGCAATGTAGCAGGATATGTTGTGCAGTTTCAGGTTCAAAATTGCATTGGGGACAAAGGTTTGAGTTTGTAAGGCGGATGTGGTTCAGTAGTTGGAAGGTTGGTAAACCTTCGTTCAGTGCTTTCCACAAGAAAAGATGTACTTTTGGAGGACATGGGAGTGTCCACAGGTAGGTATTTGTAGGGGTGGCGGGTTGTTCTGCAAAAGGCCTGACCTGTCTGTTAGACATTCGTATCCTGAATCCGTCGTATATTTTCCTGATTTTGTGAAGGGCCAGATTATTCTATCTGGCCTGATTTGCAGAGGAAGGTGAAGGTTTATGATTCTTTGTATTGTGTTTGGTGGAAGGATGCTCAGTTTTTCATGGTTCCAAGACCTGGTCGAGGGGTCAATGATATCCGCGATAGATTGGATGGGGTAGCAAAGTTTTGGGTTTATGTTATTGACGAACTGAGGTATCCAGTTTGCTTGGATTGGGGTGGTGAGGCCGTTTCCAATCTGGTGGAAAAGGTGCTTTTTCAGGTTTGGTATTAGGGAGGCCATGTTCCTCCATAGGGAACTTGTGGATGATGGTAGAGGGGGAATATTTTGAAGAATTGGTTGATGCTTAAGGTACTTTTAGTTATATAGCAAGGCCACAATAGAGTTTGGTTTCTCATGTATGTTCCAGATTCTCTTCATAAGTAGTGCTTTGTTGTGCTCTTTGCTACTTCTATTTCCTAATCCTCCTTTTGATTTAGGTTTGATAAATTTATCAAAACCTATTGGATGCAGTTTTCTTACGGTGGAGTCGTGTCCCCAGAAGAAATCCCGAGTTATGCGATCCATTTTTTTGTGGATATGAGCTGGCAGCAATTGTGTTTGCATAATGTGATTTGTCGTCGGTTCGAGAGAGGTTTTAATGAGAAGCAATCTACCTGCCTGGTTTAGGAATTTCGTCATCCATCCCTTGGCTTTTCGAGCTAAACGCTGAAGGAGGGGGGCAAAGATATGACGAGAAGTTCTCTCTTGTTTAAATTGAAATCCTAGATATATAGGTGGATTTGAAGTCGTTGGCATACCGAAAGCTTGCTGGAGATCGGTAACTTGATGTTGTTCCAGCTTTGGGTGATGGATTATTTTTGATTTTGAGGTATTGATGTGCTGACCTGCCGAAGAACTGTAAGCCTAAAGCAAGTGTTTGAGATGATTTGTGCCTTCTGTCGTTGCTTTATACGTTATGAGCAGATCATCCGCATACATTAGATGCAAAATTGGTGGTGCTGTTTGGGAGATGCACAACCCCTGGATCTTTTTTTGCATTTCTAGATTTCCCAAGTTTGTTGATAGGATTTCCGCGCAAATAATAAAGATATAAGAGGAGAGGGGGTCACCTTGCCTAATTCCCCTAGTGGGTGTGATGTAACCGTGAGGAGTGCCGTTGATGTTGATTGAATAGGTTACTGTAGTGATGCATAACATTATGTAGTCCACAAGAGTTGTGGAAATCCCATTTTGGTAAATGCTCTTTTGATAAATCCCCAATCTAACGAATCATAATCTTTTTGAATGTCGAGCTTAAGCGCCACTTTTTGGGTCCTTTGTTAGGCCAGAGGATTTGATATAGTGGAACAACTCCCCGACGATTGCTATGTTATCGTGAATAGATCTTTGTGGAACAAAGACACTTTGGTATGGGCTTATGAGGAAGGGTAGTAGAGGTATTAAACGGTTGACTAGAATTTTTGAGATAATTTTGTACGTAACATTGCAAAGTCCTATTGGTCGGAAATGAGAAGGCTTAGTTGGATGGTCTACCTTTGGGATAAGGGTGAGGTTAGTATGGTTCATGAGAGGGTAGATGCTAAGGGAGCTAAAAAAGCTGCGTACCATGTCAATTAGATGAGTCTGGGTAGCTTCCCAGAAAACTTTGAATAATCTGCTAGTGTAGCCGTCCGGTCCTGGGGCTCTTTCAGATCCGATGGAAAGAAGTGCTTGTTTGATTTCCTCTGGAGTAACCTCCTATGTAAGAATAGAACATTGTTGAGGGGTTAATCGCGGGGCGACGTCTTCAAACAAGTGATCGTCAATTATTGTGCACGGTGCTGTATATTGATCCCTGAAGTGATCAAGCATAATTCTGATGATTGTATCCTTATCCTGTATCCAGTTATTTTGTTGATCTTGTAGTTGTTGCAACTTCTATGGATTGTCTCCTTGGTGTGAAAGAATGTTGTGTTTCGATCTCCTGATTGCAACCACTGTGTGCGAGATCTTTGCTGCCAGTAGGTTGCATGACAGTCTAGTAGGGAGATATGGTCCATGCGCAACTGTTTTTCTTGGAGGAGCCAGTAGTCCAAGTTTGTACCAGTCTGCGTAGCACATTGGTGTTGCGCATGCTTGATTTTTGCGGTTGAATTTTTTATTAGCGTAGGTAAATGGCCAAAGGTTACCTTATTCCATTCCGTTAGGGTTTCGCCAGTTCAAGTGAGCTTTAGCTGGAGGTTTAAAGTGGGATCCGGGTCTTGCATTTTTCCCCAAGCTGAGTTGACCACTTGATGCAATTGCGGGTGAGATAGCCACAGATGCTCGAACTTGTAATTATTGTTTCCTTGCCAGTCAAGGGATTTGATTTGTAGTAGAATTGGTGCATGATCTGAGGCTATTCTCGGTAAATGTGTGATTGCCGCGTGCGGGTTGGCAGTTCTCCATTGTTAGTTTGATATGGCTCTATCAATGTGTTCCTGGATATTGGCTCGTCCTTGTTGGTTGTTTGTCCATGTGTAGGGATCACCACGGAATCCTAGGTCCAGGAATCCCATTTGATCGATAAGATTTAGGAACGACTGAGTCTGAGCATAAGTGATTGGTCTGCCTCCTTTCTTTTCGGATTGGTCCATTACTTCATTAAAATCCCCAATGACAATCCAAGGAGTCGAATACTGGGGAACAATGCTGGGAAATCCTGCCAGAAGTCCCTTCTTGCATCTGGTTGCGGTGGTCCATATATGTCGGTGCATAACTAAGGTTGTGCCGGGGGCGGCGGAGTGACTATGGCATGAATAAAACTTTGGGATGTCTTAAGTATTTGTAGATTGACATCATCATTCCAAAAAAGGCACAAACCTTCTTTTTTCCCGATTTTGGGGACTGAGAAGTGGTTCCGAAATTGCAGAGATTGAGCAATACAGAGCATTTGGTTATTATTAGCCAAAGTTTCTGAGATGAATAAGATTGATGGGTTATATCTTGCGATTAATCCTCGAATATGTTGCGACGTTGGTGGCTGGTTGATGCCCTGGCAGTTCCATGCCAGGATCGACATGGTAGGGAGGATAGTTAGGCTGCGTTTTGAATTCGAAGTGGATGCCGGTGGGAGGAGGAACGATAGAGGAAAAGAATTTGGAAATGTGCAAGACGTCGGGGAGAGAAGGCCGGAAGGTAACTTCAGAAGAGGTAAATGAACACAATTAGATTAAACGAGCGCTAGTCTAGAAGATTAGATCATTCAGGAAAGTAACTAAACTGTAAGGGAGCAGAGCTAAAATCTAGAATGCGAGGTAGATGAATGCAAATAAGGTGAGATAACCAAGAGAAAAGACTGACGGTGAACAGAAAGTAAAAGGGGAGCACCAAGAAGATCAAATCAAGGTTCACAGTTGAGCATTTAACAGGACAAACGCAAAATAAAAAAACTAGAGAACGTGAATAACATGCTAAGGTTTCAACACAGAATGAAGAGAAGAGAGAAGGAAAGCTTAAGCATGGACTAGAATGAATCATATGGAAAGAATATTGTTGGAAATATGGGCACCCATTGTGTGTGTGCATGCCCAAAGTCCATCTTGGGTGGATGAGTAAAGTCATATACTTGACTTTGTCACTTTCCAACTAAGTAAGTCATGGTGAAACATGTGTATTGTTTCTTGCCACCATGTATTTACATGAAGCTAGCAAGTGTTTGATCACTTCCTCCATGTGTTTACTCCATGACTCCAAGTGTTAGAACTTGCATGTGTTTGATCCTTTCTCCCAAAAGCTGACACTTGTGAAACATCAAAGGAAAAAAACATGAGTAAATGATTGAAAGATCAAAATCGCCCACCGATCTCCCGGTAAATTATGATAGAGTAAGTGTACATACTTGGAGGTCGATTATTAGTGAACAATGGACAAGGAGGAGGAGAGCAAGAAATGAATGGAGAAATGAATCCGAACGAAGAAATCGCAAAGATTAGAAAAGATTGAGACAAACAATACACGAAGAGAGACGGCTAGAGAAATTTGACAAGACAGAATCATGAATTAAGGATGGAAAATATAAGATTGCAAAATAGAAGATCAAGAAGTAGTGCTATCAAGTTCAAGATCGAATAGGGAAGAAAGAAGGAGAGTTTTAAACAGAAAATACCTAGAAGATTTATATTCCTCAACACGAAAATCTTCAAAATGAGCGGAATAGGGAAAATCAAGGAAACATGCAACTCCAAGAACCGAATGACCCACTGGGCCCGAAGGAGAATAATCTTACGGGGAGAAGAATTGAGAAGAAACCGAGAAATCGAGGATGACATTGAGAGACACTACATTGAACAAGCGCCATTGGCTCGCGACAAACCGATAACCATGACAACCACGAAAGAAGAAGGGAACAAAATCGTACCAATAGAAATATTAATGAAGAATATGAGAGGAGTGCAGATGAGAGACAGCCAAGAGGAGAGAACAACCGATATAATGGCGTGCGACTGATGACGAAAGAAACGAAGAAGAGCGTCGCAGAGAAAGAAGAGGAGAAAATAACGAGCAAGAAGGTCAAAACAGTCCTTAAAAAGACCAAGAGAATCAAATTAAGGCAAATGAACAAATCTTAAGAGAACTAGTCAATGAGAGATTTGAACAATAGTTGGATGAAGCCATAGAAGAATCCCTTCACGCTAGAAGTACGAGATGGGAGGAATACCTCCTAAGTGCAATCTTCGCATTAACAAACATCTTCGATGGAACAACTTTCTTGCTGACAACATATCAAGGCCTATATGAGGGTATCTGTTGCCGGTGGGAGAATCATGATGCTATACTTGTGCAAATATTTCGCATCAAGCCTAATTGGAGAAGCACTGAAATGGTTTGAGGGTCTACCAAGGAACACAATCACATCATTCAATCATTTACAAGCCACATTCCTAGGAGCATACATAAGTAACAACTCTTCACGACCGGAGTATTGAAGATGTATTCGGGTTGAAACAAAGGGTTGGCGAGAGCTCTCCAACTAACGCGGGATGGAACCACCACCGGCGACGAAAGTCATGAGTTTTGTTCTTACCACCGCTTCCATGGACATCAAACAAACGAAATATCATTCTCGTGATTGATCAAGGGAAGTCAATCACTTTCTAAAGGAGAAGAAAAAGGCCAGACATTACCACCACCACAAAATGCACGTGGGAAAAGGAAACATTTGTGATAGAGGAATTCGAACAAAAGCTAAACTTGAATTGCAATTCTATCGTCCACTCTATCGCACAATCGAAGATTTTCATGACAACGTTTTCGTAGAGTCTTTGCGAGAGATGCTAATGATAAAGAAATAATGAGTTCAAGAAACGACATCCCATTTCTTTCTCTCGAGATGAAGTGCCAAAAGGAAGAGAAACACATGATAGCCTTGGTTGTGAAACTAGAGATTAACCCGTTGATGGAGAAGATGATGAGGCGAGATGGGCGATCAACCAATCTTAATCGACACCTAAGTTCTAGTGAATATTCTCTTCTACCATACTTACAAGGCGATGGGAGGGAAAGATGAGGATTTGATCGCCCTCTACATACAAGATATATGGCTTTAATGGCACTGCAAACAAACCAAAGGGAGAGGTTCACATGAGAATACCTCTACAAGGATTATCAACTCGATATCTTATTACGTACGTGGAATCTCCATATAATGCACCAGATGGGGAGGCCATGGCTTCATGAAATCTGGGAGTCGCATCAACATATCATCAATGTATAAAATTTCCACATCCAAATGGCATTGGTATTATACAGGGAGATTGGAAGGAGTCGCAACAATGTCATGAAGTAGATGTAGAAAGCTGCTCATGAAGAAATGCCAAAAGAAAAGGTTGGAAACAACATGTGAGAGATGAGGAAGAAAGGAAAAATTGATGGTGGATGCCATAGAAGTAAGGACTGAACATACCTCGCGAGGTGAGTGCCTAGAGACAAAGAATATTATGGAAATAATGAAGCAAAGGATATGAAAAGAACAAAGGCATAAGAAGTGAAGAATCAACAAAAGTAATCAAAACAATGAATGATTGAATGATTTAACAAAGATGAATGAGTAAATGAATGGGACGAACCTTTACTAATAACATTTCGTAAGAGGCAAATGTAAGACCTAAAGTCGTCATATAAGGGGGTATCTCTCGACATGGCTCGGGGGGAAGGTTACACCGCTCCTGAAGCAAAATTTGGGGCCCATGAAAGCTATCCTAAGAGGTACCTTGGATTCCCAACTATATATATAAGGTTATACTGGTTGGGCAGCGAGGGTCTCTTCTTAGTAAGCCATGGTGAAACATGTGTATTGTTTCTTGCCACCATGTATTTACATGAAGCTAGCAAGTGTTTGATCACTTCCTCCATGTGTTTACTCCATGACTCCAAGTGTTAGAACTTGTGACATGTGTTTGATCCTTTCTCCCAAAAGCTTGACACTTGCCAAGAGTACATGCTTGAAATACAAGTATAAATAGACTCATAATTCTCATATGTTGAGAAGTAACTAAGTAAGAAATGAGTTTAGCAAGTAACAAGCTAAGTATGGAGAGTAATCAAACTAGCTAGAGAGTTTGTAAGTGAGCATTCTAGTTAGCTAGCAAAGTCTTCTAGTATTCAAACATTAGTTGTAGAATCACCAAAATCCCTTAGTGTCCTTTGGAGAGGAAGTTGAAGTTCTATACGATATTTAGTTTGTGGAAATATAGTTTGTGCTCGTTTTTGTGGCACCTACTCACCGCCGAGTTTGAAGGTTCAAGAACGTGAAACGCAAGTAATTCACCGGTCCTAATTCATCCGCATTTGGAGCGATTACAAGGTATGAATTAATAACCCGCTTCCGCATTTGATTTGTTCAACTTACATATATATCAGTTATATATGACTAACATTGGTATCAGAGCCTTTTATGCGTTTTCGTTATTTTGAACGAACCATGGACTAAACGGCCACTTCCTAAAAGGACTATGACCTAAAATTAATTATGTGGAGACATCACCTTTGTGGTTTAATGTGTTCCAATTTCTGGCCTGACACCGACCATCCAATGGACCAAGGACTGAACGGCCTCTGCTCGAAAGGACTACGACCTAAAATAAATTTTGTGGAACAATCACCTTTGTGGTTGATTTAATTAATTCCATATAAATATAACATACATGATATTAATATTTTTTTAATATGATTAATTTGTTGAATCATGTTGTTTAATTTAATATCATTAGTTTAATCATAAGTGTCTTGCTCAACAAAAATACTTAGTGTATGTGTTTGCGAAAATATATATTGCTTTGTGTATTTTCAGAATTTTAGAAAAATCTAAAAGTGGGTTTTTCATTACTTCTGAAACGGGGCATATTTTTATCTTATTTTTCATTAGTTGAAAAATAATTTACTTGCTTTATTTTCATTAGTTGAAAATAATTTCAATAATATATGTTTCCGAAACAGTGCATATTTTTGCTTTATTTTCGTTAGTTGAAAATAATTCGTGAGCGAGGTACTTTGAAAATTAGTAGCAAGAAACTCCTGATTTCATGATGTACTTTGTTTATATGTAGCTTATTTATCTTTGTTGATAGATAACTAATCATCATATGTTGGTTGATTTTAAGTGGTTTTATTGGCTTAAGTTATGTGCTTTACCAATATTTATTAGTCCAAATTAATTGATAGAGGTTATATTAAAATGCATATTTGGGTGATGATTATGAGCCTAGCGAAATTTTCGATCTCGGATTTGTGTGTAGATATGATTTTATCAATTAGATTTTGAGACAATATAGTGAGTGTACACATAATAATAATGTCCAACTTTGTGCAACAAACGTGTAGAAATGGCTAGCAACAATGTGATTGCTGATCTCAATAAGGGTGACAAACTTTATGGGAAGAACTATGATGTGTGGCATAGAAAAATCCGATACTTGTTGGATGAAGGAGGAAAAATGGAACTCCTAACAAATGAAATGGTCCGACCCGCAGAGGGTCATACTGCCCAACACCGTCGTGAACTTGAAGCCTACGAAACTTGGGTTAAGAAAGATCGTAGTGCACGCCACACTATGTTGAGTAGCATGCACAATGATCTTATTGGAGAATATGAGGAGTTTCCTACTGCCAAGCAAATGTGGGACCAGCTAAAATTTGACTTTGGTGGTACGTCCACCACTAGACTTCGCAGCTTAGTGCTGAAATTTGAGGTCTACCGAAAGGATCCCAAGCATTCAATGACAGAACATCTAAGAAGGATGTCGTCAATGATTCGTGAGTTGAAATCTGTTGGGAATGTTCTAAGTGATGAACAACAAGTTTTAGCTGTGATAAGATCATTGCCTGATTCTTGGGTGCATATGAAGCAAATTCTTACTCATAATGAAAGCATCAAGAATTTCTCTGACATCTCTCGACACGTTGAGCTTGAAGCTGAACGCCAAGAGGCGACACGTGTGGCTACCTTGTATGCTCAAGGTGAGCTCAAACCACAAGGTAAGCGCAAGAAAAATAGCCAAAGGGATGCGGAAAAGGCAGAAAAACCAGCTAAGCGCCGTCGTGGCAAGCGTGCTGGTAAAAGAGACAAATCTAAGATGAAATGCTATAACTGTGGAAACAAAGGACATTTTGGCCGTGAGTGCACTGAGCCGAAAAAGGTACTTTGTTCATTTAACTATGTTTACACATTTGTGTGTTCACATGTAATGGTTGCTCACTCTCTCCCTGAATGGATTGTAGATACGGGAGCAACAAAACATGTAGCTCGAGATCGAGCGGGGTTCGTAGATTATCGACGTATTTCACGTGGTACATATAGAGTTTATATGGGCAATGGCACATGTGAGGATGCTATGGGAATCGGCACATATCAGCTCTCTATGCGCTCTGGACGCATTTTAACACTTCACGATGTGTTATACGTACTGAGAATTCATCATAATCTACTTTCGCTTATTTCTCTTCTTAGTTTAGGGTACTCTTTTAAAATAGAAGACGGTAGGTTGGACATCTTCTTTTATGGTACTTTGTTTGGACATGGTTATTTATGTAATAACTTCTTTAAATTAGACTTGTTTAATTCTATTTCTTCTGAGACTTTAGTGTCTGATGCTAGTAGTAGTAGTGTTATTGACTGTGTGACTTGGCATGCTAGACTAGGACATATCGGGCAAGATAGGATGACTCGGTTAGCTAGAGAAGGCCATCTTGGCTCACTCGCTAAAGTTTCCTTACCCGTATGTGAACCTTGTCTAGAAGGAAAAGCTTGTAGAAAACCTTTTGGTAAGGCCAAACGTCTTTGCTCAACCTCTTGAGATGGTACATTCGATATATGTGGACCTATGAATGTTAAAGCTAGACATGGTTATTCTTATTTTCTCACATTTATTGATGATTATACGCGATTTGGTTATGTATATTTGATTGCTCACCGCTACGAAGCCTTGGATTGTTTCAAGCGCTTCGTTGCGTGTTGAGAATCAAACTGGGAAGAGTTTGAAGACTCTCCGTACTGACCGTGGACGCGAATATTTATCCGATATGTTCAGGGAATTTTGTGAGAGTAAGGGAATAACTAGATAGCTTACTATTCCATATACTCCGCAACAAAATGGTGTTGCAGAGAGAAGGAATAGGACATTATTAGATATGGTTAGATCAATGATGGCGCAAGCCAACCTCCCAATATCTTTCTGGGGGGATGCTATTATGACTGCGGCCTACATTTTGAACCGTGTCCCAACTCAATCGGTTCCTTCTACGCCATATGAACTTTGGAAAGGCGAAAAACCTAATTTAGGTAATTTGCGCCCATGGGGTTCAGTTTGGTTATGTTCACAACGCTTCTCATGTGTATGGAAATCTAGGTCCTAGAGCACGAAAGCTTGTCTTTATAAGATATTCTGATTGCTCAAAAGGATATGTGATGTATGGTGAACATCCAAGTGGAGGGATGACTGAGATAGAGTCCAGAGATATTGTTTTCATTGAAAATGATTTTCCTCGAATCAGTGACATTAACAAAAACTTGGAACTCTTTGAAATAGAAGAGAGTGAAGATATCTTACCATCTTCGAACGAAGGTAGAGAATTAGTTTCTCAACCTATAATCGCTGAAGATAGTGGGAATGGTCTACATCCTAGTGGGAGTGAACCGCTAGAGACACAAGTTTTTGAACCACGCAGAAGTGAGCGTGGAAAAGTACCCCGTCGTCATTTTGAGATTGAAGGGGAATATTGATGTATGCTGCATGAGTATTGAAGATGAGCCTACTTCTTTTAGAGAAGCCATCTCTTGATTGATTGCAATAAATGGCTTTTGCAATGCAAGAGGAAATTAAATCAATGGATAAGAATGACGTTTTGGAGTTGGTTGATCTTCCGCCTGGGCGAAAGGCCATTGGAAACAAATGGTCTTTAAAATTAAACGCAAGGCGGATGGTTCAATCGAAAAATACAAAGCTCGTCTAGTGGCAAAAGGATATACTCAACAAGAGGTATTGACTATGAGGAAACCTTCTCTCCTGTGGTAAGGTTTGCCTCAATTCGCCTCGTGCTTGCTATTGTTGCATATTTGGATTTAGAATTGTTCCAGATGGATGTTAAAACTGCATTCCTTAATGGGGAACTAGACGAAGAGATTTACATGTCTCAACCAACGGGTTTTGAGGTCAAAGGACAAGAGCGCAAAGTTTGTCGTCTCAAACGTTCCATTTATGGCCTTAAACAATCGTCTAGACAATGGTATATGCGTTTCCATCAATCTATCACCTCTGTTGGATATGAAATGATTGAGGAAGACCATTGTGTGTACATTAAACGATCCCAGGAAAGCATTCTTATCCTAGCATTATATGTCGATGACATTCTATTAGCAGGTAATGATCTAGAAGGAATTGTCGCCACTAAGAAGTGGTTGTCCTCTAATTTTGAAATGACGGACATGGGTGAAGCTAATTATGTATTAGGTGTTAAGATCACGCGAGACCGCTCAAGAAAGACTCTTAGTTTGTCTCAAGAGACTTACATAAAGAAGATACTTGAGCGCTTTCGAATGCATGATTGTAAACCCATTGACACTCCTATGGACAAAGCATGTGTCCTAAGTAACGATCAATGCCCTAAGAATGAGGAAGAAAAGAAATACATGTCCAATGTACCATATGCATCTGCGGTTGGGAGTCTTATGTACGCTATGTTGTGTACTAGACCCGACATCAGTTTTGCAGTAGGGATGGTAAGTCGTTACCAAAGTAACCCTGGACCAGATCATTGGAAAGCAGTTAAAAGGATATTTCGTTATCTTAAAGGGACTGCTAATCTCCCTCTTTGTTACCATGGTGAAGATATTAGACTCAGAGGATTTAGCGATGCCGATTGGAGCAACGATAGAGATGAGTTTAAATCCACTTCAGGATACGTTTTTAAACTTGGAGGTGGTGCAATCACTTGGTGTAGTCAGAAACAAAAGTGTATTGCTCTGTCTACAATGGAAGCAGAGTATGTTGCACTTGCGGCAGCCGTCCAAGAAGTTGTCTGGTTGAGGAGATTTCTTAAGAGACTCGGTGTCTCGGAACACGCAAAAGAAGCGGTGTTGCTTCACAGTGATAGCACATCAGCTCTAGCATATGTGAAAGATCCCAAATACCATGGAAAAACCAAACACATTGGTAGGAGATTCCACTTTATACGCGATATGGTTGCACGAAGAAAGGTTGTTCTTAGACATATCTCCACAAATAGAATGTTGGCTGACCCTTTGACTAAGCCCATTCCGAAAATTGCTTTTCAATCTCACGTAGATAACATGGGATTAAACAGGATGTGATATGTAGAACATGTGATAATGACATTATTATTATAAGTATTAATGCTTTCTTATATGAATATGTTTTGTAGAAATCATATACTTTTGATGTGTACACGGATATTTAAGTTGTCGGCAGGCAAGAATCGGCCTACTCACACAGGTGATTCGCCTTGGCGCTTAGTATAGCGAGCAAGATGAGACAAAAGAAAAGAAAATTTTCAGAAAATATGTTTTTCGAAAACCATATGCTTTTGTAGCAGGCTTTTCTATAAAAGTATAAGTCGCCTTAATATGTCTAAGATGAGATTTCATAGAGAGATCGATCATTAAATGTGACCACCATTTAATGAAGCCTCATTATAAAGCCGGATGTGATTTTTTGAACGAGTTACTATGTGAATGACTGTTGGAACAGAAAATCAAGTTAGGCGCCTAAATGGCGACTAGACTAAGATCTGTATGACGTATGCTTTTTTATGCTGGACATGCCCATTTGAGTGGGAGAAACGTCATAACATACACTTTGTGATGTATGTGCTAAGTCGACCGATTGCGAGAGCGATGAATGATTCCCTGCTTCATTGCTGTGTGAGCCACTGGATTAATATCCTATTCATTTACCCCTTTGACTTGAGTTTATGTCATGAAGAGGATACTTAATGATGCTACTTTAGCATGTTTTCTAATACGATGCAACTTCCCGTATGATGATACATGTCTAGGAAAGCTGTTGAGTTGAATTGGAACGATATGAATTTCTTGGAAGAAAATTTGATGATACACCATGAATATTGTGACTCATAGCTGGCCAGCGTTTTTCGTCTGTCGAAAATCATGAGTACAATTGATAAAATGTACATGGGTGCAATACTGCTTGCTAGATGGATTAAGAGTATTGTGTCAGGTGTAGTCAAATTATCTGAGGTAATGAGATACGAACATTCTTTGTGAAAGGTTGATGTCTCCATGCTGACTCGTAATGAGGTTCTAGTATGGAGCTCCCAAAATGAAGGTATCTCGGCGGTCGCACAAACTATTTACTAATATGAACATTTTCCTCTAAGGATTTTGATTGGGAAGCATGCTGGCATTACACACACTATGTGTGAGTGGGAGATGTTGGAAATATGGGCACCCATTGTGTGTGTGCATGCCCAAAGTCCATCTTGGGTGGATGAGTAAAGTCATATACTTGACTTTGTCAAAGGAAAAATCCTTCTCCAACTAAGTAAGCCATGGTGAAACATGTGTATTGTTTCTTGCCACCATGTATTTGCATGAAGCTAGCAAGTGTTTGATCACTTCCTCCATGTGTTTACTCCATGACTCCAAGTGTTAGAACTTGTGACATGTGTTTGATCCTTTCTCCCAAAAGCTTGACACTTGCCAAGAGTACATGCTTGAAATACAAGTATAAATAGACTCATAATTCTCATATGTTGAGAAGTAACTAAGTAAGAAATGAGTTTAGCAAGTAACAAGCTAAGTATGGAGAGTAATCAAACTAGCTAGAGAGTTTGTAAGTGAGCATTCTAGTTAGCTAGCAAAGTCTTCTAGTATTCAAACATTAGTTGTAGAATCACCAAAATCCCTTAGTGTCCTTTGGAGAGGAAGTTGAAGTTCTATACGGTATTTAGTTTGTGGAAATATAGTTTGTGCTCGTTTTTGTGGCACCTACTCACCGCCGAGTTTGAAGGTTCAAGAACGTGAAACGCAAGTAATTCACCGGTCCTAATTCATCCGCATTTGGAGCGATTACAAGGTATGAATTAATAACCCGCTTCCGCATTTAATTTGTTCAACTTACATATATATCAGTTATATATGACTAACAAATATGAAAGCAGCAAATATGCCCTAGAAGGGAGATCAAGCATATAACGAGGACGGGGGAGGATGTAGAATCAAGGCCAAAGGAATGGGAAGTAATTCATGGATTCAATTACAGAGCGAAACAGTAGGATAAAGACGAGCAAGCACACATGGAAAATGAGAAACAAGCTAACACACTCTAGGAACTAAGGTAAATTATTACGCATGAGTCATGACACATGTAAGATACGGATACACACGCAAGGAACTAAGGCAAACAAACTTAAAGCAAGTACAGATACAGATAATACTTGATTAGATATGCTTATAACTTATATACTAGATACACACATACTCAGATACAGGGATTTTGAGCTTATAAACTACCAAGAAAGCATGCTAGTAAAGGAAAAACCAAGAAAATAAAAACTGACTAAATCCTAATGCAAACAAACCAAACAAAGCACGACGAAAACAAAGGAAATGGCAGCAAGAAACAAAAAAACAGGGGTAATCAACCGGCCCCAAGATGTGTCTTTGAGAGTGCAAATGAGTGTGGCTTGACATTGAGATCAGTTTTGGTCTGAGGAGGGACTGAGATCAGTCCGGCGAGGGTGATGCTGCTGCTGCTGATTTAGCGCCCCTGGTGAATCAGGACCATCATCAGTCCTAGGCCATTTGGGAGGTTGAAATTGTGTTGTCCATTGATCATAATCTTCTTGAGAAACTCCCCTGAGGCTGCTAGTTGCTGAGGATGATCCCTGCTCCATTCTCATAAGGTAGCGATGCTGCTCTGGGTTTGGCCTTTTCGATCCTACTCCATTTAAGGTACTGGTAGGGCTTGAGGTGTCTGACTCAGAAAGTAAGTCTGATAGCATATCATATTCGATATCTGAAGTTATGAATCACGCAGGGCTTGCTTCGGATGTAGCAGGGATGTTCTGGATAGCTAGTGCAGGTTGCATAGTAGAATCATTAATTTGATGTTCAATCACCTCCCATTCTGAGTCCGAAGACATGTCGGAGCGAAAACCAACTTGGTAATATCCTTCTGCAGGTCCTTCTCCATCTGTGTAGGAGACCACTGATTGTTCACGGCTGGTATTCACATGAGAATGATGCACCTCAAGGTTCCAGTCACTGTCAGGATCATCTCTGTCGACGTTGTGGAGAGCTTCTTGGTCATAATCAGCTTGTGCGAATGGGTCTTCTGGAAAAGGGATATGCTCTGGAAGGTCATCGAAGTGAGCAGGTGCTTGCAAATTGGGGTGGTTCATAAGAAATTATCCAAGCAGTCCTCATTTGCATGACCTAATCTGTTGCAGAAGTTACAGAACAATCTTGGAAGCTCCCGGTAACTCATAATAATTCGATTTACTTCAAAACTGTTGTTTGGTGCATAGAAGCCTAATTGCAAAG
Source organism: Papaver armeniacum (assembly GCA_023531295.1). Classification (NCBI taxonomy): domain Eukaryota; kingdom Viridiplantae; phylum Streptophyta; class Magnoliopsida; order Ranunculales; family Papaveraceae; genus Papaver; species Papaver armeniacum. Next base: position 167,936 of record JAJJWW010006143.1, on the reverse strand, counting down.
GTCGATAAACATCCACTCTGGGTCTTATCCCCATAGAACGGCGACCATCTCGATCTTGTGTTGGGTTATCGAAGGCCATATCTTGAAGTAGAATTTATGATGTTCACTATGTCTGTTTGCTCTGGGTATAAATTTCTACGGATGATTTCAAAGTCTTCAAAGTTTAGGGATATGTTTCTAGGGGTTATCGATGAATTCCATTCTTGGATTAAGAACAAATCACCAAACACTACTCGGGTTCCATGCCTCAACACACTAGCCAGTTCATGAGCTAGTTCAAATCTTATAAGGTAGTGAAATCTACCAAATCTGGCTACCAAGATTTTGCCAACAAGGTTCCAACGGTATTTTAAAGCTTGTTTGAGAATGAAAGAGTTTTTGTTCAATCTGGTGAGGAAGCCACCAACAATTTTACCTCTCCAATTGATTCTGTTGGAAGGGTGGAGTCTAGGGGGGTATTACTAAAGACATGGTGTCTTGCAGGGTGATTGGGAGGTAGAGGGTTACCTACGGGTTGCTGGGTTTGATAAGCTTCTCCATTCCACAATCTTGACATGGTGAAACAGAGGTGGTTATGCTTGATTAGCTGTTTTGATTTTGGTATTTAAGAAGGTGTTGCAGGCAATGAGAAATTGAACCGAGAGTGAGGTGAAGATGTGAAGGATGTAAAGAACATTGAGGACAAGGTTTCAATTTATAGGCAATTGGGTACCCAGAGCAAACATATGGGGATAAACTCAAATATTATCACCATAAAACATGGAGCCACCAAAACAATCAGATTTTGAGATATGAGATACACAAATTTAGAAGCAGCAGACGATGTGTAATATTGATATCAAGCCACCTATTTAATCTGCTTCTTCAAGGCAAAGGAATCGAATAATATAGTGCCTGGAAGTGGTATATGAAATCAGCTTGTAAAGTGAACAGTGATACCTCGGAAATGGATCGAGAAGAAACGGCTGTAGCAGGGAGGAGCAGTGAAGAAATCATCATTACGATTTGAGCATCCAATAGAACGTAAAGAAAATTCGCCGTAGGAGATACAAAGGAGAACCGATATGACCCATTGAAGCAACACAACAGTCGATGTTAGGGTTCTAGACCTTTAACTCTGGAAAATAACCTTAGCACAAAGAATGGAACCGGATAAACCCTTTGATTGGGGGTTAGCCACCAGCTTTTAAGTAGAACTTTAATGAACTGAGTTTTGTTATATTGATTGATATCTCAATTACAGGACTCGAGCAGTATTTATAGCCGCAGAAACTTGCAAATAAAGAAAACTAGTTTGAACTAAATAAGGAAACCAAACTATGTTAAATATAGGTAAGCTAAAATAAGTAAACTGCTGTAAATAGGTGTTGGACCGTAACATCCCACCCTGCTTGAAAGAAGGCTTGCCCTCAAGCCTCAAATTTGGAAACCGGACTAGGAATTCAGCTGCATCTTCCCAAGTTGCTTCATCTGGCGCATGATTTTTCCATTTTATGAGCCATTTGGTAGCAGCTCGATTACCTTTCTTATACATCATCCTGTCCAAAATAGTATCAGGCTCCCACTTATCGTAATCAATGATTGCAGGCAAAATTTGTTCCACAGAAGTAGTCGTTCCTAACTTAAGTTTAAGCTGCGACACATGAAATACTGGGTGAATGCGACTCGTTGTAGGAAGATCCAATTTGTAAACAACTTAACCAATTTTTTCCAAGATGCGAAAGGGACCATAAAATCTAGGAGATAGCTTAGAAAAAGATTGAGTTGACACTGTTGTTTGTCTGTAGGGTTGTAACCTTAAATAAACCCAATCATTTACTGAGAATTCACGTTCTGTACGGCGAGAATCAGCATATTTCTTCATTCTGGATTGTGCATCATGTAAATGGGATTTCAGTAGCTTGAGAGTATGATCACGAGCCTTCAAATTTAAGTCAACATCATTCACAGAAGTTGAACCGAGTAAATACTGCTTGTAATAGATGGCGGAGGGCGACTATACAAAGCTTCATAAGGAGTCATTTGAATAGCCGAGTGAAAGCTTGTATTATACCACCATTCAGCCCGGGGTAGCCATTTAATCCAATCGGTTGGCTTAACTCCAAGAAACACCTCAAATAACACTCCAAAGTGCGATTAGTTACCTCGGTTTGCCCATCGGACCGAGGATGGTATCTTTGAATCGCGACATAATTGTGTGTTACAAGTGTAAAGTACGCCTCCCGAGAAATTGCTCATAAAGATTGGGTCGCGATCACTTACTATAGTTCTTGGCATACCATGGAGTCGACAACTTCACGCACAAAAATTTCTCGCAAATGTAACTAGCGAATACGGGTGAGTGAGAGGTATAAAATGAGCATACTTTGACAAACGATCAACTACCACCAATATAGAGTTTTTTCTGTTGGATGAAGGAAATCCATCGATAAAATCCATAGATATATCGAGCCACACATCTGTAGGAATAGGCAAAGGACTTAAAAGGCCTGGAGGTGAAACAGCTTCAGATTTGCTTCTTTGGCAAACGTCACAGTGAAGAACAAAAGTTTTGACGAACTGCTTAAGCCCTTTCCAATAAAAACTATGTTGCACACGTTTATACGTACGTAGAAATCCTGAATGTCCACCAAATGGATGAGTATGAAACTCTTCCAATATTTTTGTGCACCAAGAAGAAGTTGAGACTACCACAATTCTTCCTTTGTAACGTAACACACCTTCAACATAAGAAAAATTTGGTTTGGAAGCAGGATCTGTAATTAACTTTTGAATGAGTTCTTTGTATTCAATGTCAGTGTGACATTCTTGCACTATCTCAGTCACTCCACCGAAAATAGGTGCACTTAAGCTATAATGTAAGCTGGAGTGGCGTGATAGAGCGTCAGCTGCAGCATTGTCCTTTCCTGGACGAAAAATGATTTCATAATCATAACCTAAGAGCTTAGATAACCACTTTTGTTGCTCTAAAGAAGATAATTTCTGGTCTAAAAAATACTTTAGACTCTTGTGGTCTGTGTAAATTTTGAAATGCCTCCCAAGTAAGTAATGTCGCCACTTCTGAATTGCAGATATAATAGCCAGCATTTCTTTATCATAAATCGATAAAGATCTGTTCTTCTCAGCTAACGGTTTACTGTGATAAGCAATAGGCCTGCCCGATTGTAATAAAACAGCACCCAATCCAAATCCAGACGCATCACACTCAATTGAAAATTCCTTAGAGAAATCAGGAAGAATCAAAACTGGTGTTGTAGTTAATGCACGCTGTAATAATTTAAAAGCACCAGTAGCCTGATCAGTCCATTCAAAGGCGTCCTTTTTAAGCAGCTTGGTTAACGGAGCACTGATCTTACCAAAATCCTTCACAAATTTTCTATAATAGCCTGCTAAGCCTAAGAATCCTCTTAATTCTCTGATTGTACTGGGAATAGGCCATGAAACGATACACTCTATCTTATCCTGTTCAACGGAAACACCCTTCTCAGAAATTACATGGCCTAAATAACCAACTGAAGGCTGAGCAAAGTGGCATTTAGACTCCTTGACAAATAATTGGTTAGAACGAAGGATTTCAAATACCAATGACAAGTGAACTAAATGATCAGACATATTCTTGCTATATATTAAGATATCGTCAAAAAGACTAGCACGAACTTACGCAAATGTGGTCTGAAAATATGGTTCATCAAGCTTTGAAAAGTAGCCGGAGCATTGGAAAGGCCAAATGGCATAACTAAGAACTCATAATGGCCATCATGAGTTCGAAAGGCTGTCTTAGGAATGTCAGATGCATGTAATCGTATTTGATGATACCCCGAGCGTAAATCCAATTTAGTAAACACAGTTGCACCATGCAACTCATCAAGTAACTCATCCACAACTGGTATTGGAAATCGATCTTTGATTGTAAGTTTGTTCAAAGCACGGTAATCAACACACATGCGCCAAGAACCGTCTTTTTTGCGCACCATCAAAACTGGAGAAGAGAACGGACTAGAGCTTGGGAGAACAAATCCAGCTAATTGTAATTCGGCAATAATTTTCTCAATCTCAAATTTCTGAAAATAAGGATAACGATATGGTCGCACATTGACCGGAGTAGATCCAGAAACTAGTGGAATACGATGATCATGTATCCTCTCTGGAGGAAGAGAAGTTGGTGTCTTGAATATATCAGAAAACTCATGTAACAATTGTTGAATTTCAGGTGAAAGATGTATACTTGGAGTTTACGACATAACTGAAGTAATCTGAAGAAAAACTGCATAACTTTCCTTGCTCAAAAGTTGTTGCATAGATGTAGCATCCAATAAGCTTATCGAAGCAGAATTAGTGCCCTGTAAGAATACTGCTTTGGCGTGTTGTTGAAATTGCATAGTAAGCTTAGAAAAATCCCATGTAATAGGACCTAATGTGCGTAGCCAATGAACACCCAAGACCGCATCGCATCCACTTATATCCAATAGATGAAAATCTGCTGAAAAAGAATAATTTTGTAGCGTGAAAGGAATGTTATGACAGGATCCCTTAGTCTGCATCTGACCACCATCACCTACTGTAACGCATAATGAAGTAGTGTTCACCTGTGGAGTGTAACCACATTGCCTAGCCAAGTTGGGGTGCAAGAAGTTATGAGTAGAACCAGAGTCGATCAATAATGTGAGAGGCTGACCCTTCATATAACCCATAATACGCATCGTTCTTGGAAAAGAAGATCCCATAAGAGAATTTAAGGAAATCTTAGGTTCTGATTCTGAAACTGCAGCCGTATCAAAGGAAATAGTTTCTTCCAATTTCTCAGTAGTAATATCAACGTCTTCCTCATCGACATCCAAGAAGGTTAATCTAGGGTTCACACAAATATGAGTAGGTGTATACAATTGATCACAGTTAAAACAAAGACCTTGAGCTCTTCTCTCTCGTTGTTCAGCTGGTGATAGACGTATTGCTCCTGGAGGTAATGTAGGTTTATTGTAAGGAGTAGGTTGTATATTAACATCAGGCCTGACATGAGGAGGACGATATGGTTGTCTAGGTATAAACCTAGTAGCTGCATATGCTTCTTCTTGATGGATTGCTTTGGTAAAATCCTCGGCTAGGGATTGGGGCGCAAGCAATTTGACCATACAACCAATATGTGGTTTTAAGGAACGAATAAAGCAACTAATCAAATAGTCCTCTGGAAAATCTACGAAATTTAGCAATCTCTCAAACTCAGGAATATGTTCTCGTACTGACCCTTTTTGGTTGAGTGTGCTGATGGCGAGTCGAGCATCAACGAACTTGGCAGGTGCAAATCGAGCACGAACATGTGAACAAAATTCCGCCCATGTAACTATCGTAGCTTTGGTTTGTTTCCAACGATACCAGACATTAGCATCCCCTTTCAGACTAGCGACGGAATAGTAATCTTGAGAGCATCATCAGCTGTATGCACCGAGAAATATTTACCAGCGTTAAAAATCCAACCATCAGGATCTTCTCCGTCAAAGTGAGGAAACTTAAGGTTAATAACACTAGCTCTGGCAGGCGGAGGTGGAGGTGGAGGTGGAGTTGTATTAGTTTCACCACGATGGGTACCATGACCATTATTAGTAATAGGTTGAGGAATACCATCAGGAAAAAACGATTGCAATGATTTGGGAAGCTCTGTAGTTAAAGTTTGAGTTAACTGAGTAGACAAAGCTACGGCTATGCTTGTCGACAGAGTGGTGGACAAATTAGTCAAAGCTGTTGTGATACTGGTAGCAATTGTGTCTGCGAGAACTTTATTATTCTCATCTGTCTCTGATTTACGGGCAACGCGTTCTTCTTCTCTCAATTGCCGTTTTTCAACAGCCTTGGTCTTTCTCGTCTCTGTTTCTTCAAGTTGTTGTTTAGCCAAACCAGTAATTAAATTATCGAGATTTTTAGACATATCAGCGATGCCATCACTTACGACTTTCATATTCTCTGTATAATTTTGACCCATTGTAAAAAAAAAAATTTGTGGAATTTAGGGTTCGATCTAAACCTGCTCTGATCCAGGTGTTAGGGTTCTAGACCTTTAACTCTGGAAAATAACCTTAGCACAAAGAATGGAACCGGATAAACCCTTTGATTGGGGGTTAGCCACCAGCTTTTAAGTAGAACTTTAATGAACTGAGTTTTGTTATATTGATTGATATCTCAATTACAGGACTCGAGCAGTATTTATAGCTGCAGAAACTTGCAAATAAAGAAAACTAGTTTGAACTAAATAAGGAAACCAAACTATGTTAAATATAGGTAAGCTAAAATAAGTAAACTGCTGTAAATAGGTGTTGGACCGTAACAGTCGATGAAGAAGCTTGGGCCATACCATTTAGAAAACCTAAATTCTAAATTGAAGACCGACATCGCCGAAAAGTTAACCAATTGAAATTCAGACCAAAATAAAACTGTAACCACACTCAATACACCTCTGGACTACATCGTAAGGGGCCGGTGAAAGGAAATTATCTACAGAAAGGAAAGAAATCCATGGTTGCCGCCATGGAAGAGGTTTTTAGGGTTTACAGGAGGTTAAAAGAACTGGTTTTTTAGGTGGGTTTCACATTTATTTTGATACAATTTTGCAATTTTCCTTCTTTCTTGTTTTTTTTTTTTTTATATCATGTTCCAATATTTTCTTCCTTGTTATTTTTGATATCCACATTTATTTTGGTATCTTCCAAATTTGCTAATGATAGCGTTTTCTTTTTTTCTTTGGAAATCGCTCCTATGATTATTTTTTTATTGATGTTGGTGTTTTTTTTTTTTTGTTGAATTCATACTCCTAATGGTTTTGTATTATTTTATCTTTTGTACAGGATTAACGGACTCTTCGCTCTATTCATACATGACTCCGACAAATCAGGTATTTTCTTTTAATCACTGATCTGATTTTTTTTCATTCAGGTTCATGCTTATAATTTTTTTTAGGTATTCAATACGGTGTAATTAGGGGAAGATTTTTTTTTTTATTTTTTTTTTATTATATAAATAATTTTATTATTGGTGATAGCCCATATTGTACTATTGAGTGGGCATCCAAACCATCATTGACCGGCATACCAATCGGCAATAAGTGGAGTAGCTCCACACCTTATACGGACCGTTGTATGGTTGCCCTGCCTTCTTGGGTCTTACTGGGTCTCACGTCTCATACAGGGCTTGGTTGTGATAACATATTAGAATACGGGCATCCAACTCACAACCAAATGGGGGTGCGCCAGGCCTTTGCAGTAGTGCAACACAAAGGCGACGCATGAGAACCCCAGGCAGCAAGCTACCGTAAAGGAAACTCCCCATGAAAAAAATTAATTTAATATTGTACATTATTTACTCCTATTCGAATTTGATACCCTTTTTCTATATGGAATAGGATACTTTTGATTTCATTTATTTCATGGCATTTCAAATTTGACAATAGTGACATAGTAACGCAACTCTTATTTGGATTGAAAAAGGGAGTTGGATTCACGTCAAATAACGCGTTCTTCACAATATAATACTAGTCTATTAGTAGCGTGAAAAGTCAAAGCTAAATACTTCCCAATATCTGGTATAAAAACAAACAGTAGCAGCAAAGCAAGTAAACTAAATACTATTTTTAACCATACATAATTACATCGATCAACAAGAATTTGGTTTTTATTAACTTTATGTGTTTGTTAATAAATACGTGGACCTAAAAATTCGTTTCAGACAATTGAACCTTCTCGAATTGTTTCTTTTTCAAAACCAAAAATATTTGTGCTAGAAGAACAAAAGGCCTTGGACACGTGATGGATCTTGAAGTACTATTTCTGCATCTCCCTGACCAAAAGGATGAGGTAAGAGACCTCATTGATTCCATGGAGTTTTTGCCTAAAAAGAAGAATGGGAGACCTTGGGGTTCGCCAAGAGATCGTTCCGTTTTGATTGGTTACGAGTCATCATGGGCTGCTAGAGTGTGTGCCGCAAAGGTAATAAATCAAACTTAATAGAAGTTGTTTTCATTTTATATTATGGATGTTCAATCGTAACAACCAAAATTTTATATTATTTGTAGTTTCCAGATAAAGCGGTTCCTAAACTAAAGCACCAACAACCAAAGTTTTGGCCGAAATGGCCGCTATGAGGAGAAAATTGGATGCTTTGACAATTGATGATGTGGATTTTGATCCTTATTTGAAACTTGATGAGGATGGAGATGATGAAGTTGGTGATAGAGTATTTTCAGATGTGGCGACCTATACGGGACGTTTGTTTCATTCAACCGGGTTTGTCATTTTGGATCCTCGTAGAACGCTCCGCCGATTAGGTTTTGTCCAGAAAATTGTACCTCGAGAATATCGATTTCCACTAAGCGTAGCCAACTACATATTTAAAGACAAAGATGTTAGATTTGAAAAAGCAGGGGTCTAACAACACCACCCAATATTTCACTTAGCAATCTGTATGGACAAACTTCGATAAACTTCTAAGAGAATCAACAAGACTCAATCAATTAAAAGTTAATCAACAAGTTAATATCTCAATCTCTCAATCTGATTGTTACTCAGCAAATACAATCTACGAGTCAAATCAGGAGAGATAACTTGGACGGTATCAAAAACCAATATCCAAGTGTTAATCAATGAATTCAACAATCACTAGACCGGATTTCTAATTGATTAAGCTCAAACACATAACTTGTATTATTTATATTATATAACAAATATAATGCGGAAAAGAAGTAACACAGACACCAGAGATTTTGTTAACAAGGAAACCGCAAATGCAGAAAAACCCCGGGACCTAGTCCAGATTAGATATACACTGTATTAAGCCGCTACAGATACTAGCCTACTCCAAAACTAACTTCGGACTGATCTATAGTTGAACCCCTATCAATCTCCCACTGATACAAGGTACAGTTATACCTCTACGCCTCTGATCCCAGCAGGATACTACGCACTTGATTCCCTTTGCTGATCTGACCCACAACAAAGAGTTTCTACGACCCAAAATCGCAGGCTTGATAATAAACAAATCTGTCTCACACAGACAAGTCTATCAAAGGATAAATCTGTCTCCCACAGAAAAACCCTAACTTTTTGTTCCATTTTTTGATAAAATCTATCAAGGTATATTCAAGGAACCAATTGATTAATCCGGTCTTATATTCCCGAAGAACAAGCTAGATTAATCAATCACCTCTCAATACTCAATCCTTGAATACACAAAGACAATATCGAGGATTCACGAACAGTGAGACGAAGATGTTCGTGAACACGTTTATCCTACCTATCGGAGAATCAAGTTCTCGAGCAATCATTAACAATCGTACTCTTAACGATAGAATATGTAGGATCAGATAACCCAACTACAATAAAAGTAGTATCGATCTGGCTTCACAATCCCAATGAAGTCTTGGATAGTCGTTAACCCGAGATTAAAGAAGAACCTCAAGGGTTAATGGAGATCGACTCTAGCTTTGAAGAAAACTAGTATCACACAAGAAAGGTGTGTGGGGATTAGTTTTTCTTCAACCTAGAAGACTCCTATTTATAGCCTTTCAAATCAGGGTTTTTACTTAAGAATTAAGCAATGAATATTAACCACTGATTTAGATCCAAGACAATATCTCTCAACCGTTAGATCAAAAGACAAGGCTTGTCAAACACACTCGTGTACGTTAACCAGGTTTGTGAAAACCGGCCCAAAACGTTCACGCTCAAGTTGGTTCAATATAGCAACCAAAAGGTAACCACATGAGCTTATATTATTAACCATGTTTCTCATCCATCACAATTAGTCCATTTGACTCAAACGAACTAGTTAGAGAGCCATTCAATTGCTATGAGATCTTATGTAAATACACAAGACACAATTGAACATTAGATGATATCGATTCGATTAGAATCGGCTCAATGAACATTATAGCCACGGTTTGCATAAAGCATTCCTTAATATTTAATAATGATGTTCAGAGCAAAAATCATCTTTAGATTACAACCTCTCAAGTACACAAAACAAGTTCGCGTACTTGAGGTCAATCTGTTGAGTTTACAAACTCAGCAGAAATTCTCGGGTCGAGAACTTCCGCCAGTTCGCGGACTAAAGCCAACAAACGAGTCTTGGAAAATCCAGCAGATATTTTCGGTCGAGAACCTCGACAGTTCGCGGATTGAGTTCGCGGACTGGGTTCGCGGACTTGGCAAGTCAATTCCACAATCCCCTGAATACTCAACTTGCTAAACAAAGTTCAAAGAACTTCGGATCAAGGAGTTACACGGTTGTGTAATCTAAACTCTCATTTAAATATGAAACATTCTCAGAGGGCGATATTTAGTCGTGAGCAAATCGAACGACCTTTCTCGTCAGAGCAATTTCCAAAGATTGAAAGATGAAGAAAAACTCGATCAAAGCGAAAAGCTTAACCAACATACATATTCCGAGAAACAGATAAGCATTGAATACTTGGCTCGAAATAGTAGTGTGCTTGATCTAGACTAAAAGCATACGACTATTGTCTCATAAGAAGTAGGAGATAGAGTAGATAGACTTATTGAGCAACAGATAAGTTCAAGTTCTCCACATACCTTTTTGTTGATGAAGTTCCACGGTTCCTTGGTGTAGATCTTCGTCATTTGAATGAAGTCCCATGAAGTCCTTGAGCTCAGCTGCACTATTCCTATCCCTAGTCCGAAACATGCTAGTAGGCTAGATATCAAGACTATATAGTTTTGGAACTAACATTGACAAACATGCTTGATATAGCAACGCATGCGAGGTCGACCGAGCTATGCTCTAACAATCTCCCCCTTTGTCAATTTTAGTGACAAAACTATTAATACATATGGAATACAAAAAAGATAAACTTTAGTGGCTTCTATTCCATAGTCTAATCTTCAACTTACTTGAAATCTTCGTCCTTTCCAAGTACTCCAACGATCCAAAGATATGGATAACGCGCCATCGTTGTTGGAAGATTTGTAGCACAATAACGAGAGAAATCGAGAGTCTCATCATTATCGTCAGTGTCATAGTACTACTATGAATATCAAAGTCCAATTGCATCACAACTTTGATAATAGTACTATGGTGATATGTATCACTCCCCCTTAGTCGATACCTATCTCGATCATGGAAACCACTCCCCCTTACACAATGATCCGAGAACCATATGTATTATGTAGTGTGAACTACATATTAATTCTCCCCATTTTTGTCAATAAAATTGGCAAAGGTACAAGAACGGGTTCATAATGAAATTCCCACGAGAGACAATGCATAACCAAAAGAGAAGACACATACCAACTTATTTAGGTGCAATCTTATAGCCAAAGGCTAACAGCTTTCACCAAGGAGTTTAAAAGATACAAGATAACCCCTATAAAATTCCACAGCCGCACTCCCCGCAAGATATTACCATTAAGCACAAGTTCAAAAGAACTCTCCCCCATAATATGTCATTCCCAAAAGAGAACAACATAAGCGACCTTCAAAAGAAAAGAAGGAGTTAATTGGACCAAAGATCAAAAAGATGATCTTTTATATCCAAAATACAACTAAATCAACCACAAGTAAACCCATGATTAATTTAATTGTCAAAATCAATTAAATCAAAACCACAAAAGGTGATCAATTTAATTGAGCGTGCTCAACACAAGTAAACTTACGGAGCAACGAGCTACGACTAAGTTAATCATACGGAGATAACCAACTCAATCGTCAAAATACTCAACATAAGGAAAACCTTACGGAATATTTTAAAAAGTACTCAACATAAGATAACTCATGGAATACACGATCATTTACTCAACACAAGACGAAGTTTTAGGAGTATTGCGCATACTCAACACAAGCTACCCTACGGAATACAAGACTACAATAACCACAAAAGAACATGATTATTATAGTATTTCAAATACTCAACACAAGATTGTGGAATATTTGAAACATCAACTAGATTGATTACAAGAGAACCTATAACCAATCTAATTGGATAACCAAATTAATCACCGAAGTAATCAATTTAATGGGCTCAACATAAGAGATTATGGAACCCCGATTAAGGTATCAAAGAATTGACACACCTAACTGTACATGTACTCAACATAAGTAAGAAGAAAATAAGACTTAGGGAGTACAAAACTAAATAACCAAACAAGTTGATTAATCTAGTTTCATATGCTCAACATATAGCATCTATGGAACAACCAACCAAGCCAAGATTAATCGACTTAGTTGTAAGGTGTTCAACATAAGACACACAATGGAGCCTTCACGGTTTTCATGAAATAAACAATTAAGTTCATAACCGTGGGTACAAGGATCGATTCTATCTTGGCAATCACAAAGTGACACAATAGAATTTATCCTTGTCATACAAACGACTACATCCTATTTTCCATCAAATACATGATTGCATAGGGTTTGCGTTTGTAGTCAAGAGTCGATTCGTTCCTTAATCAAGAATCCGATCATGAACGACTTTACTCTTGACAAAATATGGGACCTTCAAGTTCACGGCTGCAAACAAACATATCCCATAACAATATTGCAATAAGAGAAACCAAACATAATATTGCAATATCAAAAATCATCCTCAAAATATTTTTAGAATTTTATGACCAAAACCTAAAAAATAACAACGAGAATGAAAATGAATAATAGTTATGCGTACTCGCAATCATGGTTATTGGAACTAGTTATTCTTCATTAACCTAACCAAAAAGAAGACTTCCTAGGCTTAAAACACAAAGATTTAAGACTCACTATGCTTATGAGCGGAAACATCATTTGTAGTCTTGAGAGGTTCTTTCTTCTTCAAAAGATCAAGATTATTGTTCACCGCCTTTAGCTTAGCTTTAACAACACTAAGACACATCATGGTTCCAACAAGTTGCTGAGAGTCAAAAATCGCATTAGATGAATTCTTTTCCCCAAAATCTGATAGAGCAGGAGATTGAGAAAGAGATCCATCAACCTCAACAAGAGTTCCCTTCTCTTTATCAAACTCAAAGTATATACCATTATCAACATAGTCTTTAGGCAAATCCCAAGAAGACGAAGCCATTGAGAAGGAATCTAGAATAGAAAAACTAACTCAAAAAGGCATGGTATATAAACAGTTTAGGGGAACTAGGGTTCTACAGACAAAAGAAGTCCGAGCCCGTACACAAACCTTCGAGGGTAAGTCAAGACGAGCCCGTAAACAATGCATGAGTCAAGAGAAAGAAAAACAAACAGAACAATACTCATGTAAACCTGATTACCCAGCTAAGGACGATAAGAAATTAGTTGGGTGATCATTGTTACAGGAAGTATACTATTCAATCCTCACATCACTAAGATTTTTATGAGTGTGAGGTCAACCTTGTAATTAATTAGCACAAGTATGAGCATCCTGCTCATTAGGTTACCATGACTTCTGTTTGGCCTTCCTTTTCTTGTTATTCCCCAGTCCAGAAACATAGGACATATCAATTGTAACAAATCCTTCCGGAGACAATTTCTAAGGACTAAGTCTAGGACCTCTTGCAATAGGTTCAAGTGGATCAGACAAGATGGGAATCCATTTTCCAGACTTAGATAAACCAGAATCTTTTTTATAAACACATGGAATACTTATACCATAAGTATTAGAATATACCTGTTCCCTATAATGATCCTTAGGAGAGAGGTCATGTTTATAAGAATCTTGACACTCTGTGGGTACACTATTTACTCCAGTTGCAGACGAAGAACTAATTCCATTGACAGTAGAAACAAGTAACTTATGGAGTTTGGATACCTGTTTTTGTCGGGCAAAGCAATGGATGGCATAGTGTTTTCCTTTTCCATAGAAGGTACATGCCTGTAGCGAGGAAGCAATAGTGGGTGCTTGTTTAGACCTCATTGCCGTCCTAGAAGATCGTAAGTTCTGAAAGCTTGTATCGACACGATCTTCTTTAGGAGAAGTTTCCGTTCTGTACAGCACCTTAGAATTTTCATGTACAAAAGAGATTTTATTAAGGACGGAGTTTTATTTTTCCAAGGAGGAGCACTGACTATTGGCTAAAGCAATTGAAGCTTCAAGCATTTCTTTCTCCATACGAAGCTTGGCAAGATTAGATGAATGAGTCTTGTTCCATACTTTTTCTCTAATTGAGCCTTCTTTTACCAGCTTTTCAAGACTAACTATCTTACTACGCTGTAAATTATTCCATTGAAGAAGTTTCTCAATTTCCTCGAAAAAGGACCCTATAATATCAAAGAGTACCTGTTCTCGATCAAAAGACTTGCCCAATTCATCAATGAGTTTTCCATGATCTTTTAGATCAATGCACTCAGTAGGATTTCTTGCAATTCTGGTGAGCTCCTTTTCAGCCTTTGCCATTACGTCCAATGTCACATTGGGGGAAAACTAATCATCAAAAGAAGGACCTGTTTTCCTACCTCGGGATTCGGAAGAACCAACTAAGGAGTTATCCTTTGAGGTATCAGGACACTTGACAGAGTTGATGGCTTCAGGAGGCATCTTGGTATGCGTAGAGATTTTGTCCACACAGTCAGATCGCTACAAACACAGACTGATTAGGTCTTAAACGTGTTTGCCTGCTCTCATACCAATTGAAAAAGCGGGGGTCTAACAATACCACCCAATATTTCACTTAGCAATCTGTATGGACAAACTTGGATAAACTTCTAAGAGAATCAACAAGACTCAATCAATTAAAAGTTAATCAACAAGTTAATATCTCAATCTCTGAATCTGATTGTTACTCAGCAAATACAATCTACGAGTCAAATCAGGAGAGATAACTTGGACGGTATCAAAAACCAATATCCAAGTGTTAATCAATGAGATCAACAATCACTAGACCGGATCTCTAATTGATTAAGCTCAAACGCACAACCTTTATTATTTCTATTATATAACAAATATAATGCGGAAAAGAAATAACACAGACACCAGAAATTTTGTTAACGAGGAAACCACAAACGCAGAAAAACCCCGGGACCTAGTCCAGATTAGATACACACTGTATTAAGCCGCTACAGACACTAGCCTACTCCAAACTAACTTCGGACTGATCTATATTTGAACCCCTACCAGTCTCCCACTGATACAAGGTACAGTTGCACCCCTACGCCTCTGATCCCAGAAGGATACTACGCACTTGATTCCCTTTGCTGATCTGACCCACAACAAAGAGTTGTTACGACACAAAATCGCAGGGTTTGACAATAAACAAATCTGTCTCACACAGACAAGTCTATCAAAGGATAAATCTGTCTCCCACAGATAAACCCTAATTTTTTTGTTCCGTTTTTTGATAAAATCGATCAAGGTTGTTGATGGTGGATTTTAGATAAGGGGCAAAAACGTAAAACCCCATGACCTAATGTTACCCGCAACACATTAACTGAGAGCATTTAATTCAGGTGTAAATAATTAATAGGGGTATTTTTTCAAAATACCAGATTAGGGTTTTCGACACAGAACCCTAATTACAAAACCAAGCCGCATACTGCGCACCATGGCAACGACGCCAAAACCAAGCCGCATACTGCGCACCATGGCAACTATGCCAAGCCAAGCCGCATACTGCGCACCATGGCAACGACGCCAAAGCTAAGCCGCATACTGCGCACCATGGCAACGACGCCGAAACCAATCTGCATACCGCACCCACTGGCAACCATGCCAAACCAAGTCGTTATGCCATTGGCACATGCCATAAGTAGCGCCCTAAGCTTGCAAACCGTGCAACTAGGTCCACATGGCCGTGCGTGCCATTGGCACATGCCAAACACGCACCACTAGCCATTTGCCAAGTCGTTATGTCATTGGCACATGCCATAAGTAGCGCCCTAGGCTTGCAAACCGTGCAAATAGGTCAACATGGCCGTGCGTGCCATTGGCACATGCCAAACACGCATCACTAGCCATTTGCCAAGTCGCTATGCCATTGGCACATGCCATAAGTAGCGCCCTTGGTTTGCAAACCGTGCAACTAGGTCAACATGGCCATGCGTGCCATTGGCACATGCCAAACACGCACCACTAGCCATTTTCCAAGTCGCTATTCCATTGGCGCGTGCCATAAGTAGCGCCCTAGGCTTGCAAACCGTGCAACTAGGTCAACATGGCCGTGCGTGCCATTGGGACATGCCAAACACGCACCACTAGCCATTTGCCAAGTCGCTAGGCCATTGGCACATGCCATAAGTAGCGCCCTAGGCTTGCAAACCGTGCAACTAGGTCAACATGGCCGTGCGTGCCATTAGCACATGCCAAACACGCACCACTAGCCATTTGCCAAGTCGCTATGCCATTGGCACATGCCATAAGTAGCGCCCTAGGCTTGCAAACCGTGCAAATAGGTCAACATGGACGTGCGTGCCATTGGCACATGCCAAACACGCACCACTAGCCATTTGCCAAGTCGCTATGCCATTGGCACATGCCATAAGTAGCGCCCTTGGTTTGCAAACCGTGCAACTAGGTCCACATGGCCATGCGTGCCATTGGAACATGCCAAACACGCACCACTAGCCATTTTCCAAGTCGCTATTCCATTGGCGCGTGCCATAAGTAGCGCCCTAGGCTTGCAAACCGTGCAACTAGGTCAACATGGCCGTGCGTGCCATTGGCACATGCCAAACACGCACCACTAGCCATTTGCCAAGTCGCTATGCCATTGGCACATGCCATAAGTAGCGCCTTAGGCTTGCAAACCGTGCAACTAGGTCAACATGGCCGTGCGTGCCATTGGCACATGCCAAACACGCACCACTAGCCATTTACCAAGTCGTTATGCCATTGGCACATGCCATAAGTAGCGCCCTAGGCTTGCAAACCGTGCAACTAGGTCAACATGGCCGGCGTACCATTGGCACATGCCAAACACGCACTAATAGACATTTGCCAAGTCGCTATGCCATTGGCACATGCCATAAGTAGCGCCCTAGGTTTGCAAATCGTGCAACTAGGTCAACATGGCCGTGCGTGCCATTGGCACATGCCAAACACGCACCACTAGCCATTAGCCAAGTCGCTATGCCATTGGCACATGCCATAAGTAGCGCCCTAGGCTTGCAAACCGTGCAACTAGGTCAACATGGCCGTGCGTGCCATTGGCACATGCCAAACACGCACCACTAGCCATTTGCCAAGTCGCTATGCCATTAGCTCATGCCATGTAGCGCCCGCAACTTGGCCAAAGTGGCCGTACGTGCCATTGGCACATGCCAAACACGTTACCACTAGCCACTTTGTATTTCCAAGCCGCTATGCCATTGGCTCACGCCATGTAGCTCCCGCAACTTGGCCAAAGTGGCCGTACGTGCCATTGGCACATGCCAAACACGTTACCACTAGCCACTTTCTATTTCTAAGCCGTTATGCCATTGGCTTACGCCCTGTAGCACCCGCAACTTGGCCAAAGTGGCCGTACGTGCTATTGGCACATGCCAAACACGTTACCACTAGCCATTTTCTATTTCCAAGCCGTTATGCCATGTAGCACCCACAACTTGGACAAAGTGGCCGTACGTGCCATTGGCACATGCCAAACACGTTATCACTAGACACTTTTCCAAGCCGCTATGCCATTGGCTCATGCCATGTAGCGCCCGCAACTTGGCCAAAGTGTCCATACGTGCGATTGGCACATGCCAACCACGTTACCACTAGCCACTTTCTATTTCCCAGCCGCTATGCCATTGGCTCATGCCATGTAGCGCCCGCAACTTGGCCAAAGTGGCCGTACGTGTCATTGGCACATGCCAAACACGTTACCACTAGACAGTTTCTATTCCAAGCCGCTATGCCATTGGCACATGCCAAAGTACCGCAGCTTGGCCAAAGTGGTCGTACGTGCCATTGGCACATGCCAAACACGTTACCACCAGCCACTTTCTATTCCCAACTCGCTAGCCAATTTCTAAGGCATTCCGCACATGCCATTGGCCCATGCCACATGATCCACTAGCGACTTTGGCATTCCCATCCGCACTCAAAGTGCAACTCGCGGTCAAGACATCACGCACATGCCATTGGAACATGTCGCAACGCTTCACTAGCAACTTTGGCATTGCCATTTGCGCCCAACTCACGAGACATCAACACAAACTGGGGGAGCGTACACTACGCTCGCAATAAAGCAAGGCGTGCAAGGAATGAATACGATCCATTAAATAAGGCAGTAAAGGTGAAAAACGTTTTCACCATAAAACCCAGCGGCTTCCACCTCCTCTGTTTTAATTGGCGCATTTACACCATTCCTTAATGAGGCCAGTGTATGTTCAATCTCACTTGTATAAATAGGTTTCACCTATCCTGCTAAAACAACAAGTCTTGGTCAGGCAAAATACAATACATATTAGATAGCAACTTTGCAAGCTCTCTCTCAAAAGCTTCCATTGCTAGTAAGCTTCCTAAAGCTTCACTTTCTGATACAAGTCGAGATACTACCTAGCCAGAACTCTATGGTCTCATCACCCTTCTTCGCTATCCTCCCCAAATCAACCCTTATCCTCCACTTTGTGACCGAAGCAAATCTGGAACGACCATCTTCTTGGTTTAGGCCAGAATTGTACAGATTGATATCTCGAATCAAAAGTGCTCACGTGCAGCACATTTGTTTAAGGGTTTAAACCAGTCTCTCCATCATCGAATTTACCAAATTCGGCAGAGGCGATTTTCTCCCATAAAAAATTGGCGACCACAGCGGGAGTATCAATCTCTCGGTTACAATATCCGCTTTCAGAAATTGATCACGCGCATCGATACAAGCACCGAATAGCAGAAGCAGCCCGTCGGTTCAGAGATCTACGATTCAACTATCAGAAAACCCAGTGGCCAGCCGTAAAAACTACACGGGAAACTGGGGACTTGCTGAAAATGCTACCAGCGATTTGGGGACTTGCTGGCAACTTTACCAACAAAACTGCTACCGGCGATTTGAGGCTTGCTGGAAATATTCTACCAAGCGCAGCCACTGAAGACATTACCAGCAACTGGGGACTTACCAGCAATGTCACCAGCAAAAAGCGCTTTTACACAAAAATAGGTGTATTTGCGACGAGAGATACATAAAGCAAGTAAGTCTAGCCCGAGCAAGATATCTGATCTGTTTTTGGGTTCTCAGTAAAACCATCATACCATTACATCCTGTGTTATTTCTAGCACGCACTTTCATAAAAAACAATATTCCCTTCACAAAGCATAATCTGAGTTATATATTAAAACCATTCGTCCCAGAAAATAATCCGACATCTCAAAAATGTCAATCGACTATCAAAACCCGTCAAACTCTAGAATTAGACGCTAAAAGTGTTCTTCGAAATAAAAGGGAATCTGAAGAAGAAACATTCAAGGGAAGTTGTCCAAGAGTGGTTTGCTCTTCTTAGCAAGGTGGTCCTTCGCGTCTTCAATAGCCGCTCTCTTCGCAACTAATACCTTGGACAACTCCTCAGCTTCTACTTCTTGCCGCATGATCTCATCCACAGAAGGGCCTTCGACTACTGCATCCTTCAACTTCCGGATCTCAGTAAGGTTTTCAACGAACCACGAAACGTTAAACTCCTTTTCTACACACATGTTGCGATTATGCTCCCAGTTGTCGATGACATCTTCAGAAACGGTGTGGCCAGTCATATCGCACATGTCCTCAATGGAAGATAAAGCTTCCTCCACACGCTTAACCAATGAAATCCGACTAGTGATTTTCTTGTCCGTAGCCATATGCCCATGCTTCTTCCATATTTTGGTGTACAACGCCTCATATTTGGCCAGCACGCTAAAACCACCGACCAACGCGTAACCTGGGTGAGGAACCAAGTATGGAGGATCGAAAGTAGCGCCTGCAGCTGAACCCGCAACCTACGAAGGGTCTTTCTCCACTTCCACGGCAGCAACCGTCAGAGAATCATCCATTGTTTGAACCTTAGCTGTGCTCGGTAGTTGGACAACCTCCATCTCCAAGTCGCCAATGGGTGGCGTCACTAAAGGCGAATCTTCATATGCCTCCGCCTCAGAACCATCTCCCGAATCAGATTCCTCCTGCAGATTTGAGTTAGACGCTTTCAAGAAAGGAAGAAAGATAAGAAAGCGCGAAACCTACCGAACCATTTTCCGAAAGAGAACCAGCGCTGCTGTCAGAAGAATCACCTTCCTCTTCCGAACTTCCTTCTTTCTCGGGCAAGCTTTCTTATTTATCTGGCTCACCGCCACTATGGGAAGGTACAATTCCGCCGGTCTCACCGCCGTTATGAGAAGTCTCAGTACTGCCGGAATCCTTCAAAGGAGTTACCGTCTCCTGGCGGCATGCAAGAGCAGCAAAAGAAGTAACGCTACCGTAACCCTGGTAAAAAACAAGACACTTATTTTCAGCAGAAATCCACATGATCTAAGAAAGACAAACAAGGGGGCGACACTCACCTGGTTGTTAAAAGAACTGAAAGACACAAGATCAGCGGAAGGATCTTTTGAAACCGCCCGAAATCCGCCAGCACAATTCTTCGTTCTCTGTTCCTTCGCTTGGGGACTTGCCGAATTACCAGGAAACTTCTGCTTGAGATCTCTCAACATCGGATACTTCTTCAAAACTGCTGGGGAAGGTTTACCACGAACGTTCTCCACCACGTCATCCACAAATTTGGGAATCATGAGGCGCTCATGACACCATAACTCGTTGTAACTAGAAGTCTTAGAGGGAGCTCTTCCCGTCTGAAAGAAAGGAAGACGGATACCTGGCTCGAGAGCACTAGCATCGAAGGCGGCATGCAATGAATCCTCAGGAAGCACCAACCGGCAAGCAAGAGGCACCCCTTGATCGAAACCCATGTGACGAGCGGCGCGGTCAATATTGTAGGCAGCCATCCGAAAGACCCCTCTAAAGAAAGCCAGCATATAACCCGGAAGGCAGCTCTGCATAAACAAGTTTTCACCAATACTCAAGTCGTCATCCGAACACAAGATGACATCTGGAGCAGAGGTGAAAGTATCAATTTGAGTCACGGACTTATGGACTGGCCCCCACGGGCGAAAGTTGATCTCGTGCAACTTATCAAGAAGACTAACCAGACTCACGCCAACTCTTGAGCGCCTATTCACCCATCAAAGAATTCGAGAGCCACCCCAACTCGCGGGAATCGTAGGCAACGGTTTTGGAGCATACTTTTCAAAATGCTCTGATGAGTGCCAAATATTGCATATTTATACACTTTTTTATTGGCATTTAACTCATCTTTTGCGCTTTAAAATCATATATTATCCCAAATTTTGTATTTTCTCTGTTTTCAAGAATAAATATTTGTATTAATTAACTTTGTGTTTTTAGGTACCAAATAAAGCTTGGATGAATTGAGGAGCCAAAAGAGCAGAAAATTGGAGCCTAGCGGCTGTGGAAGAGAAGTTGCAACCCGCTCACGCATCAGTTGCAACCCGTTTACAAATACATGGGCTTAAACTACCCAAGACCCGAATCCAAGCCCACCTCCACCCTGAGCCGTTAGATTGGATCAGGCAGTTGCATCCAACGGCTTCTTCACTCGATGCATCATCAATCGAAGCACCCGCCTCACACCCTAGCCATCTATCCCTTTCCCTAACCAAGCAACAACCAAACGCTCCCTTCCTTCTTTCTTCATTCTTCTTCCCGACAAAGAACAGAAGAACCCATCTTCTTCTCAATTCTTTACAGCGTCAATTTCATCATTCATATCATCTCCCCGACCAGCTATGATCACGACCACCTCCACCAACACATCAAACCCTCACTCTCTATCTCTCTTTATCTTATCTTCTCCCTGATTAAAGAACTGTAACCCTAGAAGCTAAAATTGAGAGAGAGATAAGGTTAGGGTTAGCTGGAAAGCAAGCTTTTGGACGAATTGAAGATGGGAATTGACAGAGAACACGTTTTGGGTAAGTGGGTTAATGATAGCTGTCGAAATTGAAAGTGAATTTGGAGAATTTTGGTGTATAAATAGGGCTGTTGAGTTGTGTTGTAAGCATCCAATTCCATCTGTTTTGAATTGTGTTCATAATATAAATTGTGTTTTAATTAATATTCAGCATGTTCTAATTCTCTCTGCTAGGGAAGAGATGAAACCCATATTTCTATGTTAAGTTAATCAATTTCATGTTTGTGTTCTTGCTGTGCTTCATGGTTTTAGGAATGATTAGTTAGTTAATTGAGCAAGTTAACCTGTGATTAGCTGTACTGTAAGAAGACAGTTAATACTAGGGGTGAGCTAGTGAAATTAGTTGATACTAGGGGTGAGCTAATTAGCCTGTGATCAATTGTACTATAAGAAGACAGTTGATACTAGGGGGTGAATTAGTGAAGTCAGTTGATCATTCATCCACTTGCAGCCTTCAAGGGAAGGTACAAGAACATAGGTTGAGTTGTATTACCTTAGCATAGGGTTAGGAGGTGAATTCAAAGGCCCTAGTGCTCTCTAGCTTTGTTTACAATCTGCTTTACTTTCAGTTTTACCATTTCAGTCACTTGAAAATCATCTAGCCGTTTCGGCAAAACAAAAAACTCCCCTTTTGGTTACAATCTTGCTCTAATTCAGTTGTAGTAAAGACCTTAGAATCAACATAGCACTCCACAAGTCTCTGTGGGATCGACCTGTACTTGCACATTACACAATAAGGCACTGTGCACTTGCAGTATCACTGTAGGTACTCTTTCCGAGCCTACCATGCTCCCATAATCACGCTTGCAGAAAAATGATATGCACATACGAGTCCACTTTCATGAGACCATTCGAAACTTGCATATTCGTGACTAAGTAATCCAGATGCACATACAAAGAACCAAGGAATAGCTTGCCAATAGGGAGAACTTCACCCTTCGCCAACTTCACAGCAATCGGTAGCAACTCAAGTCTTATTTCCTTCTTGCCAGAGCCGTCATCAAAAATGTCTCTAGACAACCAGAGAGCCAAAAATGCTGCAACATGGAGATCGATGCTTTTATGATTAGCTTCCAACTCTTCCGGAAACCACTGAGATATCCACCAGCTATAAAAGCACCTTTCGTTCTATTTCCGGGAAGGATCCTTCGACTTCGCAGAAGAGTCTTTTCGGGCAAAGTCTCACAACTTAGCAGCAAGGTCATCTCGCATCTTCTTCTCATCTTCTGACAATCGGATATCAAGATTCCCGGTCACCGGAAGATTCAGCAAGAGAGCCACACTCTCCAAGGAAAAAGTTATTTCACCCCATCTACAAATAATCGTGTGAGTATCCGAACACCACCTAGAGAGGAAAGCAACCAAGCCCGGGACATCTTTCCTAACCTGGAGACTTACTGAAGCCCTGACAGCATCAATGATCTGCGCTCGAGTCAAGTTGGAATTTATATGCTCCTTACTCACCATAAACTCAACCCACACATCAAAGGAACGCAATGGGCTTTGACACATTCTGAAGTCGATACTAGAAGAGGCATATAATCCTTTATGCAGACAAAGCCGTATAACATGCTCCGGACGGATCGAACGGGTTTTCTTTTCATCCTCACCACCAGTCAATAAAATTGGCACGAAGTCTGGATGATTTCTCCGAGCAGGAGCAAGGGGTTTGGTAAAAAGCTCATCATCAATGTTGGGTTTTGAACTATCAACATCTTTCGATGAAACGGGACTTTGTTCAGGGAAAGGTTACTAAAACATGGGAGAATAATATTTTCGGCGGTTTTTGAAATACATATACTTCTTCGGGTTCGAAATTGTATATACAGTATTTCCTACGGATTCAAGAACGCATATGTGGTGCTTCTTCAAAGTTCAAGATTGTACACGCAGTATTTTCTACTAGCATGGCAGCATACTTCTTTGGGTTCGAAATTATGCATACAGTATTTCCTACGGGTGCCAAATGCGTATACAATATCCTTCTTCAGGTTCATGGGGTGCGACATTTTCTATGGATTTAAATCATATGTGCAATATTTTCTACAGAAGTTCGAAATGCATGAGCAAGGCTCCTTCTTCGAGATTCATATTCATATACAGTACTTCTTCGGGATTCATATATAATATTCTTCTTCGGGATTGGTATATAGTATTTCTTCGGGTTCAAGATTATATGCAGTATCCTTCTTCGGGTTCAAGATTATATACGGAATCCTACTTCGGGTTTAAAATTATATGTACAACATATCTCCTGGGTTCAAGTACATATACAGTATCATACTTCGGGTTCGAAATTATATGCGCAGTATACTTTCGGGTTCAAATTCATATACAGAATCCTTCTTTGGATTCAAAATTACGAGCGCAGTATTCTCTACGGGTCCAAAATCATATTTTTCGGGAACATACAGTAATGTTTTTCTATAAGAGACACGCCAACAAATCAAATAGGCAATATCATGAGAAGGAAACGCCTATTAGGGTTTGCACCTACAAAGAAAAATAAGAGAAGTATTCGGAGACATACCTGGGAAGCTAGTTTTTTCTCCTTTACCACTCTGCCGCTAGCGTGAAAGGATGGAGGAGCAAAACACAAGATCAAAGAAAAGATTTTATGTATATATATATGGGCGATTTTCACATTAGGGAAGGACTTCCTTTTCCTAAAAGCCACGCGTGTAAAGAAGGGGCGGGCCCACAGGGGCGTTCAACTCCTCAATGGCCGCCTAACCATACGCTGGTCCCACCAAGCACGCTTACCAAAGTCTGCTCCAGTGTCCAACTTCCCAAAAGCCGCCAGGGTCCCACCAATGGCGCCAACATGCCGATACCACCCAAGTCGCGCCAGCTATCACGCCCATCTTCCGTCGGTCCCACCGCGCCAGCTACTCAATATTTCCCTGTTTCCTGTTTCCGCCAATTTGTGCCTACCTCCTGATTCGCGCAAAACCGCCAGGGATAAGGATTCCGAATCCAGTTTGCATATCAGAAAAAAGGTCAGACAAGTCTCTCCACTTCTCTTTCAGATTTTGTCTTGGCACCATCTCATGCTTACCTCGCAACAAAGCTCCTGTTCCGAGCTAAGCAGGGGACTTAATGTTGATGGTGGATTTTAGATAAGGGGCAAAAACGTAAAACCCCATGACCTAATGTTACCCGCAACACATTAACTGAAAGCATTTAATTCAGGTGTAAATAATTAATAGGGGTATTTTTTCAAAATACCAGATTAGGGTTTTCGACACAGAACCCTAATTCCAAAACCAAGCCGCATACTGCGCACCATGGCAACGACGCCAAAACCAAGCCGCATACTGCGCACCATGGAAACTATGCCAAGCCAAGCCGCATACTGCGCACCATGGCAACGACGCCAAAGCTAAGCCGCATACTGCCCACCATGGCAACGACGCCGAAACCAATCTGCATACCGCACCCACTGGCATCCATGCCAAACCAAGTCGCTATGCCACTGGAACATGCCATAAGTAGCGCCCTAGGCTTGCAAACCGTGCAACTAGGTCAACATGGCCGTGCGTGCCATTGGCACATGCCAAACACGCACCACTAGCCATTTGCCAAGTCGCTATGCCATTGGCACATGCCATAAGTAGTGCCCTAGACTTGCAAACCGTGCAACTAGGTCAACATGGCCGTGCGTGCCATTGGCACATGCCAAACACGCACCACTAGCCATTTGCCAAGTCGCTATGCCATTGGCACATGCCATAAGTAGCGCCCTAGGCTTGCAAACCGTGAAACTAGGTCAACATAGCCGTGCGTACCATTGGCACATGCCAAACACGCACCACTAACCATTTGCCAAGTCGCTATGCCATTGGCACATGCCATAAGTAGCTCCCTAGGCTTGCAAACCGTGCAACTAGGTCAACATGGCCGTGCGTGCCATTGGCACATGCCAAACACGCACCACTAGCCATTTGCCAAGTCGCTATGCCATTGGCACATGCCATAAGTAGCGCCCTAGGCTTGCAAACCGTGCAACTAGGTCAACATGGCCGTGCGTGCCATTGGCACATGCCAAACACGCACCACTTGCCAAGTCTCTATGCCATTGGCTCATGCCATGTAGCGCCCGCAACTTGGCCAAAGTGGTCGTACGTGCCATTGGCACATGCCAAACACGTTACCACTAGCCACTTTCTATTTCCAAGCCGCTATGCCATTGGCTCACGCCATGTAGCGCCCGCAACTTGGCCAAAGTGGCCGTACGTGCCATTGGCCCATGCCAAACGCGTTACCACTAGCCACTTTCTATTTCCAAGCCGCTATGCCATTGGCTCACGCCATGTAGCGCCCGCAACTTGGCCAAAGTGGTCGTACATGCCATTGGCACATGCCAAACATGTTACCACTAGCCACTTTCTATTTCCAAGCCGCTATGCCATTGGCTCATGCCATGTAGCGCCCGTAACTTGGCCAAAGTGTCCGTACGTGCCATTGGCACATGCCAAACACGTTACCACT
The DNA here is from genome assembly GCA_023531295.1 of Papaver armeniacum. Taxonomy (NCBI): domain Eukaryota; kingdom Viridiplantae; phylum Streptophyta; class Magnoliopsida; order Ranunculales; family Papaveraceae; genus Papaver; species Papaver armeniacum. The sequence continues at coordinate 141,554 of JAJJWW010006143.1, read as the reverse complement.
AGCCACTTTCTATTTCCAAGCCGCTATGCCATTGGCTCATGCCATGTAGCGCCCGCAACTTGGCCAAAGTGTCCGTACGTGCCATTGGCACATGCCAAACACGTTACCACTAGCCACTTTCTATTTCCAAGTAGCTATGCCATTGGCTCATGCCATGTAGCGCCCGCAACTTGGCCAAAGTGGCCATACGTGCCATTGGCACATGCCAAACACGTTACCACTAGCCACTTTCTATTCCAAGCCGCTATGCCATTGGCACATGCCAAAGTAGCGCCCACGGCTTGGCCAAAGTGGTCGTACGTGCCATTGGCACATGCCAAACACGTTACCACCAGCCACTTTTTATTCCCAACTCGCTAGCCAATTTCTAAGGCATTCCGCACATGCCATTGGCACATGCCACATGCTCCACTAGCGACTTTGGCATTCCCATCCGCACTCAAAGTACAACTCGCGGTCAAGATATCCCGCACATGCCATTGGCACATGCCGCAACGCTTCACTAGCAACTTTGGCATTGCCATTTGCGCCCAACTTACGAGACATCAACACAAACTGGGGGATGCTTTCTTGGGGTTTTGGTTTGGCGGTCACAGCGTGCAGCGTACACTACGCTCGCAATAAAGCAAGGCGTGCAAGGAATGAATACGGTCAATTAAATAAGGCAGTAAAGGTGAAAAACGTTTTCACCATAAAACCCAGCGGTTTCCACCTCCTCTGTTTTAATTGGCGCATTTACACCATTCCTTAATGAGGCCAGGGTACGTTCAATCTCACTTGTATAAATAGGTTCCACCTATCTTGCTAAAACAACAAGTCTTGGTCATGCAAAATACAATACATATCAGATAGCAACTTTGCAAGATCTCTCTCAAAAGCTTCCATTGCTAGCAAGCTTCCTAAAGCTTCACTTTCTGATACAAGTCGAGATACTACCTAGCCAGAACTCTCTGGTCTCATCACCCTTCTTCGCTATCCTCCCCAAATCAACCCTTCTCCTCCACTTTGTGACCGAAGCAAATCTGGAACGACCATCTTCTTGGTTTAGGCCAGAATTGTACAGATTGATATCTCGAATCAAAAGTGCTCATGTGCAGCACATTTGTTTAAGGGTTTAAACCAGTCTCTCCATCATCGAATTTACCAAATTCGGCAGAGGCGATTTTCTCCCATAAACAAAGGTATATTCAAGGAACCAATTGATTAATCCGGTCTTATATTCCCGAAGAACATCCTAGATTAATCAATCACCTCCCAATAATCAATCCTTGAATACACAAAGTGAATATCGAGGATTGACGAATAGTGAGACGAAGATGTTCGTGAACACGTTTATCCTACCTATCGGTTTATCAAGTTCTCGAGCAGATCATTAACAATCGTACTCTTAACGATAGAAGATGTAGGATCAGATAACCCAACTACAATAAAAGTAGTATCGATCTGGCTTCACAATCCCAATGAAGTCTTGATAGTCGTTAACCCGAGATTAAAGAAGAACCTCAAGGGTTAATGGAGATCGACTCTAGCTTTGAAGAAAACTAGTATCACACAAGAAAGGTGTGTGGGGATTAGTTTTTCTTCAACCTAGAAGACTCCTATTTATAGCCTTTAAAACCAGGGTTTTTACTTAAGAATTAAGCAATGAATATTAACCACTGATTTAGATCCAAGCCAATATCTCTCAACCGTTAGATCAAAAGACAAGGCTTGTCAAACACACTTGCGTACGTTAACCAGGTTTGTGAAAACCGGCCCAAAACGTTTACGCTCAAGTTGGTTCAATATAGCAACCAAAAAGTAACCACATGAGCTTCTCTTATTAACCATGTTTCTCATCCATTATAACTAGTCCACTTGACTCAAACGAACTAGTTAGAGAGACATTCAATTGCTATGAGAGCTTATGTAAATACATAAGACACAATTGAACATTAGATGATATCGATTCGATTAGAATCGGCTCAATGAACATTATAGCCACGGTTTGCATAAAGCATTCCTTAATATTTAATAATAATGTTCAGAGCAAAAATCATCTTTAGATTACAACCTCTCAAGTACACAAAACAAGTTCGCGGACTTGAGGTCAATTTGTTGAGTTTCCAAACTCAGCAGAAATTCTCGGGTCGAGAACTTCCGCCAGTTCGCGGACTAAAGCCAACAAACGAGTCTTGGAAAATCCAGCAGATATTTTCGGTCGAGAACCTCGACAGTTCTCGGATTGAGTTCGCGGACTTGGCAAGCCAATTCCACAATCCTCCGAATACTCAACTTGCTCAACAAAGTTCAAAGAACTTCGGATCAAGGAGTTACACGGTTGTGTAATCTAAAGTCTCATTTCAATATGAAACATTCTCAGAGGGCGATATTTAGTCGTGAGCAAATCGAACGACCTTTCTCGTCAGAGCAATTTCCAAAGATTGAAAGATGAAGAAAAACTCGATCAAATCGAAAAGATTAACCAACATACATATTCCGAGAAACAGATAAGCATTGAATACTTAGCTCGAAATAGTAGTGTGCTTGATCTATACTAAAAGCATACGACTTTGTCTCATAAGAAGTAGGAGATAGAGTAGATAGACTTATGAGTGACAGATAAGTTCAAATCTTCACATACCTTTTTGTTGTTGAAGTTTCACGGTTCCTTGGTGTAGATCTTCGTCGTTGTCGTTGAATTCCCATGAAGTCCTTGAGCTCAGCTGCACTTTTCCTATCCTAGTCCGAGACTTGCTAGTAGGCTAGATATCAAGACTATATAATTTTGATCACTAACATTGACAAACATGCTTGATATAGCAACGCATGCGAGGTCGACCGAGCTATGCTCTAACAAGATTGAAGTATGCAACAACAATAGCTCCGTCACTCGAAGATTGAAGTGCTCGTTCCCAACCAGCAAACCAAATGAGTAGAAGAGCTCTTGAAGCTTCTCATGGGACATCCTAAGCGGATGCCAATTACATGGAATGGACAGGAATCCCAACCGCTTTTATGATCAATAGTAAAAAATCAGGTATACGGCCGGGAATCCCAACCGTAACTCTGGCAGACCACCAACTCTGCAGGTCACTCAGAATTACGGATGGATATGCCTTGAATTTCCCAGCCGTAAGTAGCTATAGTTTCACTTGTACCACTTCAAATCGGCTAGTTTTTTGAATTTTGAAAAATATATCCGTTGGAAGACTGATCTATAGAAGGTTCTAGCTGTTCAACCACTTATTTAAACTTGAAATAACTCTACTACCTCTCTATAACCACCCATTCCAAATCAAAATCACACCTTCTACATCAATAATCTCCACCAAAACTCCTACAAATTCAATACAATGTACTCAAAGGATAAACCCAACTTCACTTTGGAAGAAGACTTATCTCTTTGCAAAAAATTTGTACTATGCTATCCAAAGAAGGGAAAAGAACGAAAGAAACGTGGTTTACCAAGTCAATCGTATTGGAGTAATACTTTCGAGAATTTTTGTGGTGAAACAGGTAACACTAAAAACCGCGATGGGGTTGAATTGTATCTTCGATTTTCAGACATACGCAAACAAGTGGAAGAATATATGGCTTTACGTCGTATGTGCAACCAACTGCGACTTAGAGGTGATAGTGATAGAGAAGTCGCAACTCATGCTAATAAAGAATGGAAAAATAAAAAGGTTATGATTTCAACTTGGAAGCTCGATTCGCCATCATCAAAGACTTCTTAATACATCGAAAGGGATGTTATTAAAACCAACTTTGTAATGGGGATATATCAAGCATGTAATGAGTTTTATTGTGGTCTAGTTAATGTATTAGTAATTTTCAATCATAGTATGTAATCAAAAAATTTCTCAACTTTCAAATCTAATTACGGCCGGGAATCTTTTGTAAACCCATCCGTTTTGCAGACTCAGGTTATTCAGGGAAGGATAATGGCCAGAAGCTCGTACGTTCCTGTCCGTTTTATGTAATTACGGCTGGGAGTTCCTTATTTACCAACCGTTATTTTATGTTACGTCCGGGAACCTATGATAACCCAACCGTGTTCGTTACTTTCGGCCGGGTCGACAAGTTTACCCAGCCGTTATGACAGAAAATTCCATTTTTTTTCCAGATTCCCGACGGATTTGAACTAATAAAATTGATGTCGGGAGTTGATTATAAGGTTATCTTGAGTTTTGTGACAAAAGGGTTTCGTCATTTGTCTTCAAAATTTGTCAAAAATTCTTCACCAAAATCACCATTTTTCCTTTTTCAAAACTCAAAAATATCAAGTTTTGATTTGTATAAAATTAGTGTTTTGATTAGCCTAATTGATCCACTAAGAATGATTAGTTGGCTTAATCAATTTTATTAGCACTAATCATACCATTTTTTCCTTGAATTAGAGGAATATAATAGTTCATCTACATTGGTGTTGTTTGTGATTTTTTATGGATTAATTGCATTTTTTATTTTTAGAAACTTTTAGATTTTATTAGAGCTAAAAATGATTATTTAATATTTTTGTATTAATTTTAGTAAGCAAAAGCTTACTAGGATAGCCTCACATTGTCAAGGTGAATGTCTAAGAGCTTCTCCAATGGAATGTATGTGAAGATAAATGTCTAAGTCCACATAGGATAGACATTCATTTTCCATAAAAATCTTCTCCAACCCAACTTTTTAAATCAATGTGAAGATGACATGGCTTAATTTTTGTTAGACATTGTCAAGGTGAATGTCAAGTTTTAGACATTCACCTTGAGAATGTCAAGCTATCCAAGTAAGCTTTTGCTTCCTAAAATTAATTCTAATATATTAACTAGCCCTCTTTAGGTGTAATAAAATATAAAATTTACTAAAAATAAAAAATGCATTTAATTCATAAAAAATCACCAACAACACCATTGGAGATGAAATGTTTTTTCCCCCAAAATTTAAGGAAAAATTGGAATGAGGATGTCTTGTTTGGGTTGCCACCTAGGAAACACACACAACCACCATTGGAGAAGCTCTAAAACTTGACATTCACCTTGACAATGTCTAAAAAAAGTTAAGCCATGTCATCTTCACATTGATTAAGAAATTGGGATTGGAGAACAATTTTACGGAGAATAAATGTCAATCCTATGTGGATTTAGGCATTTACCTTCACATACATTTCATTGGAGAAGCTCTATGCCTTGTCTTATCTTCCGTAGTCCGTACAAATGTGTAGTTATGGGAAGCCATGTCTTTGCTAAGTGCCACAACCACAATCTAGCAAATTTTGTCATTGGAGTGGCTGCTTATCGGTTGTGGGAAATTTTGCTAACCAAGCAAACCATAGACCCCGCTCTAATGTGATAAAACCTAACCGTGAATTGACGCGGTTCGAGTTAGGATAAAATCGGAGCACTAGCGGGTCAGGGTCAGACCAAATATAGTACACGGAATCTTACGGATAATATAGGTTAGGTAGTCGAGGTCGTGAACTTTTCGCGGGAGTGAGGGGAATCACAATGAATATGGCGGACAATTGTTTGGGTCCCCCGTTGATTTGTAAGTCCTTCCCGCTTTCTTTCTCAATTCCTTCTCCCAATCCTCTCCTCTTCAGATTCTCTCCTTCTTCTTCTCAAATTTCCAGATCTCTCCTCTCCATGTCCATGGCTAACCCTCAAGAATCTTCTTCGAAGAATCAAATTCAACCTTCACTGCTCGTTTTCTCAGGTCTCAAATCTTCTTACACTTACACATGATAATCTTCTGATTCTTTTGGTTTATTTGTTATTTGAGTCGCATTTCCAAAATTTTTTTGTCATTTTCTGGTGAGAATTTGATAAATTTTATGAAATTGTTTCAGGTGGAACCGCATGTAATGGTGTTGTTGAAGAGATGAAAAAGTTAACAACTCGTGTTGCACATGTTCTTCCTGTTTCTGATGATGGAGGAAGTACTGCAGATATTGTTCGTGTACTTGGTAATCTTTGACAAGTTAGATTTCTTCTAATTGTATTCTGATATTTGGTTGTATATGAATCGATAGTTTGTTTAAGATGATAGAAAGTGAGTTTGTATAGGTGGTCCAGCTGTTGGAGACATTAAATCGAGATGTTTGAGATTGTCAGATGAAAGCACTTCTGAAACTCTTGTTGTATGAAGATTGCTTGGACACCGCTTACCTCTTGATGGAGCACAAGCTAGATCAGAATGGTACAATCTAATCTGCCTTTTCCTATTTCAAACTATGATATGTTTGTTCGGTTTGAAACATGAATAATGTATGATGAGTTTCGTTCATTCAATTCGTTATAGACTTTATTCTTCACTTGATGTCTACTCAGTTTGATGCTTAACCTTAATGGTGCACATGTTTTCGCTATAGTTTTGGAAAGCCTAACCCTCTTATGTTACTTTCACTTCTTCCACTTCAATGTGGTTAGGTTTGAAATACATGTCATTTTGATTTTGAGCCAGGTTTCTTGTTGTACTCCTTTGCTTCTTGTTTAGCTTTTTAGATTGTAGTGTTTTGAGTAGTCATGTTTAGCTTGATTAAGAAAAACACGTGATAAATGTTTTACACAATTATTTACATTGTGAGAATTTCTTGTGGTTTCCTGTTTTTCCTATAGCATTATTTATCTTCTTCGGTCGATTTTATGTAGTGGTGTTTGATAGGGTGTAGAATACATCCTATTTACTATCTATTGTTTATACTTTCTTTGCTATTTTTCTTGTAAATTATGTATTTTACGCTTGTTTTGAGTTTTGTAGCTACTTTGGAGTCACACGGAGGAAAAGGAGAAGAAAGCACCCAATTTGAGCAAAAAGAGCAAAAGGCTCAACTCGCAGACGATATTCGGAGCATACTAGGTTGCACCAGAGGAATTAAGCTGGAAATTAAAGCTGTCAGTCCCGTAGAACTGACAATTGAACCGAGAATTAGGCTGTCGGTTTTCTGAAACCGACAAGCCAAGTTTGATTTGGTCATCCCTTATCCCATGCAGTGGGGTGTCTGAATCCTGCCCCAATTATCCAACATAACCCTAAAATCAAGAGAGTTTCTCTTGTTCTTACACTACACCCTGAAGATGAGAAACTATTTCTCAGATGTTTTCTTTCCCCAAAACAACAGAACTGATCTATAGGAATTGAGAGATGATAGGATGAATCGGAGAAGACTCTAAAATGGGATTGATGATAACTGGTTTTTTGTTAAGGTTCGATTCAACAGAGGAGACAGGGTCACGGATTTAGATTGAGCCTGAGAAGAATCGATTGAAAGAGGTGATGTATTGATGTTGCCGTCGAAATCGAGATGAGAACAGAGATTTGGATAAAGAGATGAAGATGAATCGGAGATGGGGATTGAATCAGAGAAATGGGTTTTGTTGGAAATGAAGGTGGTTCTGTTGCTGTTTTGAGGAGAAGAAATTAGGGTTTTCTGTGCTGCAATCAACTAACAGAGAGGTCAGGTTCACAGTGAATCAGGGTTCAACCTCATTGCGAAAGGTGGTGAAATTGAAGTCACGGAGAGGATTTACTTGGATTGAGAAGAACTCATCCGAGAAGAATGGGTATTATTTACGTGTTGGTGGAACTGTTGGTTGAGTCCGGGTTTCGGGGTTAAGGTGATGCTACTATGGAGTTGTGAAACAGCTTGAAGATCTCGGGTTGAGAGATGATGCTTGGTTGTGAATGGCTAATGATGTGGCATGGAGTTGGCTCGAGGTGGAAGCTAGTGTTGGTGGCATGACGGTGAGTGTTACTCTTCTGAGTAACACGAACCTCCAAGCACTATAATAAAACCATGTACCCAGTACCCGTACAGGCCGATTCTCGGTGTGTTATACTAGCCCGAGCCCTCTCGGTGTGTTATACTAGCCCGATTGAGCCCCTCTCGGTGTGTTATACTAGCCCGATTGAGCATCCGGACTTGATTTGTATCGGTCTCCGGGATATGATTCGATCGCAAGATCATCCAACTCCACAAGCATGATTGGATGACCACGATCAATTCCATCACCCCCAAGCGTGTATGGAATACACACGGCCCGACCCCGCATGGTCGACCATTGGCCTTCACAGTTAAGAAACCGTCCATACCAAGCATTATGGACGGAAAAACTCCTAAATTAGGGTTTGCGGCATATTACATGTGCCGCAAAATCGGTCTCAACTGTCCATCTTCGCAGGCATAGATGGAGGTGTAGATGTAGACTCAAAGGGCCCGGAGCATGTCGACACGATCACCGTGTGACCGACTACACACTTGACCACCGGTCAAAGCCAACCATGGTTGGTTACAACAAATTCGTCCGCCCAAAGAGCATGGTCGCGCGGCTTTGAAAGCTAAAATTAGGGTTTCAAGTCATCACGCGCGTCCATCTTCTCGACGAATGGAGGGTCACTGAGATTGGATTAACCAAGGCCGGTCATACCAAGATGACCACCGTGGGCCCATCTACCTCCTCTTGCGGTCGGCCAAGGCACATCATTCCCGGCCAACCCAAACGCACGCCCAAACTCGTGCGGTTACACTCCCAAATCTAAACCGATCTCGACCGCTCAACTTCACCGGATGATTTGAATGGCTTAGATCACGTTTTCATGGGATAATCAGGTATAGGTGTGAACACCAACCTACCACCTACACGGTGGTATGATCGACCAAGACCGACCAAGATGGGGCGTCTTGGGGCGCGCGCCCAAACTGGGGATGACACGCGGTTATCAATTCCTTTGCGGTAAGAGATTTCGCCGCAAACCGATCTCAACCACTCCTCTTTGACGGTCAAATTGAGTGGCCTAGATTGCATTTTCATGAGACGGTGAGACATGGACGTGTACACCATCATGCCGTCAACACGCATGTATGGTCGGTCCTCTACAAAATTCTTCCCATACTTGGTTTCACCAAGTCAAGAGTGATGCTTGCGCACCTCTTTAAAAACCTGATTTCATCAATCTGGTCGCAGATGAGTGTCTCAAACATCATCTCATCCGTCCGACTTCACCACTTGGTTATACAACCACGTCGGGAGTTATTCGGTTAGTGAGGAGTCATTACCCATCACTTTACCACACCGTAATGCATACACTGCATAAAATACACACGATACTTCACAAGTATCGACTTTCTCGAATAACGCAGTTATTCAATTCAAAGATTACATGCTATCTTCCGTGGATCCACGATCCACATTCCGGACATCAATCATGTCACAAACTGGGGATACATATTGGGGTATTGGTCCAGCGGTTTACGGCGTGCGGCGTGCAACGCGCCATTACAAGAACGTGTTAGGAAGTCATGGACGGTTAAGATGAACTGGAGAAGTGGGCAAGACCTGGTCGTATGCTACCGACACACAACTCCACCACTCCATCATTCCACTACCTCCACTTCCCACGAGAAACGTGAATGAGGCTCAATGACTTGTATAAATAGGTTCTTCGCCCTATTTCAAACGACAACAAGAAACGATTTAACAACACAAGTTCAGTCGAAGAAACTAAGTGTTAATACAAAAACCGTATCTAAACACTCAGAGCCCGCTTGCATCAACCGTAGGCTTGCTCATCTTTCTGTTACAAGTCATAAGCAAGCCAACACCTTCACAATCTCAACACCTTCTTCGCTTCCCTCCCTAAGATCAACCCCATCTCCTTCACTTTGTGACCGAAACAAGTCCGGAACGGCCATTTCTTGGTTTAGGCCGGACTTGCACAGTATTGATCTCTCGAATCTACAAGCACTCACCGCGCGGTGCATTTGTTGAAGGTTTAGATTCATTCCGCATCCACACCCCAAATTACCAAATTCTCGGAGTAGTTTTCACCCATCAACAATTGGCGACCACAAAGTGGGAGATTGATCTATCGGTTGCATAAAATTGAATCCTCAATTTTCGGTTTCCATCTCGCAATGTATCCAAAACTACAAAGTTCGAGATATCATGGGAAGCATAGCTGAATGCTGGAGGATGTCTTGGCAAATCAAGTCGGTATCACCAGAAGGCAGAGCGAGACATTTCGCCTTTTGAATGATATGGCGGCGCAATTACAAGAAGGATCGGCAGGCATCTACTCAAGCAGTGCAAGAAATGCTGAATCCCTAGTTAGGAGTCACACCTTTACCGGTGGAGAAGCAAAAAGGCGCGTAACCGCAGGAGACTCGGGGAAGATGAACGACATTGTCCGAGTCAACAACGGAGACCCGATGCAACTCCACGAGAAAAGAGACTTATCCAGGAATACTACAATGTCTTCCGGATGAAGAAGGGGAACATACGGCCTATGGAGCCTTGCTAGAGGTTTATACCTCAAAACTCTTGTCGAAGCCCTAAGACTGTCCAATCCGCGTCGGCCTTCCAACCAACTCGAGAAACGCTTGAGGAAGGAGAAATCGGTCAAGAAATGCCTGAATACAGAGGATGGGAGCGTTCAATTCGGCCACTCAGCAGTGACATTACGACACCTTCCACATCCCTCTACTTAGGAAGGCAATCCGCAGATATGATGACGCCCGCAAGTCTTCCAACCTCACTTCTGTTCCACATCAAAGCCACGGGGAGACAACGGCAACGCCAACGCGGAAGAGCTAGACTCAAGGTACTTACATTTCCCCTTCCCAATGAAGAAGATTCTGGCTGCCGTGGGTGCGAAATGGAGAGGTGGAGCTACCCCGGTATGGCGTCCGCCTACTGATCAAGAAGTAATGGACCCGAGGTACTTGTCATTACCACCGGTTCCTTCATCACCCCACCAAATAATGCAACACTTTGAAGCGCATTGTTCGGGAGAAGCTTGGTTCGGAGAGATAGCTTTCGAGGATTTTCTTAGAGACTACTCCGGTTTGATATAAGTGAGGCTTCAAAAGGCAAGTAAGTTTTACTCAACAACTTTACAAGAAAGATAGCTTAGAATTCACCGGGACTTAGCATCCCGCACGTGGAGAAAGAGGCTCGGCGATCAAACGCCATGTTTGTTCCCATTCGTACCTCCCTTTTACATAACATTTGCAACTTCATATATGTGCAATCATTCATGACCAAGATGCAAATCTCGTTTAACAAAATCTCTTTCAAAAAGGTTGTTCACAAAACTATCTCAAAAATAAGCCAATTCAATTACCTATTAAATTCAAAACTGAAAGTCAAAAGAAAATCCTCACTATCGCTCAAAAGCATCTAAAAGAAAAGACAAGTCGGTAGCTACAATCTTTCAAGGGAAGTCCTTCAACAACAACTCGTCCTTCTGGGCCAGAGAGGCTTTCATCCTTTGGAGTACAGCCTGTTTCATCTCCGGGTTCCTTAGACAGACTTCCCAACCTCTTCTTCTGGCGAGCAATACAAGATCCGCGAAGGGACTTCGTCTTGTAATTCGGAGCTCCCGAATCTTGGAGAACCCTTCGAAGAACCAAGGAGCATTGAAGTTGTATGCTGCGCGAACACGTCCGGATGGCACCGCCAATCTTCAATCACCTCTTCTAAATCGTTCCACCCGTCGGCAACTCATCCCACGGATAGAAACTAAAGCTTCTTGGACGCGGTTGACCAATGCAAGACGACTCTTGAGCTTCATGGGTAGTAGCAATATGTCCGTGTTTCTCCCATATTGCCGTGTACAACTCTTCAAATTGAACCCAAGACGCCGAATCCACCAACCAACACATGACCGGATAAGGGACAAAGTAAAAGGAGGATCGAACAAAGCCCCAGTGCCGCATCACCGGCAATTCGGCGACCGCGGAGTCTTGTCGATTGCAGGAGGCCTTTCAGAAGAAGTCACCGCAATAGCCGTGTGGTCCGAACTCTGCTCGGGATGGATTTCAAGGGAGCCGTCTCAACTACAAAGAGTGCACCGTCTCTCTTGCATTCCTTCCGCATCTATTTCACTGGGTGCTGATTTCCATCACGACCCCCGTCGACAAGATCATTAAGGGAAGCGCCTTGTTCAACCGAGCTTGCATCATCTCTCGTCATTGTCGAAAAAGGAGCGGTTTCTCCACTTCTCGGCATGAAGGTCCGTACCGCCGTACTTCTCGAAGATGAAGGTCCTGCACGCGGACTTCTCATCATGATGACCCGCATCGCCGGCCTTCCCGTTTTGAATGCGTGCCAACCTTTGTGAAGGCATTATCTTTCGAAATTCCCTGATTTAAAACAAGGATCGTTTTTAAGAACTTACACTGGAAAAATGAAAGAACCGACGGGAGGAGGTTTAAATACCTCATATTAGAAGAATTGAGGATTACTGGGACCGCATGCTTGCCTCTTAGGTCTCTCTCCAACTTGGGGACTGCAATCCTCAGCTCTTGTCCGTTTGGATGGAAGTGGCTTCAACCGGAAATGCTTCGTCAAGACGTCGGAAGATGGCTCACTACGGGAATTCGTCACAACACTCTTCGAAAATTTCTCGGAAGATCAACGGTTGTTTCCCCCAAAATTCTTTATACCGTCGGGTCACCACTGGGTTTCTCCCAATAGGCCGAAGGGAAGGCTCACCCGGCCTAAGAACACATTGGCATTAAGAATTTGTGGAAGGGATTCTTCCGGAGCCCCTAGTGGACGGATGAATGGAACACCCTGATCAAATCCCATCTGGCGAGCAGCCCTGTCAATGTTGTACGGAGTCACAGAAAATTCTCCGTTGAATAGAGACGGGACATATCCTGGAATGCAGCTGCGCATGTAAATAATTTTCCCAGATCTCATGGTCTCAACATCGGTACGCAACACAACGCGGGATCGTCGGCAAAGGTCTTTGGCTGAACGATGGAAGAGTGAATCGGCCCCCATGGACGAAAAAATCTACGGAAGAAATGTTGTCAAATACCTCCACAAGTTTCGCACTCGCTTTAGGGCGCTTCTTATTCCATCGGAGTATTCTCGAGCCGCCGTACAAGTTAACGAGTGAAGGTGCGGGAGTAGGAGCATAACTTCCGAAGTGTTCCCATAAGAGCGCTGAAGAAAAGCGAAGTGAACGTGCGACTCCACCTTCTTGTACCCGTTAGAAACGTGCATATCCATTGCTAAAGCGTTAGATGAGAATACAAATGATCCAAGGAACAATGCAGCTAGAGAAAGAACTTCACCCCCGCGCCGCCTTTTTATAGCAATCTTAACAAGCTCACCTCTTATGGTCTTCTTCCCCAACCATCATCAAATACATCTCTCGGATAGCCATAAAGACAAGAACGCGATCAAGCCGAGCTCGTTTTCCAACTCTTGATTCAACTCGGGTCTGCGTGCCACCACTCCGAAACCCATCAAGTATAAAAGCATCTCGCATCCTTTTTCTCCTCCTTGTCCGACTTTCGAATCCCTCCGCCTTTTGAAGTATAGCATCATAATTACTTTGTTCCGCATCGAGAGCTCGTAAAAAGACTTCCGACAACGGGCGGAGTTCATTAACGCGCTACACTCTCCAAAGTAATAGTCATCTCTCCCATCTAGATATGGGCTGTGTGAGTAAAAATACGCCACCGAGAAATGAAGGTGATCAAGCCCGCGGTGTCTTTCCTAATTTCGAGGGTAGCAGATGCCATAACCGCATCGAGAATTTGTGCTTTGGTCAAATTGTCCTTAATGCACTTGTTACTCAACATGCGCCTCATCCATCCTTCATAAGAACCCGGTGGAGCATGGCAAATCTTGAAGTCAATAGGAGAAGGCGGATATTCGTTTCTCTCGAGACAAAATCTCATCACAAGTGCGGAAGAAGAGAATGGATCAAAGATCCATATTTTCTCGAACCTAAAGCAAGACTATCTTATGAGAAGGATGCTTCCTAATATTTGGAAAAGGCAAGGTGAACAACTCATCATTGATGTTCGGCATATCTTTGAAGCTATCAACACTTCCCGACTTGGCACCAAAGATTATCTCCGTAAGACATATCGACAAGAGTTCTTTTCTTTCTACCACAATGAAATAAAACGCAGAGTCGAACTCATGTGAAAGCGCATGAGAAATGTAGTCACACACAGCAAAGACACAACTCACGTTGGAGCATACAATGGCCGGCCCAAATGCAGACAGAGTCCGGTACAAATTTCGGTGTACAAATTTCTGGTGGTGTTGATTTTAAATTCTCCTAGTATAACTCAAGTTTTCAAGTCCTGGATAAATTTCAAGTCCTGGTACAAATTTCAAGTTCGATGCAAATTTCAGTCAAGCATATGTGAATAAGACCCACGTTCCCGCATACACGGCGGGCCCGCATTCATTCATCCGCATGCATCATACGATTTTCTTTATTCGTAGGAATCATGTCTAGGGATTCAAGCCAAATGGTGGAGAAAGCTAAGCATGCATATGTCTTACAAAAGGTATTTACCTAACAAAACTAGGGTTTGACCGTTAAAAAAAAAAAAAAAAAAAAAAAAAAAAAAAAAAAAAAAAAAAAAAATGAGCGAAACCTACCTTGAGCGGGCGGACGGAGCAACTCCGAACGACGGCGGCAGTTTCCGCAACAATTCCGGCGGCGCAGGCAGCAAAGAAGGTTGCGGACGAGAACAAAAGAAGAAAAAGAAAATTCGTGAGAAAAAAGAAAAGGGGTTTGGCTTCTTTTATAGACAAAAATTAGAAGAATCCCAATAGAACAAGGATTCCTCTTTTGTTTGGTTTCCTCTTCTGATTCAAATACCCAAAGAAAGAAACCGGCCCCACCAGGGATTCCATACAAGCGTGACGGCGTGGAAAACTAGCGGTCTGCCGACACTCTTCCTGGTAAACTCCTTTTACCTTGTCTTTCTCATATATGCATGTCACCATCTCATGCCTACCACACAATAATGTAACCATTATGTGTTAGGCGAGGGACTTAATGTTGATGGTGGATTTTCGTTTAAGGTTAAAATTGTAAAAACCTGAAAAATCATGCGCCGACATCTTGTAAAAGATAAAGCCTTTTATAAGTGACGGATACTCCTCACTTAATTCACCAAGAACGGAGCATGTAGCAACAATCCCTTCCCCTGTGAATTTCATATCGCCTTGTATTTCCTGTGCTCATTATCAAATGTGGCATGACGACGAGTGTTACTCTTACAGAGTAACACGAACCTCCAAGCACTATAATAAAACCATGTACGAAATACCCGCATGTGCCGATTCTCGGTGTGTTATACTAGCCCGAGCCCTCTCGGTGTGTTATACTAGCCCGATTGAGCCCTCTCGGTGTGTTATACTAGCCCGATTGAGCATCCGGACTTGACCGTCAGGTCTCCTGGATATGATCGATCGCAGTCATCCAACTCCACAAGCATGATTGGATGACCACGCATCAATTCCATCACCCCCAAGCGAGGTATGGAATACACACACCCGACCCCGCATGGTCGACCATTGGCCTTAAGCTTGCCAAGAAACCGTCCATACCAAGCATTATGGACGGAAAACCTAAATTAGGGTTTGCGGCATATTACATGTGCCGCAAAAACGGTCTCAACCGTCCATCTTCGCAGGCATAGATGGAGGGTGTAGATGTAGACTCAAAGGGCCCGGAGCATGTCGACACGATCACCGTGTGACCGCCTACACACTTGACCAATCGGTCAAAGCCAACCATGGTTGGTTACAACAAATTGGTCCGCCCAAAAGAGCATGGTCGCGCGGCTTTGAAAGCTAAAATTAGGGTTTCAAGTCATCACGCGTCCATCTTCTCCCCGTACGAATGGAGGGTCACAGATTGGATTAACCAAGGCCGGTCCATACCAGCATGACCACCGTGGGCCCATCTACCTCCTCTTTGCGGTCGGCCAAGGCACATCATTCCCATTAACCCAAAACGCACGCCCAAACTCGTGCGGTTACACTCCCAAATCCTAAACCGGATCTCGACCGCTCAACTTCACCGGATGATTTGAATGGCTTAGATCACGTTTTCATGGGATAATCGGTATAGGTGTGAACACTAACCTACCACCTACACGGTGGTATGATCAACCAAGACCGACCAAGATGGGTCGTCTTGGGGCGCGCGCCCAAACTTGGGATGACACGCGGTTATCAATTCCTTTGCGGTAAGAGATTTCTGCCGCGCAAAACCGATCTCAACCACTCCTCTTTAACGGTCAAATTGAGTGGCCTAGATTGCATTTTCATGAGACGGTGAGACATGGACGTGTACACCATCATGCCGGCCAACACGCATGTATGGTCGGTCCTCTACAAAATTCTTCCCATACTTGGTTTCGACCAAGCCAAGAGTGATGCTTGCGCACCTCTTTAAAAACCCCGATTTCATCAATCTGGCCGTGAGATGAGTGTCTCAAACATCATCTCATCCGTCCGACTTCACCAGCTTGGTTATACAACCCTGGTCAGGAGTTATTCGGTTAGTGAGGAGTCATTACCCATCACTTTACCACACCGTAATGCATACCTGCATAAAATACACACGATACTTCACAAGTATCGACTTTCTGAATAACGCAGTTATTCAATTCAGCATACATGCTATCTTCCATGGATCCACGATCCACATTCCGCATACATCAATCATGTCACAAACTGGAGGATACATACTTGGGGTATTGGTGCGGCGGTTTACAGCGTGCAGCGTAACAACGCGCCATTACAAGAACGTGTTAGGAAGTCATGGACGGTTAAGATGAACCGGAGAAGTGGGCAAGACCGGTCGTATGCTACCGACACACAACTCCACCACTCCATCATTCCACTACCTCCACTTCCCACGAAAACGTGAATGAGGCTCAATGACTTGTATAAATAGGTTCTCCGCCCCTATTTCAAACGACAACAAGAAACGAGCAGACAACAACACAAGTTCAACCGAAAGAAACTAAGTGTTAATACAAAAACTGATCTAAACACGCAGAGCCCGCTTGCATCAACCGTAAGCTTGCTCATCTTTCTGTTACAAGTCATAAGCAAGCCAACACCTTCACAATCTCAACACTTTCTCGCTTCCCTCCCTAAGATCAACCCCATCTCCTTCACTTTGGACCAAAACAAATCTGGAACGGCCATTTCTTGGTTTAGGCCGGACTTGCACAGATTGATCTCTCGAATCTACAAGCACTCACCATGGTGCATTTGTTGAAGGTTTAGATTCATTCCGCATCCACACCCCAAATTACCAAATTCTCGCAGAGTAGTTTTCACCCATCAACGGTTGGTACACGAATGATGCATCAAGTTGCCGCAATGGATGGTTGCGAGTGGAAGCCCGAGAAGGATCAGTTGCGGGGATGAAGGAATGGATTATGGCTTGTTGCTTCTTTGCATAGGAAATTTGGAGTTGTATTGCGGTCGAGATGAGCTGCAAGATGGTGGCTCGAGACAATGTTGTCACTTGCTTGTGGAAGGAGGAGGCTAATGCTGCTCTGGGATTACGGGGCAAAGCTCGAGCCGAGGTGAAGCTATAGGAATTGTGCTGAAATGGTAGAGATGTAGCTAAGGTCGAGAACTCAGTGCAGGGGAGAATGTTGTATTGACTGGCTTGAGACTATAGATGAATGTTAGGCTTGTTACAGGGATGGCTTGCTTCCAAAGTGACATTACGAGGAAAAGATGAATGCAAGCTCGGGTGGTGTTAAGATGTGGCTTTGGTGGTGGTTCTTTGGCGAGGAGATCTTTGAAATTGGAGCTGAAACAAGATAGACTTGGGTTCAATGCTGTTGGAACAAGGATGAACAATTGGTGGAGATGAAGTTGAGCTGAGGTCAGGTGCAAGTTGAGTGTGGTATTGTGCAAGAGGATAATTGGTGTTGGGTGAGTTAAGTGCGGAAGAAATGGAGCCGACAAGGTGCAATTTAAGGCGGCATGGAGTCTCGACGGAGTTGTGTGGATGGCAAGAATGCGAGAAAGAATTTAGATGAATGCATGAGATGGCCAGCAAGTTTGAGAAGAAATTGATCAGCCATCATGGTCGGATCTGCGATGCAAAGAAAGTCGCCGGTGCAATGGCCTAGCCCGATGAGTGAAACGACTTAGACCCCGACTCGTGTCCGATTAGCTACCCGACTCGGTGATCCCTAACCCGGTTTGACTCGAGATCCGGACCGAGTTGACCGAGTTGACCCACCGAGCTAACTCGTGACCGGTGACCGGTGACCGGTTTGACTTTGCCGGGCCACCGAGACGTTTTCCCAAAGCGACTATTCTGGGATTCCGCCACAATCCC
Source organism: Papaver armeniacum (assembly GCA_023531295.1). Classification (NCBI taxonomy): domain Eukaryota; kingdom Viridiplantae; phylum Streptophyta; class Magnoliopsida; order Ranunculales; family Papaveraceae; genus Papaver; species Papaver armeniacum. The sequence goes on along the minus strand of JAJJWW010006143.1, from coordinate 123,443 downwards.
GATTTTCCTAAGCGAGCAAAAATCCCAGAATTTTCTATGGACTTCTCTCATGGGTGTGAAGACTTGGGCTTGGAATTGGATGGAGAATTGGACTCAAATTTGGAAAGAGAAGGTGGAAGAGTTGAGAAAAGCTTGGAATTGGAAATTGAATTGCTAAAGGAAAAGGATTCTATTCCTTAGAAGATTTGGAGAATATTGAAGCCTATAAATAGAGAAGTTTTCTACAATTTCTACACACCTCTCTACACACACATCACTTGTGTTTTTGCTAGCTTTTGAAAATTCTTCTTTTTAATTATTTGTGTGAACTCTTGAAAATTCTCCTTTTAATTATTATTTGTGTGAATTTCAAAAACATGAGTAGCTAATTTTATTATTGATTGAGGATGAATTCCTAGTTCTTAACATATGATTTAAGTTTTTGTTTTCAATTCTATCTTGAAGTTTTTCACATGATTATCGTTTGTTTTTACTAATAGGAATGATCTTAAAGACATTCATGATTGATTGATAGATTGTTTAGAGTGCACGCTAAATTGATTTGTCGGTTTAATCTAAAGCTAGTGAAAGTTAGGGGATAAGTAATCGTTTCTTGACTCTTTACATAAGTAGCAAACACGAGACCTTGCGGAGGGATTCCGTGGAGCAATTGTGTGTGAAAACAACGTTAGCAAGTAGACCTTGATCTAAGAGTCTAACTACTAATATTGACCTAATAAGTTCATAAATCTTAATGCGTTTATTTTAAATTACATCTAGAGTGATCTACTACTAGGTGGTTTGGTAAATAGAATCCTAGTAGTCGAGAACTTCCGTGTCCTGATATAAGGGATTTAGGGGTTTTAGCACTCGATCTAGCTTTTACCTACGGTTGGTGATAATCTGTGACTAATAACGAGTAGAAAAGAACATAACTTTAATCATTGTTTTGCAACGAAGAAGGATTCCTTGATCTTGTCTCTCTTATTGTTTTCAACTTTCGATTTTAATTGCTTTGTTTATTTTCTTTTGCTTTTTACACCCCCCTTTCGTGACAATTTTTACAACTAAGATCTCTTGCTCCTCGTGGGAACGAACTTGACTTCCATTATATTATTTTTAATTGAGTGGAAACATTAATTAATTTGATTGCACCTACGACACGCATCAAATTTTGGCGCCGTTTCCGGGGAGCAACGGGCGATTTTTAGTTGTTTTTATTTTTATTTTTGCTTTATTCTTGCTTTGTTAGATTCTTTACCGTATCTAACTTAGTTTTTGAGAATCTTGTTTCAGGTGTTATACCTTATGGTGAATGCTTAAAGGGCGCGGACCGAGTCCAATACGTCTTCGATCCGGCACTCAACTAAAGGATTTCATTCGTGCGATTAACACTCCACTTTCTCCCTCTTCATCAAGTGATTCGGACAAAGAGGAAGAAACAATGGCTGATCGTACACTAAAGGACCTAGCTTATCACAAGCTTGATACACAACAATGGTGTATCCAAACTAACTCAACCTTCGAGATCAAGCCGGGTTGATTAGAGAGTTACCAAAGTTCCATGGCATGGTTAATGAGGACCCAAACAAACATCTTATGGACTTTTATACCATAGTTATGGCTATGCTTCCACCGGAGACTAATGCGGATGGAGCAATGTTGAAAGCTTTCCCGTTTTCTTTGGCGGGCAATGCTAAGGAATGGTTATATTATTTGCCTTCCTAAGTATCACAACATGGAATGGGATGAAGAAACTTTTCCTCGAGAGATATTTTCCCGCATCCAAAGCTACTCAAATTCGCAAGGAGATTTGTGGATTGAAACAACAAGTGGGAGAATCATTGTATGAATGTTGGGAGCGATACAAGAGGTTGGTGGCAAGCTGTCCACACCATCAATTTAGTGATGTTATGATACTCCAATACTTCTATGAAGCTCTCCACCCAAGTGATAGGTCTCTTCTTGACGCCGCGTGGTGGTGGTGCATTAATGAACAAGACGGTGGCCCAAGCTACCGAGTTGATTGAAAGTATGGCTGCGAACTCGCAACAATTCTACACAAGGGATGAACCAATGGTTAGGCGAGTGCATGAAGTAAGTGATTCATCACATCTTGATCAAAGGATGAGTAACATGGAGATAATGATGCAAAGGATGGCCGCGGTAATTATTCCGGATGGTGAGACCGAACAAGTGAATGCTTTATATCCAAATCAAAGGCCAAGGTACGATCCATACTCCAATACCTACAATCCCGGTTGGAAGGATCATCCCAACTTTAGTTATGCAAATAAGCAAGCGGCGGTTCCCAATCCGTATGAGCAACAAGGTGGTTTCCAACAATCACGTTTCCAACCTCAACAACAATTTCAACCACAACAAGTCAAGGAGCGTGATTCTTTGAATGATGACAAGCTCAATGCGTTAATACAAGGTGTGCAAGGTCTCACCACTATGGTTCAACAACACCAACAAAAGACCGATTCGGCAATCAAGGAGTTACAAATTCAAGTGGGGCAATTAGCGACCGATGTGAACTTATTGCAAGCGCAAGCGTCCACAAAACTTCCTTCACAACCATTTGTTAATCCAAGAGAGAGCGTTAATGCGATTACTTTGAGGAGTGGGAAACAAGTGGAGCAACCAAATCAACAAGATAAGGTTTATGATGAGAAAGAGGAAATTGAAACCGCATCAAAGGAGAAAACATCTCCAACCAACCAACCCGAGGAGACGGTTCCTACTTTCACAACTCCACCCCCGTTCCCTAGCCGATTTGCTAAATCAAAGAAAGACTTGGAATACATGGATATTTGGGAGATCTTTAAGAAAGTACAAGTCAATATTCCACTCATAGAAGCTATTCGTCAAATTCCTCGTTGTGCAAAGTTCTTAAAGGAGTTGTGCATGAAGAAGAAAAGGTTGAAAGGGAATGAAGTCATGAGTGTGGGGGAGAATGCTTCGCGTTTATTCTCAAGAAACTCCCACCAAAATTAAAGGACCCCGGTAGTTTCAATATACCTTGCACAATTGGTAAAACAAGGTTTACTCGAGCTTTGCTAGATTTGGGAGCATCGGTTAATGTTATGCCTTCCTCGATTTATGATTCTTTGAATCTTGGTCTTCTTAAAGAGACCGGGTAGTTCTTGAACTTGCTAACCGATCTAATGTTTACCCGAAAGGGATTGTTGAGAATGTTTTGGTGCAGGTTAATGAGCTTGTATTTCCGGCCGATTTCTATGTCTTAGACATGAATGATGAGAATTCTTCCAAGTCTACACCTTTGCTATTGGGTAGACCATTCTTAAGCACCACGAACAAAGATTGATGTCCAAAATGGCACCTTGACTATGGAGTTTGATGGTACACTCATCCACTTCAATATCTTTGAGACAACGCGATACCCTAGTGATGTGAAATCATGTTTTCCCGTGAAAGAGATTGATCCGGGCTAATGAATCTTGCAAGAGCTAAGTCGGGCCGTCGACTTTAAAACAAGCGCTTAATGGGAGGCAACCCATCGGTTTTGTATTTCTTATCTTTTTGCTTTTTGTTATTTCTTTTTCTTGTTCCTTATCATGTTAAAATTTCCCACCTTGACTTTACTAGGAGGATTCAATTACATTGAGGACAATGTAAGGTTTAAGTGTGGGGGAGTGGTTAAGCATGTTTTTAAAACAAAAATTACAAAAAAATTAAAAAATTTGAAAAAAAAAAAAAAAGTTTTACTTAAAACTCCAACTTTTGAAGATTTTAGAGTCCCTAGCATACTTCTAGGTATGTTTACATAGAGATTTTGACCGACATAATTGAACTTGGAAATGTTAGGGAACTACATTCGGATTTCTTGCTTGTTTGAGTGTTAAATAATGGATTTAATCATGCCGGTGATGCGAATTTGGTGCAGGGAGAAGGGCATTATTAGAGTTACTGATCAATCATTAGTGGAGACTACCCGTATTCATATCACGTGAGGCACCGACCAGAAATTTTCCATCTACTAAAGAGCTTCTTTTGAGTGTGTGTCACCATACGTCAATTCCGGGTAGAATGGTGAGCTACCCAACCTCCCACCAATAGAAGCACTACTCTTTGATCTCTTGAGTGCTAATTTTGTCAATCATAAGGGTGACGTCTATAGATGAAAGCCTCCTTCTTGTAGTTCGATTTGCAGTTAGCACCATTCTCTCTCTCGACAACAACGGATCCATAGAAACACATTCATCATCAACAAGGAGCGACATCAAAATGTACAAGGAAAGTTGGAAAAGTTTAAGGTTTACAAGCAACGGAAACGAGAAAAAGAGAAAATTTCAAATTCAAGTAAAGCAACATACAAATGAGCGGATTTTACATATATGTTGAGGACTTACAATACAATGAGGTAATTTTATATTCAAGTATGAAGACTTATTCACAAGAGCGAAGAAAATCAAAAGGTGAGAATTGTTGAAGTTTATGATTTTGAGGCGATACAAATTGTGAAGAATCAAGGGTAAAATACTTCTCCCACGGCCATGATTTATTTTGTATTTAATTTCTCTTGTTTGAAAAAAAAAAAAAAAAAAAAATTTTGAAAAAAAGGAAAAAAAAGGAAAAAAAAAAACAAAAAAACAAGAGAAATATTTGTTCTTATTTTTGTTAATAAGCCGTGGGGAAGGAAAATTTATAAGGAAGTTTCAAGCGACAAGGATTTTTAAGGTAAAAGAGTTATAAATTGTCAAGGATTTATGAAATTCAAGAGTTTATCATGAATAGTTGAAACCGAAGACGAAGACCATGAAGATCAAGACGAGGAGCGGAAGACGTTTCTATTGGATGCCGTGAGAGTGGTGTTATCATAATTGGCAATCGGATGTGAAGGTAAGTAAGTAATCTCATCCTCGATAATAATGGTTGATTTCCTTTCTTAGAGATCGTCAGAAAAATGGTTTTTCAAAATATTAAAAGATGTGGTTTTTTAAAAATATTTCGGAAGTTGTCCTTCCCATCATTCAACGTGTTGCAGGAATTCTCTCTTCATTCCTACCTGCACACATGTGAGAACCATAAAAAGCCGTCTTTTTGAGTGCAATTATCATAAAATCCTTTTTGGTGAGGCAGAAGTCGAGGCGAAATGCTTATTGATCGTTTCTCAAACACGCGTTCTCTCATTATGGTGTGGTTATTTCTCACTCAACATTTAAGAATGAGAATATGTTCTTTAGTATTTCTAACTTCTTATTACTAGAATGCAGAAACTCTATGTCCTCATAGTTTTTTGGATGCTTGTGACGCTAGAACACTTTGAAGTTGTGAGTCTTTAGTTTGATTTGCTCGAGGACTAGCAAAGTCTAAGTGTGTGGGAATTTGATAGGGTGTAGAATACATCCTATTTACTATCTATTGTTTATACTTTCTTTGCTATTTTTCTTGTAAATTATGTATTTTACGCTTGTTTTGAGTTTTGTAGCTACTTTGGAGTCACACGGAGGAAAAGGAGAAGAAAGCACCCAATTTGAGCAAAAAGAGCAAAAGGCTCAACTCGCAGACGATATTCGGAGCATACTAGGTTGCACCAGAGGAATTAAGCTGGAAATTAAGCTGTCAGTCCCGTAGAACTGACAATTGAACCGAGAATTAGGTTGTCGGTTTTCTGAAACCGACAAGCCAAGTTTGATTTGGTCATCCCTTATCCCATGCAGTGGGGTGTCTGAATCCTGCCCCAATTATCCAACATAACCCTAAAATCAAGAGAGTTTCTCTTGTTCTTACACTACACCCTGAAGATGAGAAACTATTTCTCAGATGTTTTCTTTCCCCAAAACAACAGAACTGATCTATAGGAATTGAGAGATGATAGGATGAACCGGAGAAGACTCTAAAAGGGGATTGATGATAACTGGTTTTTTGTTAAGGTTCGATTCAACAGAGGAGACAGGGTCACGGATTTAGATTGAGCCTGAGAAGAATCGATTGAAGGAGGTGATGTATTGATGTTGCCGTCGAAATCGAGATGAGAACAGAGATTTGGATAAAGAGATGAAGATGAATCGGAGATGGGGATTGAATCAGAGAAATGGGTTTTGTTGGAAATGAAGGTGGTTCTGTTGCTGTTTTGAGGAGAAGAAATTAGGGTTTTCTGTGCTGCAATCAACTAACAGAGAGGTCAGGTTCACAGTGAATCAGGGTTCAACCCTGTTGCAGAAAGGTGGTGAAATTGAAGTCACAGAGAGGATTTACTGGATTGAGAAGAACTCATCTGAGAAGAATGGGTATTATTTCTGTGTTGGTGGAACTGTTGGTTGAGTCTGGGTTTCAGGGTTAAGGTGATGCTACTATGGAGTTGTGAACAGCTTGAAGATCTCAGGTTGAGAGATGATGCTTGGTTGTGAATGGCTAATGATGTGGCATGGAGTTGGCTCTGAGGTGGAAGCTAGTGTTGGTACACAGAACTGATGCACTGAAGTTGCAGCTGCAATGGATGGTTGCAGGTGGAAGCCTGAGAAGGCTCAGATTGCAGGGATGAAGGAATGGATTATGGCTTGTTGCTGCTGCATAGGAAATTTGGAGTTGTATTGCAGTCTGAGATGAGCTGCAAGATGGTGGCCTGAGACAATGTTGCTGCTGCTTGTGGAAGGAGGAGGCTAATGCCGCTCTTTGGGATTGCGGGGCAAAGCTCGAGCCGAGGTGAAGCTATAGGAATTGTCTTTGAAATGGTAGAGATGTAGCTAAGGTCGAGAACTCGGTGCGGGGAGAATGTCTTGTATTGAGGCGGCTTGAGACTATAGATGAATGTTAGGCTTGTTACGGGATGGCTTGCTGCCGGTGACATTACGGGGAAAGATGAATGCGAGGCTCGGGTGGTGTTAAGATGTGGCCCGAGCCGGTGGTTGCGGGAGGAGATCTTTGAAATTGGAGCCGAAACAAGATAGACTTGGGTTCAATCTTTGTTGGAACAAGGATGAACAATCGGTGGAGATGAAGTTGAGCCGAGGTCGGTGCAAGTTGAGTGTGGTATTGTGCAAGAGGATAATTGGTGTTGGCTGAGTTAAGTGCAGGAAGAAATGGAGCTGACAAGGTGCAGTTTAAGGCGGCATGGAGTCTCGACGGAGTTGTGTGGATGGCGGTGAATGCGAGAAAGAATTTAGATGAATGCATGAGATGGCCGAGGCAAGTTTGAGAAGAAATTGATCAGCCATCATGGCCGGATCGCAAATGCGGCAAAAGTCGAGCCCGTCTGCAATGGCCTAGCCAGTGAGCGAAACTTTAGACCACGACTCGGTCCGATTAGCTACCCGACTCGGTGATCCCTAACCCGGTTTGACTCGGTGATCTGGACCGAGTTGACCGAGTTGACCCACCGGCTAACTCGTGACCGGTGGCCAGTGACCGGTTTGACTTTGCCGGCCACCCGAGACGTTTTCCGGCGACTATTCCGCCGGATTCCGCCACAATCCCAGCTTTTCCGTGAGCAAAAAAATCCAGAATTTTCTATGGACTTCTCTCATGGGTGTGAAGACTTGGGCTTGGAATTGGATGGAGAATTGGACTCAAATTTGGAAAGAGAAGGTGGAAGAGTTGAGAAAAGCTTGGAATTGGAAATTGAATTGCAAAAGGAAAAGGATTCTAATCCTTGGAAGATTTGGAGAATTTTGAAGCCTATAAATAGAGAAGTTTTCTACAACTTCTACATATCTTTTTCTACACCTCTCTACACACACATCACTTGTGTTTTTGCTAGCTTTTGAAAATTCTTCTTTTTAATTATTTGTGTGAACTCTTGAAAATTCTCCTTTTAATTATTATTTGTGTGAATTTCAAAAACATGAGTAGCTAATTTTATTATTGATTGAGGATGAATTCCTAGTTCTTAACATATGATTTAAGTTTTTGTTTTCAATTCTATCTTGAAGTTTTTCACATGATTATCGTTTGTTTTTACTAATAGGAATGATCTTAATGACATTCATGATTGATTGATAGATTGTTTAGAGTGCACGCTAAATTGATTTGTCGATTTAATCTAAAGCTAGTGAAAGTTAGGGGATAAGTAATCGTTTCTTGACTCTTTACATAAGTAGCAAACACGAGACCTTGCGGAGGGATTCCGTGGAGCAATTGTGTGTGAAAACAACGTTAGCAAGTAGACCTTGATCTAAGAGTCTAACTACTAATATTGACCTAATAAGTTCATAAATCTTAATGCGTTTATTTTAAATTACATCTAGAGTGATCTACTACTAGGTGGTTTGGTAAATAGAATCCCAGTAGTCGAGAACTTCGTGTCCTAGGTGATATAAGGGATTTAGGGGTTTAGCAGACCGATCTAGTTTGCTTTACCTACGGTTGGTGATAATCTGTGACTAATAACGAGTAGAAAAGAACATAACTTTAATCATTGTTTTGCAACGAAGAAGGATTCCTTGATCTTGTCTCTCTTATTGTTTTCAACTTTCGATTTTAATTGCTTTGTTTATTTTCTTTTTACTTTTTACACCCCCTTTCGTGACAATTTTTACAACTAAGATCTCTTCTCTCGTGAACGAACTTGACTTCCATTATATTATTTTTAATTGAGTGGAAACATTAATTAATTTGATTGCACCTACGACACGCATCAGTGTTATCAAGTCAAATCATGTCTTTAGATTCTTATTTTTAGATTTCTGTTATTGATTTGTTAGGTTCTGTAATGGTGGGACTGTTGAATTAGTGTGATGAGTTCAGAATTTGACAGGTATGACATTGTTGAAGGAGAGCACTCTTTATGGAATGGTGTATCAAAACCCTACTGAGAAACCACCAGAGCCTTTTTGGCTTATTTCCAAAATCAGGTATCCAGTTTTCGATTTCAGTTTGAAGTTGAAAGGAAGTTTTACAAGATCCACTTTTAATACGTCCTTGTTTGAGTGTCTCGCTTGATGCCTGTAGTTTTTTTCTCAAATGAGTTCTCTTTTTCCGTTTCCATTGCGATTGTGTTCAATGATATGCCTATCTAGTTAGTAGATTTTTGCCTCTTCAAGACCCTAATATTTGACGCTTTCTGATAGTTGTCACGTTACACAGATCCTCCGACGGGCAAGTGATTTTTTTTGTTTCAGCAATAGAAGGTATTATTTTCCTTTTGGATGGATCAAACTCAGATTGTGCTTACTTATCACAAAATGATACCTTGCTGTCTGGATTGTGGTGATAACTCCTTATCATAATTATATCAGTCATCTCCACTAAACCTAGGGGAGGTAGTTGAGTTGGCTATGGAGTAAGAAAACTCTGAAATTAGTTTTGTTAGGTAGTGGATTTACACTTAATGGGCCGATAGAAGCTCTATGGAGGAATGGTTCTTGGGAATTGTTATAGATGTTTGAGGAACCATTGAGGTTGTTGTGGTCTTGATTTAATGCCTGGGTGGTAAAATGGTTCCCTTTTGTGAGGCAGCAGATTACTTTGTACTGAGTCTAGAGACACATTGATAGATTTAGGGTATTAGTAGATTCATTGTTGTCTGATGATGTTTCTGGTTGTGGAAGCCTATACATGCAAGAAAACGTAATACTTTAGGACAAAGAAAAGCAGTAGATTTTATTTGAAAAAAGAAAGAGATGGTTAAAGCTTGTGTGCAGGCTGCAATAAAAAATGACACCCATGGCACCTTTGTACCTCTTAATGTTTTGCTTTTCCGGGTTTCTGTGAGTACCATATAATTCAAGAGTATTACATGCTTTATATTACCAGAAGATTTCCATGTTGAATTGCACTCTTCCTCTTGGGTCACTGCTGGAAACTGACTTCCATTATGCTTGCAGCATTGGGAATTTTTTCTTTGCAGGTGCCCGAATATTCTTCCAGTCTTTAGATGCTGCGATATTCTTATTTTCACGTGTTTCAGATATTCCGCCAGAGAGTCTCGTTCTCCCTGTGATATCCACAAATGACAGACTTACGTTGGGGTGTCAATTATGGGTATGATTGCGGCTAATGCTTTTCATTTTTTCTCTTCATAAATGCTGGTGGAACATATAAATTTCTGTTCCAAATGTACAGTTAACACGTTTGTCGATTACGGTGATCATACTTTTTCCTGTAACTGCTCTGAAGGTTGTTTCTGGTTTTGGAACATTTTTGTTTTAGGATGGAACCATAATACGTGGGCAAAATGAAATATCCCATCCATCTATTGGACCTGCTCAACCTGTTGATAAGGTATTTCACAATTTTGTCAATAATGTTTTTTTTCTCTTTCTTTTTCTTCCTTGCTCTGTTATTCAATGTTTATTCTTATGGGTAGAAAGGCTCTTCAGTTCCAGCATAGCCTTCAAGAATAAAGAGAATATTCTACACGTCAAGCGAGGGCAGAAACTTGTTACATGAGGTGAAGGATTTTTATGGTTTTTGGTTGTCTGAAACCTTTTTTTTTTCTAGAGTTCTTATATTTTACACAGTTCAGGTGAGACTCACTAACTTCCTATTAAATGTGCTAATCTTTGGGTAACACCCGTCCATGTGTTATGCCATTATCTGACGCCCACTCTTTTTTACTAAAAGCAAGTGAGTTCCCTTCTTTTAGAACCCCCCGCATCAAATTCACTGACAGTTCTATGAGGGGCCACGCCTCCCGCCTACTTGGAAGAAAATCCCATTTTGATTTCACTAGCCTAAACTGAATACTATATCTGTATTCTCCATTGGGACAATACACCTCTCCAGGTCTTGAGCACACTTGGTTCTAGAATGGAGAGGGACACGAGAGAAAATGAGTTTGGAAGGGTAATATTGAATAGAGTTAGTGTGACTTCTTGGAATAATTAGGACGCGACTAATACCTTTGAAATCTTCAGTTGATTCTGTCTCTAATTTTGAAGTCCGTTTTCTAGCGAAATACATAGAAAATCTGTAGATAGAAATTTTACAAGAAAATAGAAAGGATTTCTGTCTTTTAGTATAACTGATAGTTAGTTACACTAAAAGACAGAAAAGATTATGAGACAGAAACCCTTTTCATTTTCTTCGATTTCAAAAAACACCCAACAATTCTTGTTAGGAATGTATCATTTTTAAGCTACAAAGAATTCTTAGTTTCCGATTCTTCCACATTGTTTGCTTTAGAATGAGTTCAGTTTGATAACTATCCGTTTTTTTTTTTTTTTTTTTTTTTTTACCATTTACGAGAGTCCTCTTCTGAACGAAAATGGGATTCTAAACGTTCTAAATCGTAGTTGTCTTCATCATGCTTAAGTTTCTTCTTGTACTCATTTCCAGGAAGGGGAAGTCAGCAGCGGAAAGCTTTAAAATGATTTAATATGAGCATGTGTGGGCATTTAGTAGTGTTCTGATTTAAAATGGTTTTCTGTTTATTAATCTGTAAATAAGCTTATTTCAATTGTACGCACTGAAACTATAAATATAATTTAGCTTTCGCTTATTGCGGTAAACTATGTCTTATGCTAACCTGCATTTGTTTCCTTGCAGAAATTAATGGTTCAGTTTTTAAATGTTCTCATGGTTTTTTCAATAGCTTGCAACCATTGATACCCGATTATTTCATTTGATTAGGTCTTCCCCACAGTGAACACTAGTGTTCTGGAGCAGTTGAGTAAAGTGGACTGCATTGTTTATGCTATGGGATCCCTCTTTACTTCGGTTTGCCCCTCACTGGTGAGCTTCAGTGACCATATATTTGATTGTTTATGATGCATATGCTCAATAATGCCTCAAGAATTGACAAGCTTTTTGACAGTTGTCGCAGTTCGCTACTCCATACTGAAGTCACCTTATGTGAAGAGTTCTAATTTTAACGGATTTTCTTATTCAAACTATGATCATATACCACAATAGTATATCTTTTGTACTATTGTGTAAAAAACTTCAAATGTGTGGATCACTAGTATTTTAACATTACTTTGCCTAATTCATTGCTTAGCTTTTCCATGAACAAGTATGATATGAATATTGACACAGAGGATTCTGTAGAAATGGATGGTTTGAGACTTCCACATGGTTAAAAATTCTTTTAAGAAACATCATAATTTATGCTGATAAAAAAAACATTAAATTTAGAAAGGGTTACAATCATCTTTGCATGGTTTGAACCTCCCTTAGTGACGTCACATATTTGGTGCACATGTACAAATTAGCACACACAATTAGGCATTGAGTTATGGTTGAACGGTACTAGGATTTCCTGGTCCATTAGTTCAATAAGACCTCCCTTTGTTAGGATGTCGGAAGGTGAAGTTCTGTGGTGGTTGGCCTCTCAGGACTTTTATCATGTGATCATTTGGCCACGGGTACACTTTTAAGCATCTGTGTGTTTTACAAATACTAAACATGACCAGAAACTAAAATGACAGATTGATACAGGATTCATCACTTTTTTATTTTATTTTTTCTTATGGAAGCCAAATTTATTAAGGATCCTGAAACTGAGGGGTATATATACAATTACCTAATTGATATGATTTACGGTTCTCTGAAGAGGAAGTGGTGTACTCATTGGATGCTTATTTTCATTGGCATAAAGCATGCTCTTCTCTTCCTTCTTTTTTCCATCTCTATTTATGTCTGGAAAAATATGTAGGTTTTGCTTGGCACTGGGGAGGTCATTTCCTCGAGGTCTTGTCCCAAGGTATTTATTTTTCTTACATCATATGCCATAGTGTTTGGCTGCTAATTCAAACTGAAAAGAGTTCTCTGGTAATTCGTGTCTTTGATAAGTCGTGGTAAATTATCGATGATAATATTCTTTTGATTAAGGAAATTTATCACCTTACCTGGCAGCTTAACTTGTTCGTAAGAAGAGTCAATTCACGCAGTAGCAATTTTTGTTACGCTGCTTTTCCAAATGCAGGTGTTTTTGTTGAATGGTTCACATGATCGAAAAAATAGTGGTTTATCTGCCTCTGGCTTCATTACTGCCATTACAGATGCTTTAAATCGAACTTACGGAGACCTTCAAAATTGTTTGAAGAACCCTGTGAGTGAAGGTATTATCATTATCATTTTTTATTCTTTTTATTTTAGCATTTGCTCTCATACACATTTTTTTTTCCGAATATAATTTACTTAATCAGATTTTTTTTTTTGACAAATATATGATTCAACATAAATTGGACTAATGTTGATATAAAAACTTTGATATAGTACTGGAGGGAAGGATAGAATCCCAGCTTAATTACTTTCTCATGTTTGTACCTCCTTTGATGAGACAGGATCCAACATGGATACCGTAAGTTTGATTCGTCCCATTTACAAAATTGGCAAGCGTTAACATGCACAACCTTTAAACACTGAAAGTTTCGAGGTATAATCAAGTTTTAGCTGCCTGATATATTGTACTGCTAAGTCATGCCTTAATTGAAATTGTGTATATGTGAAGATAAGTTGATGTAAGTCATGGTTTGGTACATAAACGTTGATCTTCTTAAGAAGTTTCCTTCCTCTTGTTTTATTACAAGTATTAGTATCACCGCCGTGTTTCGTGTGTTACGACAAATGGGTTCTTTAATTCCTCAGTTGGTGAATTGCATTTCATTATGTCTATATTATAAATACATCTTATCCGTAACTCGCAAAAGTCATTTTCGGTGCAGCCAAGTCAGTACGTAAATGCCCTGTTGGTTCCCAAGGATGGTCAAATTCCAGTAGATGTTCAGAGTTTGTCTAAGCAAAGAATCTTTCATGTGGTATTGTGCACTTAACTTTCAAGTTAAATTCGTAGTTACTACATAATATCATGCGTTTGCCATTCTTATCTTTTTCGGATCAGTGTAATTGCAATATAGTTCATGTTTTTGCAAGTATACTGCTCGTTTTTTAAAGCGTTAAATAGATTTTCTGCTTGAATTACTTTGGACCCTTTTGTTGCTCTTAACCGTATGAATATGCTGATTCTTTATCTGTCTCGCATTTGTATCTTTCTGCAATCTGTTCCCTAAAAGGGTGTGCTTTAGCCAGCTAACAAGTATTAATCAGTTTGGCTTGCTTGATGATGAAGTTCTCTCTGTTGAATGCAGAGAAGTCCTGATTGATTTCCTTTCTGTGGGTAATCGTTGACTCCAGACTTGATCCAAGAGTGGGAATAATATTTAACCCCAAATCTTTAATACAAGCACTTGCAGACCTGATAACTGAATACAACAGTCCACATTCTAGTGAGGTTTAATTGTTGTACATAGGATTCATGAGTGAGATGGAAAATATGATTGCTGTATATCTCTCAACAAACATATTTCGGGGATCACTTCTCTCGAAGGTATTTTCAACGCAACAGTATCCGTTTCCGTTCTATTAACCATAAAGTTAAAAAGCTTACTGAATTTTTTCAATCAGTTCAACATATTACAATTTCATTTCCATTTTGAACAGTCAGGAAATTTTCCTAACGATCTTGTGTTCCACTTTAGGTTCTGTTAGGAATGCCCTATTCTGTTAGAAGGCAAACGTGCATAAGGTACTGGCGTACTGCAGATATTATAATAATGTAAATTCTATGGGGTATCTGCAACATTTCAACATTACTTGGCAAGTATTTCTCCTCGAAGGTTGGATTTCGAGTTCTACAGGCTTAGGTGGTAATTTTTTCTTGAATAGTTGTTTGTCCCTTAAGTATTTAGAAGTTAAAGCATTCCTAATCCTGATTCGAGAAAGGTGTCATTGATGTCTCTATAGATCTATGAATTATGACAGCATACTAACTCTTGAATCAAAATGTCTTCTGATGTATGTTAGGTACTATTTTCTACTTACCAGTGGAATGCTCTGTATATTTTCTTTCCAAGTTCATATTTTTTCAGATTCTTTTTCCAGAGAGCAGTTTTGTAGTATTTAGTATAACAGAAGGATAAACATAGATATATCAAGGGAAATATCCATCTATAGTTACATCTCCTCTTAATTACTTATGCAGTTGGGTAGGAGGCTTCCATGGCAGTACAACATAAACCTTGATTAGCATCAACATCTCTTTGCATCCTTATGTATCCGTTCTCACCCCATGAAGTTCCCCATGAATTCTTTACGAGCCAATACTTAGTTCCATCACTATCAGTCCCGTACCCTACTGCAGTAACACCATGGTCTAATTCAGTCCCACAAGTTCCTGTGAATACCCCGCTGGAGTAAAACTGAAATTCCTGGCCACTGGCATCAATGGCAACTGAAACAGGTTGCTTTGAAACGGCCTTCAGTAGAGATGCCTCGTTGTTAGCTGGCACATCTTCATAACCATTGATTGAGGCTGCATGGGTGTCCGCCTTCTTAGTGTTGCAGCTTCCATCGACTCCGTTGTACGCGTAGTTAGCTTCTGTGGTGAGACCTTGGTTTTCTTTGATGAATTCAAAGGCGTCATCCATTAGACCACCCTCGCAGCCTTGATCTTCACCTTTAGTATCACAGTCTACTAAGAGAAAATTTTTGATGGGGGCATGGAGGACAAATCATGTGTTGACACATGGACGTGATTTTAATGAATTCTGTTTCCAAAATTTTTAACACCAATTAAGAAAACAGATTTTGTCTCCAAAAATAGACTTCTTTTATATTTTTGGAAACAGAATTCAATAAAATCACGTCCATGTGTCAACACATGATTTGTCCTCCATGCCCCCATCAAAAAACGCCCCCATCAAAAAATTTCTCGTCTACTAACTCTTGTTCAGATAGTGAGGTTAGCTTACCAGTTGTCAGTTGTGTTATACCTTCCATGGCTGCCACTGCAGAAAATGCCCAACAGCATCCTGTGTTTTGTTTCCACAAAACATGAAAACGGGATCAATATAGGAATTGAAGCCAATTTTGTTCTTTTGCATAATACTAGTAGAAAAGAAACACATGCTGCGCATATTGGTTATATGCAGATTTTCTGGGGATTTATTTTGCCGAGGCACACTATATATGGAAAATGTTGTTACTTACCACACTGTCCTTGGTCCTTGAACTGGTGTTACAGCTCCTTTGTTTTTTCCAATCCATGGTGGATGGTACTGCAGTAACATTTTCGTACTTGACTGCTGTTGATTCCTGTGAACTTCTTTTCCATGACTTCTTGTATCCATTACGAGAAGATTTAAATTCTTCAATGGTTTGATCTGCAAACTCATTGACACCTAATTTGTATGGTTTGTTTCCAACATTACTGGACTTGATGAATTCAACATTGGCCTTGAATATATTAAAGCGTTTCTCCTTTCAGCTTGGTTCTTATAGAGTCCCCATATTGAGTCATCCATCGTTGGTGTCTATCAACCATGGTTGGCTCATGGAGTAGTACTGTTCTACTTGACATAGCTTGAGAAGCCCAAGCGGCCAAAAATGATGAATACGGCCATAAACATAAACTGAAAACGGGTTGACGAGGAAGCCATAGATAGAATTCAAGATTATTTCGAGAAAATAATAAGTTGGTAACGGTGTTTAAAATGTGAAGATATTGCGTTCTTTATCTTTCAAAGCAGTTGTGGATGCTTTCAAAACTTGATTTGGTGAAAGTTTATATAGAGAAGAAAGGTTTTCTTTTTTAATTTTTTTTCGATGCGATGTAAAGACGAAGTTTCTTTTTTAATTTGAGTTGTCACAAATAACTGCATAATAGTTTTAAATGTGGTACATAATACGTGCCGGGCAAATTGAGTTGGAAATGATTACTATATCAACTTGGAGGTTCTGAAAGTACAATTTAGAGGTTTTCCTGAAAGTGCAATCTAGATTTTTTTCCTTTTAATTTACAAGTATCTAAATTACCAGACGACCATAATTTTGTTTGTTTGCGTTGTGCATTATTCATAACAAGATTTACCATTACAAATTTTCTGAAGTAAGAGAGTGTCTTGATAGTTGATACCCAGAATCATTATGAGGGTTTTTAGATTTCCTTCAAAAAAATTTAGATTTCCTTCGAAAGATTCTTTAGATGTGTGTAGTTACCCTCGCTTTTTTTTTTTTTTTTTTTTTTTGAGAGTGTGACCGTGTGAGAGTATCCTCTTCTCTTTTTTTTCCGAAAAAGAGGCTAACCTCATTGCATTAAATAGAGAACCGATTTAAGGAAATCGAAAACCTTACAGATATTTTTCAAGATTACAAAATGTTCATACAAATCATAGTATCTCCACCAATTCTTGCCTATCAAGTCTATCCTTTCAGAACCAAAAACAATTTCAGAGTACCTTCTCTCTCGCAATGGAGAGGACCAAACATCTTGGGCCAAACTGATTTTGATAACAAAACTAGTATGTGTCGAAGCACAAGGCAATGACTGGATCAATTCCAACCCGATGTTCATCAGAACATGTAAATAGCATGAACTGGAGTTTTTTAAGTTTAGATTGCCTAATACAATCAAGGTAACAGTGACCCAACTATTAGTAACAGTAGCCAAATTGTAACCAACGTGTCTGAAGTAGTAACCAAAGTGTCTCAAGTAACCATGGTAATCTGAATCGGTCTTCAAGTGTCTGTAGTAGATAGTATCGGGATGACTCGGCTTCGGAGATATAGTAATTATAGCTGAACTTGATGCTAATCTTGATGGAATTGCTACTGTGTTAACCTTAATTACTAAACCTAAAACAATTAAATCTAAAGCAAGAAAAATAAAAACTAAAATAGGGCTGTTAGGATTCAAAGGATCTAATTGAAGAACTGATACAGTTATTTCTTCTTGGGGTAGTGTATAGATTGCTGACATGCTTAGAATAGTTCTCAGACTAACCATACCTCCTGGTCGAAGTGATATTTTCCCGGACGGAAAACAAAGTGCTCGCCGGATAAAAAGCCAGAGGTGTCGTCGGATTAGTCGTCGGAGCACTAAAGTTTGCTGAAGAAAAATAGCTACACACTTAGAGCAAGAGATAAAACGAAAGCGACCCAAACACAAGAACCCCATCACTGAGACTATTACAGTCCCCACATTAGACAGAACACAATCAAACCCAATGTTAAAGAAAACCTTAATAACCAAGGCAACATCAAATCTAATAAACACCAGATTGTTAAAACAACCCAGAACGACATCTAGATTACATCGACTAATAGCAGATTCATCTCCACCATAAACAACGGAAGAAGGAAGTGGAGATGACGCCGCATCAAGATCATATGGAGTTTCTTCGTAGCTTAGGATTTGTATGCTTTGATTTATTCCCTTGGAAAGATCACAGTCCATGCCTGCAATATCATCCACATATTCATGGAGAAAAACCATAGAACACCCACAAGAACAAGACCGTTGATGGAGAAGAAATCGGTGACAAAACTTCTAAAAATTATCACTAGACTGTAGATCAGGTCGAAATAGAGATGGTTACGGTGCTTGATCTGCTCAGATCAGCTCCAATGGAGCCGATCTGAGCAGGAAGAGTTTAGTCAGATGAGTTCTTCGTCGAGAGAGGTCTTAGGAGAGAAAAAGTTTGGAGAGGAGGACCACTATTGATCAAGATAGATGTTGCTACAATCCTCGGTTATTTTAGCAACCTTTGTTGTAAAAACTACGTCAACAATTTCTTTATATAAATATAGTTGTTTGATGATCAAATCCAGTTTTGTAACCAGAGCTCTATCACTAGCTTATTTTCTTAGATTTGGAGAATCTTTGCAATATGCTAAAAACTTCTAGTTGTAGCATTGTGACTCATATTCATCATCTTCTTATTCTTCAACATTTTTGTTTTTGGAAAGAACACGATTATAAGGCCTATATGATGATGACAATTATTCATAGGATCTTATGATTGTGACCCATAGAATATCTCTAAATTGTCATGTGATAAGAGACATTGTTGAATCTAGTATTTCCTCACATCCGTCCTTAATATTCTCGCAACTTTCTTTAACCTTTAAGCATTTTGTTTTCAACAGGAGAACTTGTCATTCTTATGGATTTAAAGATTGCGCCTCTCTCTTTTTGGATTGTGCTCTTTATAAAAGATCTTAGTTTGCCGAATAGAGTACTTCTAATTAATTGTGCAAAAGAATCATCTGCTCCTATGATCACATGCTTCTTAGACTCGTATCTTGGCAATAATGATCTTAGACTTTCCCGCACAACATCCTTTTTCTGAAATGTTTTTAACGAATATGAGGTATTCACAATCTTAGAGATTTTACAGTGAAATTCTTCAAAGGTGTATTCATCGCTCATACAAAGGTTTTTCCAATAACAAGCTAAGGCATAAAGTCTGGCATCTTTCTCGGAAGTATCCCATTCAAATAATGTCCTTACATCATCCCAAAACTCTTTAGATGTCTCACATGTAGAAACTTAATATTGAATATCCCGAATTATTGCATGGATAATAGGATTCGAGCTGTATGAATTCTGCTCTAATAAAATTTCCTTATAATCAGACTCTCCCATCTCTTTCAACCTAAACTCTATTATTGAGATGATTTTGAGTATTATTGGGAGTTCCTATCGCTTAACAACTAAAATTTAAACATTAAAGTCACATGATCATAAAAACGATTGCATCGTAGTTTCCCACCACAAATAGTTCGTACCATAAAATCAGAGAGGTATTTTAATTGAGGTTGGTTATTGTAAGAGCAGTGCTTGGTAAAACTTCCAAGCTTTGTAATCTCAAGCTTGTTGTCAATGTTAGTTGCACCATATCTTGATTTCTGGTCTACTAAAGTCAAGTCTGGGACTATTAGAGTATGGTAGACTATGTCGAAGATTGAAGACATTTGCGAGAACTTCATCAACAAAGAGGTATGTAAAGATTGACCTATCCTATTTACTAACGATATTTATAGTTTTTATCTATACGACTATTTCATATGGTTTTAGTATATTTAATATTGCTAAAAAGAAATCTCGAGTTATGTTTGTCTTGATAAATCTATCTAAATATGATTCAAGCAATTGATGTTCTTAGATCCGTAAAAATCTTGGTTAAGAACAGTTTATTGTTTATGAACTATTTTTTTTCTCAAGTTGATCATTTGGAAATTTCCCAAGCAATGAAATTTATTTTCTATGGCTATCGGGAATATTTCAAATCTTTTAACGAGAGTTTTCAGAATAGTCTGAATTTCGTGAACACGATAAGTACGCATACCATGTTGATCTGAGTTCGGGAATGCGGCGAGGTGCGCATACCACTAGGATCAAACTTCGTGAACTATCTAAGGAACACATACTTAGTACACGTACCCCTGGAGCCCGAGTTCATAAACTATGCACAAGTTTACATATTTGGTACGCTTACCAATCCAGTTCTGATTTAAGAAGAAGCTCACAAACTTTTTTAAAAAATATGTTTGGATTTGTTACAACTCTCATAGACACTTCTAAGACAACTTTTTTTCACAAATCTCTTGAGCTTGTGGATCACGGTTTAAGTCTTGAGTGTTATGGGACACCACTTTTGCGTGTAAGTTCAACAGATATACTTGTCAACATGAATCATCATTGTGCACGGTTTCAGGACCTTGGACCGTAGTGCATATTCTTCTATGTAATTCAAGGCATACATCTCAGATTTTTATATGGATTTGTAATAAGAATTTTCATAGGAATTTCACAATCTAGTGATGTATCATCATCATCTATTATCTTTAATGAACGATTGTTATCATTCAAATTATATTGATCAAGATAGATGTTGCTACAATCCTCGGTTGTATTAGCAACCTTTGTTGTAAAAACAATGTCATCTATTTCTTGTCTACTAAAGTCGAGTCTCAGACTATTAGAGTATGGTAGACTATGTCGAAGACTGAAGACATTTGCGAGAACTTCATCAGCAAAGAGGTATGTAAAGATTGACCTTTCCTATTTACTAACGAATTTTATAGTTTTATCAATGCGACTATCATATGGTTTTAGTAGATTTAATATTGATAAATCTAACTAAATATGATTCAAGCAATTGATGTTCTTAGATCCGTAAAAATCTTGTTTAAGAACAATTTATTGTTCATGAAATAATTTTTTCTCAAGTTGATCATTTGGAAATTTCCCAAGCAATGATATTTATTATATATGGCTATCGTGAATATTTCAAATCTTTTAACGAGAGTTTTTCAGAATAGTCTGAATTAGGTGAATGATAGGTATGCATACCATGTTGATCTGAGTTCGGGAATGCGGTGAGGTGCACACACCACTGGGATCAAACTTCGTGAACTATCTAAGTAACACATACTCGGTACATGTACCCCTGGAGCCCGAGTTCATAAAATGTGCATGGGTATGCATATTTGGTTCGTATACCAACCCAGTTCTGATTTATGAAGAAGCTCACAATTGTTTTTACAAATATGTTCGGATTTGTTACAACTCTCATAGACACTTCTAAGACAACTTTTTTCACAAATCTCTTGAGCTTGTGGATCATGGTTTAAGTCTTGAGTGTTATTAAATACCACTTTTGCGTGTCAGTTCAACAGTTCTACTTGCCAACATGAATCATCATTGTGCACGGTTCCAGGACCCTGGACCGTAATGCATATTCTTTTATGTAATCAAGGCATACATCTCACATGTTTATATGGATTCGTAATAAGAATTTTCATCTAATCTGAGAAAATATTTGTTTGAATTCCAAGAAATCCTAGCTTGAATTCAAAGTTACCTGAAACCTTGAAAATCTATAAACAGAGAGACTCTTGCAACATGATTTCTTAACCCCCGATACTCTTGTGTCCCAGATTCTAAGATAGATTTGTTATCTATATATAACTTAGCGATTCATCCTACTCACCTAGCCAGATTTGATTCAAAAAAGGATTTGGACTTATATTGACTGGGCTTGGATAATAGGATGTAAGAGGCTTAACTTAGCAGTCGACTAACCTAGTTTTGGGAAGGATAAAAGGAATTTCTCTCCACATATTATAGGCAACTCTCTTTTTGGGAGATCTTGTCTCTTCTTCAACTTTTGTTCCAGGGTTTGTGAACATGATAAATTTGTTTCTTCTTTGGATGGACTCCATGAACATGAGCTAGTTTTCTTTTGGTTAAGGAATAAATTGGAACTTTAAACATGAGTTTTATACAATGAATTAGTTTTGTCTCCATGATTTATCATTTATGATTCACTATTAATATTGTTACATGATTTGAATGCTTGTTTAGTCGAGTCTAGAATCGACTGAGTTTGTTTTCATCTCTATTGCTTGATTATGATATATTATATGCAAAAGTGATAGATTCATGATTATAAGTAGCATAATTCTAATTATTGCTTGTAGTATCCTAGTAGTCACAAGTGAGTCATAACCTTTGTCAAATCGGATTAGTGCTTTTATACGTTCGATTAATTTGATTGGACTGATTTCATAGAACTTAATTCATCTAGGGAATTAAACTTGATTAGTGCTTTTACACCTTAGGTTGTTCTCTTAGATA
Organism: Papaver armeniacum; assembly: GCA_023531295.1. Classification (NCBI taxonomy): domain Eukaryota; kingdom Viridiplantae; phylum Streptophyta; class Magnoliopsida; order Ranunculales; family Papaveraceae; genus Papaver; species Papaver armeniacum. The sequence goes on along the minus strand of JAJJWW010006143.1, from coordinate 101,134 downwards.
GAACTCATACTCGCATCTTTTAATGTGTTTGTTGATGACAAGAGAAAATTAGCGGGATACTCTTGCGATCAAGGTATCCTAGGGCTTTTGATTAAGTTGAGATTAAATATCAATTCAACTTATTTTTAAAAAGCATGTTTGTGAATGAACATGAATACTTAACTAACATCTCTTCTACTTGATTTGATTTGTTTACTTTTATTTATTTGCTTTTATTTTAGTTTAATTATATTGATCAAGATAGATGTTGCTACAATCCTCGGTTGTATTAGCAACCTTTGTTGTAAAAACAACGTCATCTATTTCTTGTCTACTAAAGTCGAGTCTCAGACTATTAGAGTATGGTAGACTATGTCGAAGACTGAGGACATTTGCGAGAACTTCATCAGCAAAGAGGTATGTAAAGATTGACCTTTCCTATTTACTAACGAATTTTATAGTTTTATCAATGCGACTGTCATATGGTTTTAGTAGATTTAATATTGATAAATCTATCTAAATATGATTCAAGCAATTGATGTTCTTAGATCCGTAAAAATCTTGGTTAAGAACAATTTATTGTTCATGAAATAATTTTTTCTCAAGTTGATCATTTGGAAATTTCCCAAGCAATGATATTTATTTTCTATGGCTATCGTGAATATTTCAAATCTTTTAACGAGAGTTTTTCAGAATAGTCTGAATTCCGGTGAACAGGATAGGTATGCATACCATGTTGATCTGAGTTCGGGAATGCGGTGAGGTGCACACACCACTGGGATCAAACTTCGTGAACTATCTAAGTAACACATACTCGGTACATGTACCCCTGGAGCCCGAGTTCATAAAATGTGCATGGGTATGCATATTTGGTTCGTATACCAACCCAGTTCTGATTTATGAAGAAGCTCACAATTATTTTTACAAATATGTTCGGATTTGTTACAACTCTCATAGACACTTCTAAGACAACTTTTTTCACAAATCTCTTGAGCTTGTGGATCATGGTTTAAGTCTTGAGTGTTATTAAATACCACTTTTGCGTGTCAGTTCAACAGTTCTACTTGCCAACATGAATCATCATTGTGCACGGTTCTAGGACCCTGGACCGTAATGCATATTCTTTTATGTAATCAAGGCATACATCTCACATGTTTATATGGATTCGTAATAAGAATTTTCATCTAATCTGAGAAAATATTTGTTTGAATTCCAAGAAATCCTAGCTTGAATTCAAAGTTACCTGAAACCTTGAAAATCTATAAACAGAGAGACTCTTGCAACATGATTTCTTAACCCCCGATACTCTTGTGTCCCAGATTCTAAGATAGATTTGTTATCTATATATAACTTAGCGATTCATCCTACTCACCTAGCCAGATTTGATTCAAAAAAGGATTTGGACTTATATTGACTGGGCTTGGATAATGGGATGTAAGAGGCTTAACTTAGCAGTCGACTAACCTAGTTTTGGGAAGGATAAAAGGAATTTCTCTCCACATATTATAGGCAACTCTCTTTTTGGGAGATCTTGTCTCTTCTTCAACTTTTGTTCCAGGGTTTGTGAACATGATAAATTTGTTTCTTCTTTGGATGGACTCCATGAACATGAGCTAGTTTTCTTTTGGTTAAGGTATAAATTGGAACTTTAAACATGATTTTTATACAATGAATTAGTTTTGTCTCCATGATTTATCAGTTATGATTCACTATTAATATTGTTACATGATTTGAATGCTTGTTTAGTCGAGTCTAGAATCGACTGAGTTTGTTTTCATCTCTATTGCTTGATTATGATATATTATATGCAAAAGTGATAGATTCATGATTATAAGTAGCATAATTGTAATTATTGCTTGTAGTATCCTAGTAGTCACAAGTGAGTCATAACCTTTGTCAAATCGGATTAGTGCTTTTATACGTTCGATTAATTTGATTGGACTGATTTCATAGAACTTAATTCATCTAGGGAATTAAACTTGATTAGTGCTTTTACACCTTAGGTTGTTCTCTTAGATAGAACTCATACTCGCATCTTTTAATGTGTTTGTTGATGACAAGAGAAAATTAGCGGGATACTCTTGCGATCAAGGTATCCTAGGGCTTTTGATTAAGTTGAGATTAAATATCAATTCAACTTATTTTTAAAAAGCATGTTTGTGAATGAACATGAATCCTTAACTAACATCTCTTCTACTTGATTTGATTTGTTTACTTTTATTTATTTGCTTTTATTTTAGTTTAATTACATTAAAATCAGAAACACCCCCAATTGATTACTTAGGAAACGGAACCAACTTGCCAACCCAAGAACGCTCTGTGGGAACGATCCTTTCTTTCCCTTGCTTCATTATATATTTTGAGTAGCAAGAAAGTGTAATTATTTTTGACGCCTACGACAAAGATCAATATGCACGACTTGAACCTAATAAAATTTCCTTATAATCAGACTCTCCCATCCCTTTCAACCTAAACTCTATTATTGAGCTGATTTTGAGTATTATTAGGTGTTCTTATTTCTTTACAACTAAAATTTAAACATTAAAGTCACATAATCATAAGAACGATTGCATCGTAGTTTCCCACCACAATTAGTTTGTACCATAAAATAAGAGAGGTATTTTAATTGAGGTTGGTTATTATAAGAGCAGTGCTTGGTCAAACTTGCAAGCTTTTTAATCTCAAGCTTGTTATCAATGTTAGTTGCACCACATCTTGATTTCTGGTCTACTAAAGTCAAGTCTCGGACTATTAGAGTATGGTAGTCTATGTCGAAGATTGAAGACATTTGCGAGAACTTCATCAGCAAAGAGGTATGTAAAGATTGACTTATCTTATTTACTAACGATATTTATAGTTTTATCTATGTGACTATGTCATTTGGTTTTAGTAGATTTAATATTGCTATAAAGAAATCTCGAGTTATGTATGTCTTGAAAAATATATCTAAATATGATTCAAGCAATTGATGTTCTTAAATCCGTAAAAATCTTGGTTAAGAACAGTTTATTGTTCATGAACTATTTTTTTTTCTCAAGTTGATCATTTGGAAATTTCCTAAGAGATGATATTTATTTTCTATGGCTATCGGGAATATTTCAAATCTTTTAACGAGAGTTTTCAGAATAGTCTGAATTTCGTGAACAGGATAAGTACGCATACCATGTTGATCTGAGTTCGGGAATGCGGCGAGGTGCGCATACCACTGGGATCAAACTTCGTGAACTATCTAAGGAACACATACTTAGTACACGTACCCCGAGAGCCCGAGTTCATAAACTGTGCACAGGTGTGCATATTTTGTACGTATACCAACCCAAGTCTGGTTTAAGAAGAAGCTCTTCATTAACAGAATGTGTCCTTTGTCTCGAGGACAAAGCTGACCGTCGGATCGAGGATCCAAAGGCCTGGAAAGGAACGGAATGGGGAGTAATTCGTGGCCGCACAGATGGGATCCTTTGGCCGGGATATATCGTGGGAGGGGGATATATCTTGACCGTCCAGAAACCCTTTAATTGTATCATTCTCTAAGTTTTTTAATTTGGGGTTTTAGGGCAAATAGTTGATCCATCAATTTTCAAAATTCTCTAAGTTTTTTAATTTGTGTTTGCCTTCAAAACAAGTAAGCGCAGGTAGTTGTTTGCACGAATATGGTTCTTTCACAGAATCTCATTAGCTCTTTTGACATGATTTAGACCTTCTGCGATTTTTTCAATTAATTCTGGTGATGGTCAGATTAAGATAATTGATTATTTGTAGGTTGAATTACAGGAATGAAGATGAATAAGACAGTGGAATTGTAAATAGTGGAAAAAGGCATGCAGTTTTGGAGGTTGTGGTAGTGTTATTGAAATGGCAGAGGTGGAGGATATAGAGTTTAGTTATAGTAATGTTTTAAGCCGAGCCATTACAGCTAAAACTGGAATTGTAAGTGGTATTGATCCAGGTTGGATTGCATTGTGGTTGGATTGAAGCTTAGAGAGATGAGTTGGGAAGTGTATGAACTGGTGCATCAAGATTGAGATGAAGTTGGAGTTGCAGGACCAAGAAGTGTTAATATATGGAGTTGCAATTGTAATTGATGGAGCTGGTAGAGGCATAAAGGCAGGGGAGATGAATATCCCCATGAACGGTGAACTGTTTGTATCTGTTGTACACATCATAGTTTTTTTTGGGGCTCTCAGATTATTATTGCTTAATATCACATCGCATAATGGCGAACTGTCTATATATAGTGCTTGGATTCTAATCATTATAATTAGGAAAATTGAAGAAAAAAAATGTTGGAACGTTTATTTGTTTATTCTTCTAACGCTTTCATAGTTATACATGTTGAGTCAAAGTTGTGATTCATTTCATGTGGTTTTATATACAAATATGCCATCAAAACATGTAGACTTGGCTATAAGACGATGCAAAGAGGTATGATTGTTGGGAAGAATGGTGAGGCCTACAATTCTTCACTTTCGGGTAAGTGAATTATCTGGAATCACTATGCACCTTCTATCATGTAGACATAGTGCAGAACTGTTTGTATGACATTGACAAGCCGATGGTGTCAATGATCAGCATGGTCTTGGTCTCAGTCTGCTGAAGATTACAAGTTTTTTTTTTTTTTTTTGAAGCATGGAGATTCCAAGACAAGACAGTGGTCAGTGAGAAGGTGAGAAGATGGAGTAATGGCAGAATGGTTGAAATGATCAGTGAGAGTGGTGATCTCTCTTGATGTCTGTAACAACAATAGCAAATCCTGGTGGTTGCACTGTTGCAACCGGGTGGTGGAATTGAGAAGATATGAGAATGGGTGGTAAGCCATCCTTGGTTTCAACCATAAATCTGTTCATCACATAGGAGCAAGCAATATCCATTATTGGGAGGACCTATTTTACTTTAGATGAGAATGACCTGATTCCATTTTTTGGTTTCAACAATGGCCAGATCAGTACATAATTTTTGAAATACTATGTCGGAGTGACGCGAGGTGTGTAATGGATGGTGTATAATATGAGGTGCGTGATTTTTCTAATTGGAAATTGTGTGTGCCTCTGGATGTAGCAAGATCAGTATGTTCAATTTAATTTCTTTGTGCTTCTTATTCTGCTCCGTTCAAATTGATGTTTCGTTTTTTTGGTTGCAGTACATCCATATTTACTGGGGAAACAGAAGGAGATGGGAGTAGTTTTCCAGCAGCAACGGCATCTGGTGATGGTGGTTATGATTTTGGTAATTAATGATTTGTTTGGGGTTTCAATCCCAGGACAAACTTTTTTTACAAATATGTTCGGATTTGTTACAACTCTCATATACACTTCTAAGACAACTTTTTTCACAAATCTCTTGAGCCCGTGGATCACGGTTTAAGTCTTGAGTGTTATTGTACACCACTTTTGCGTGTAAGTTCAACAGATATACTTGTCAACATGAATCATCATTGTGCACGGTTTCAGGACCCTGGACTGTAGTGCACATTCTTCTATGTAATTCAAGGCATACATCTCACATGTTTATATGAATTCGTAATAAGAATTTTCATAGGAATATCATAATCTAGTGATGTATCATCATCTATTCTCTTTAATGAACGATTGTTACCAACCAAATTATATTGATCAGGATAAATGATGCTACAGGTTGTATTAGCAACCTTTGTTGTAAAAACTACGTCAGATATTTCTTTATATAAATCTTCCTGATTGATGATTCAAATCCAGTTTTGTAACCAGAGCTCTATCACTAGCTTATTTTCTTAGATTTGGAGAATCTTTGCAAATACGCTAAAAACTTCTAGTTGTAGCATTGTGACTCATATTCATCATCTTCTTATTCTTCAACATTTTTGTTTTTGGAAAGAACACGATTATAAGGCCTATATGATGATGACAATTATTCATACGATCTTATGATTGTGACCTATAGAATATCTCTAAATTGTCATGTGATACGAGACATTGTTGAATCTAGTGCTTCCTCACATTCGTCCTTAATATTCTCGCAACTTTCTTTAGCCTTTAAGCACTTTGTTGCAAACTTGAGAACTTGTCATTCTTATGGCTTTAAAGGTTGCGCCTCTATCTTTTTTGGATTGTGCTCTTTATAAAAGATCTTAGTTTACTGAATAGAGTACTTTTAATCAATTGTGAAAAAACATTATCTGCTCCTATGATCACATGCTTCTTAGACTCGTATCTTGGCAATAATGATCTTATATTTTTCCGCACAACATCCTTTTCTGAAATGTTTTTAATGAATATGAGGTATTCACAATCTCAATGATTTTTCAATGTAGTTATTCAAAGGTGTATTCATCGCTCATACAAAGGTTTTTCCAATAACATGCTAAGGCTTAAAGTCTGGCATCTTTCTCGGAAGTATCCTATTAAAATATTGTCCAAACATCATCCCAAAAATATTTAGCTGTCTCACATGTAGACACTTAATATGGAAGATCCTGAATTATTGCATGGATAATAGTATTCGAGCTGTATGAATTCTGCTCTAATAAAGTTTCCTTATAATCATACTTTCCAATCTCTTTCAACCTAAACTCTATTACTGAATTGATTTCGAGTATTTATTGGGTGTTCCTATCTCTCAACTAAAATTTAAACATTAATGTCACATGAACATAAGAACGATTGCATCGTAGTTTCCCACCACAACTAGTTCGTACCATAAAATCATAGAGGTATTTTAATTGAGGTTGGTTATTGTAAGAGCAGTGTTTGGTCAAACTTGCAAGCTTTGTAATCTCAAGCTTGTTGTAAATATTAGTTGCACCAAACTATATCTTGATTTTTGGTCTACTAAAGTCGAGTCTCAGACTATTAGAGTATGGTAGACTATGTCGAAGATTGAAGACATTTGCGAGAACTTCATCGGCAGAGAGGTATGTAAAGATTGACCTATCATATTTACTCACGTTATTTTTAGTTTTATCTATGCGACTATGTCATATGGTTTTAGTAGATTTAATATTGCTAAAAATAAATCTCAAGTTATTTTTGTCTTGATAAAATCTGTCTAAATATGATTCAAGCAATTGATGTTCTTAGATCCGTAAAAATCTTGGTAAAGAATAATTTATTGTTCATGAACTAATTTTTTCTCAAGTTGATCATTTGGAAATTTCCCAAGAATTGATATTTATTTTCTATGGCTATAGTGAATATTTCAAATCTTTTAACGAGAGTTTTCAGAATAGTCTGAATTCCATGAACAGGATAGGTATGCATACCATGTTGATATGAGTTCGGGAATGCGGCGAGGTGCGCATACCACTGGGATAAAACTTCGTGAACTATCTAAGTAACACATACTCGGTACACTTACCCCTGGAGCCCGATTTCATAAACTGTGCCTAGGTATGCATATTTTGTACGCATACCTGGTAGGACTTTAAAAGAGTTTTCCTACGTGTTAAACCGCAAGTGCACGGTATCTACAATGTAAAACAGGGCAAATACGGGTCGAACCACAGATAAATGGAGTGTGTGTGAATGATTGAAAGATTACTACTGATTTTCTAAGAAAGTTAACACAATTGTAAGATGGTTTTGTGTCGATACGACTGAATTGGAGTTTTATGAATCTAAAATAAGGCAGCAAAGTAAATTGTAAACAGATTGTGAAGTACTAGGGCAGTGAATCCACCCTCTAACCTCAAGCTAAGGTAATGTGGCTCTAGTTCAGTTCTTGTGCCTTCCCTTGAAGGTCTTAAGTAGATATTCCTTAACTAATTTCTACTAGTTCACCCCTAGTATGAGTTGTCTTCTTACAGTACAACTCATCACAGGTTTACAAGCTCATTAGTTAATTACTAATCCTAATCATGTTGTAACACAGCAAGAATGAGAACCAAAGACAATTACTTAACATGGAATTAGGGGTTTCAACAACACCCTAGTAAGTTAATTTAGAACATGATTCAAACACTGAAAACACAAATTAAACTACTATTGGTGCACTGGCTAGTCCAGGCATGCCCTCAAACATCCTCACCTCAACTCTATTTATACATGCAAATCAAAACCCTAGAATTCACTCAACTTCGAAATTAAACAAATACCCTCTCACCAAAAGTTGTTGAATCGTTGTCGGCTCTGTTCAATTGGTTCTGCAACTCCCTTAATGCTCTGTTGGTAAAACCCTAGCTTTATCTATCTCAAACCTAGCTTCTAGGGTTTGAAAAGAAGCTATGAAGGAGATAGATCAAAGCTAGGCGGCGGAGAAGGTGGCTGCATCAGAGGTGGTCAGAGATGGAGGTGTTGCTGGCGTTGTTGGGCTGCAGGAATGGTCGGGAGAGATTGGAAGAAGGAGAGGGATGGGGGAGCTCTCTGGGTTTGTCGGGGAGAAGAGAGAGGAGAAGAAGAAGAGAAATGAGGAGAGGCGTGTTTGGCTCAATGGGTGTAGGTGTAGGTGGATGTGGTGTGAAGCGGTTGCAGCGAAGGGTCGATGCGATGGGTGGAGCGACCGTTGGATATAGATGGAGCAAATCTGACGGCTCAGAGTAAAACGGGTCTTGGATTTGGATTATGGGCCGGGTCTTGGTTTGCTCAAGCCCATATCTTGTAAATGGGTTGCTACTTGTTGGGTTGCAACTGATGCGCGCGCGGGCTTTGGCTTTCTGCTCCATAAACGCTTGTCTCCAATTTTCTGCTCTTTTGGCTCCTCAATTTCTCCGAGATTTATTTATTACCTAAAAACACAAAATTAATTAGTACAAATATTTATTCTTGAAAACAAGGAAAATACAGAATATGGGATAATATCTGATTTCTGAGCACAAAAGATGAGTTAAATGCCAATAAATAGATGTGGAAATATGCAATATTTGGCACTCATCAAATACCCCCAAACATGAATTTTACTTGTCCTCAAGTGAAACAGAAATTAGGAAATCCTAACTATACCACTGTCGCGGGTCTCTCGAATGCATTTAGCATATGTACTAAGCCTTTAAACCCCTAGGTGTCCCTAGTGGACGAGTTGTAGTCTCGTGAGGGTTTACCAGAGGTGTACCCACAAAACCTCCTCCAACTTCAGAGTGTAAAAGAGTCTCAAGCATCCAAGGAGCTATGAGGACATAGAGTTTCGCATGCTAGTAACACGAAGTTAGAACTACCAAAGAACGCATTCTCATCCTTAAGTCTTTGAGCGAGAAATAACCATACCATATGAAAGAATTCATATTCGATTGTGATCATAAGCCTCGACTTCTGCCTCACCAATAGGGTTTCATGATAATTGCACTCAAAAAGATCGCTTTTTTAGTCTCTCATGTGTGCAGGCAGGAATAAAGAGAGAAATCCTGCACACGTTGAAGATGAGAAGGATAACCTTCCGAAATAATTTCTGGAGACTCCACAAAAGTGTGGACAAAAAGAATCTTTTCTGATGATCTCTAAGAAAGGAAATCAACCATTAGCAAGGATGGGAGTACTCACTTACCTTCTCACCCGATCGGCAATTAATATCACTCTCTCAGCATTCATAGAAACGTCTTCAATCTTCGGTCTTCAACTTCAATCGTGATGATGAACTTCTGAACTTCACAAAAACTTGACAAACATTTTTTTTTTTTTTTTTTTTTTTTTTTTTTTTTTGACTATTAATTACATGAAAATAACAACAATGAAACTACTAACTCAAATATTTTTTTTTTTTTTAACTTAATACAATAAAACAATAAAACTCAATTTTTTTCACAACTTGTATTGTCTTGATTTCACAAACTTCATTAATTCTCATCCTATTTTCTTTTCTTTTCTTTGTTGCACGTAAACCTTGGACTATTTCAACTTTTCTTCAAATATTCTGATGATGCTCCGCTTGCTGACGATGATGTGTTTCTATGAATCTGTTGATTGAGAGGGAGAGAGTGATGCTAACTGCAAATCGATATTTAGAAGGAGTTTTCATCTTTAAACGTCACCCTCATGATTGACAAAATTAGCACTCAAGAGATCAAAAATAGTGCTGAAAGTGGTGCGAAGTTGGGTAGCTCACCATTCCTACCCTAATTGACGTACGGTGACACACACTCTAACAGCTTTTCTAGAAAGTTGCAAAAAATTGAAGGTTGGTGCCTCACTTGATGTAAAATGGGTAGTCTCCACTATGGGTGATCACAATTCTACTACCGAATATCTAAACAGCACCTAATTCGCCCTCTAGTATGGTTAAATCCAATTTTAACGCTCTAATCAACTAAGAAACCCGATTGTGTTCTCCAATACTTCCAAGTTCTGTTATTTCGGTCATACTCTCTATGTAAACATAGCTAGAAGCATGCTAGTGACTCTAAAATCTCTAAAAGTTGGAGGTTTTTATGCAAAAGTTTTGATTTTTTTTTTTTTTTTTTGAATAAAAGACTAAAAACTCTATATGCAAATGCACCCCCAAACCTAAATCAAACATTGTCCTCAATGTTTCAACAGATAATAAACAATCACATACCATGAGAACTATGCTGATAAGAGAAAAGGGAAGAGATTACCGGATGTCGGCGGTAGCAAGGTTAGAGCTTCATTTGTCAAGGCTAGAATCCAACATTCTCATCGGAGATCATATCGGATTAGCACAATATATGCGCAAGAAGACTCAACCGATTCAAGAAAAGAAAATTTAACAAGTCCTACTGGATTATATACAATGAAAATTCACCATACACCAACAATCTAAAGAGTTGAGGATCAACCCAAAAGACAATATGTACAAACATCAACAACCTTACACAGATATAACATGAGAGTGCAGGAAAGATTGCATACGTGAACAAGTTACCCCCAAACCTAAATTTGTCAACAGATGTGTTCTTGAGCACAAAATCTTGCAATTTTAAAGGTACATCATGCACAAGGTCTAACTCAAAATGAGTTTTGCTAAGAACAGGCCGACATACATATTCCAAATGTGGCTCCTTAAAGGTGTTACACTTTGATGCAAAATAGTCCAAGAGGACTTGGGAAGCACAAAGCTCTAGGCCTAGATTAGGAACTCTCAGAATAGTTGGTTTAGATATTTTGGGACAAACCACATCCAGGTTTGGTGGAGGAGTTTCAATCTGTGCCTTAGGAGAGAGATTAGGTACATCTAAGTTGTTTTCATGTATAAGATCATTTGCACCATCACACACTTTCCTAAGGTCAGAAAGAGGTAAATCATGTTCACCTGCATAGAACAATTCATCAATCTCCATGTCATAATCATTATTACTCAAAATTTCATTCTCATGCATAAGATAACCAGGAGAAACATCATGCTGTAGCCTAGGCATGGAATCAGACACATCAATTTCGTGCATTGAATTATCTGTGTCAAAAGTTTCATCATTCCCTAAGTCACAAACAGGTGGTAAAGCATGCTCATTTTCAGTGAACAATTGCACAGACTCCAATTCAGCAGCACAAGTATGAATATTAGAAGAAGCATCATTCATAGGGTTCACAGAAGAGAAACTTAATGTCTCTGAACCTAAAGATTCCACTACATTTTCAAAGTATACATGCTCTTCATATTCATCATCATCATCATCATCATCATCATAACACTGCATTTCCCTATTCAAAATTGTAGTATTTCCAGTGTACTCATCTACCTCTAAATTAGGTTCATATTCAGTGTTAGTTGCATGAGTAGGAATAGAAACACTATTTTCAAAATTATCAGAGATAACAAACATCCTATCATGAACTTCCTTCCATTCTTCATTTTGTAACCGAGTCAGATTTATTTGAATGTTCATAATGAGATGTTCAATTGAAGGGGAGTCTTCACTAATGGGTGTGCATGCCTCATATGGATATTCACTGCATGGTTGTGCACAAGGTTCACTAGAGAAGGGAAATTCAGACATGTTGCTATATAGATGATCATGCATTGCATTCAATTCAAACCTAGCATTGTTTTGCTCTATGAGCATGAGGTTTTCTTCCACTGAGTGCATATACGGAGTTGGGGGAGTATAAAATTGTTCAACTCCCCACTGTGGTTGATGATACATGTGGTCATAATGATTAGGGTATGAGTATTCAAGGTCAGGGCCCTAAGAAGGTTCATAGTATTCCCTAAAATCACTATGGTCTGTGGGGGATTCATATTGTGGAGCATGCCCGTAAGCAAGCTCTCTGATGGATTTGTTTTCATCCCCAGTTGCAGAGACATGGTCTAGCAACTCAATTTGAATTCAAAAAGAAACATAGCTTAGCACACATCAAGCATGTATAACCAATGATGTCTCAAAACAGGGAAGCTAAGCCCACAGGGGTGCTTGGTGTTGCTGCAAATGTGCGGCCCAAGTTATGCAAAGCCCAGTTTAGGTGGGCTTCAGTTTGGTTTAAGTGGGCTTCAAGTTTGGTTTATGTGGGCTTTGGTTTATGTGGGCTTTGGTTTATGTGGGCTTGTTGTGTAGAGGAGCAGAGCCCAGTTTATGTGCAAAGCCCAGTGGTTGCGCAGGCTAGTTGTTATGCAAGCCCAGTGCACAGTGGGCTTCAATTTGGTTTATTGTGGGCTTCAAGTTTGTGCAGAGCCCAGTGGTTGGCTGGAGCAGAGCCCAGTGGTTGGGCTTCAGTTTATGTGCAGGTTGCTGGTGTGCAGGTTTTATGCACAAGGAGGCACAACTCACCAGAATAACACAACACACAGGTAATCACACACAAATTCTTGCACACAGGGGGAGCTGGATGTTGATGGAGAGTGCACAGAATGGCAAATGAACACAACACGGGCCTAAGTGCGGCTCACAGCACAGCACAGGACAGATTATACTATCAACACAGAACACAAACTCACAGAAATGACACTTGATTCTAAGCACATAGAAGTGCTGGTAGTTGGAATACTCGGACACGGCTTAGGTCAGGCACAGATTAAGTGCACAGGGTCATGAGATGCTCATGCAAATTCAGTTTTTTAACAATTGACTCGAGTGTCACAGGATCATACACAGATTGCAGATATTGGTTCATAGAAGCACAGATGCCACAAATGCAACACAATTTCTCAGGTGACTATGCTTCAATGATGCGCAGATGCAACAGGCAATTGGTTCAACACTTTACAAAACATTTGGCATGCCACAGAGTGTCAGCTGGTTCAGCTGACCTCAATTTTCACAGGTCAGGCACATGTGTGCAGATATTTAGGGGTTGTGAGGTCACAGATGCACACAGGCAGTGGTAGAAGCACTATCACAGGGCACTTGTTAAGATGCACAGTGGTAGCAGGGTTGACAGAGTCACCTAGATCAGTTGACAAGGTTTGTCAACAGGTTGATGCCCAAAAAATGTAAGACAGATTGGTTTGGCAAGGTCTCTCAGCAGGTTTGCAGGTTGCAATTACAGCAAGAAATGATTTCTCATGTGAGCATGGCATACAATTTACAACATCAAAAGTTCACAGGGTCAGCAGATACAACAGTTGAACGCATTACAAAGACACGATTGACAAAGACATGTAGGGTCAACTGGGTTGGTTGATGTTATACTTTTCAGAGGTTAATGCTCAATGATTTGTAGGGCAGATGGCTTAGCTCAATGCCAGTTGGTTTGCAGGTTTGCACAGGGGAATGAGCATACAAGGGGTTTGGCAAACACTTGGCTCAACTGCTCACACTAGGGTGTAGATGGCTCAACAGGGTTTGTGGTAGACTTGGCTATCCAAGTTGTAACACAAGCTCAACAGCTACAGGGGCTGGAGCTGGGCTCAAGGCAGATGACAACTAGGGGTACAGCCCAGAACACATAAGGTACAGGGATGGAGCCATTCTAGCAAGGTAGCTTGTTCATGCATTCATGCCAATAGGTTCATGCAAGGGTGATACAGATGCATATACAATGATGCTTAGGTAACTTTCAGTGATGCACAATTTAGTTTTGATACAAAGCTCATAGATATGATAACAAATTCATGCATACACCCATACAATTCAGCACAAAGTCATAGCGTTCTCAGCTAGCATATGTGTACCTCACATGTCAAGGAACCACTCACATGAATATTATAACTAGCAGGGGATGCCCAGGGCACTACAAGGCTCAGCAGATATCACAGGGCAATACAAGATGCTTGTTATGGATTCACAGGTTCACAGGATACTGCACTAGTCATTTGAGATGTATTTGCACACTTCACACTCATTCACAGGGCAATACAATGTTCAAAAATCACAGCAGATATCAAAGTTCAGTTATAGCTCATTCACAGGCTAACCTCAAATCCTGCGCTTTTCCTTGTCTTTCTTGGGTTGGCTCAGCTGCACCACAGACACCTGCTAGCTCACAAAGAATTCTCAGTTCCTCAAAATGATACAGGTGAAGAAACAACATAACACAAGTACTGCTTAGTTTAAAAATCTGCACAATGTAGAGATGATGGAATTGGAATATTGTAGGGTGATGAGATTGGTTATTTGGACTGACTGGGATCAAAAGTTACAAGTAATACTAAGCTACAGGTCAATGATGCTATTAATACAAGCTAACTATGATATGCATAAGATGACAGGATTGATGGAGATAATGATAAACTAACTGATGCAATGAACAGAATGCCTGTGGAGGTGATGATAATGATAAGCTAACTGATGACAGGCTTGAGATGATGCTAGATAACAAAGGTAAGTTAAAAACAAAGGTAAGTTAACTACAATGCAGTGACAAGATACAATGCAAGTTGCAAGAAGGTAAAGGATGCAAAAATAGAAAAACTTTAGCTAAGTTATACTAATGAGGGACTAAAAACAACAAATCACAGCATATATATACAATGGTGGGTTGAAAAACAGTGAAGTAAGCACTAATGAACATACAGCACACTACCAGTTCCCCGGCAGCGGCGCCAAAAACTTGGTAGGACTTTAAAAGAGTTTTCCTACGTGTTAAACCGCAAGTGCACGGTATCTACAATGTAAAACAGGGCAAATACGGGTCGAACCACAGAGAAATGGAGTGTGTGTGAATGATTGAAAGCTTACTACTGATTTTCTAAGAAAGTTAACACAATTGTAAGATGGTTTTGTGTCGATACGACTGAATTGGAGTTGTATGAATCTAAAATAAGGCAGCAAAGTAAATTGTAAACAGATTGTGAAGTACTAGGGCAGTGAATCCACCCTCTAACCTCAAGCTAAGGTAATGTGGCTCTAGTTCAGTTCTTGTGCCTTCCCTTGAAGGTCTTAAGTAGATATTCCTTAACTAATTTCTACTAGTTCACCCCTAGTATGAGTTGTCTTCTTACAGTACAACTCATCACAGGTTTACAAGCTCATTAGTTAATTACTAATCCTAATCATGTTGTAACACAGCAAGAATGAGAACCAAAGACAATTACTTAACATGGAATTAGGGGTTTCAACAACACCCTAGTAAGTTAATTTAGAACATGATTCAAACACTGAAAACACAAATTAAACTACTATTGGTGCACTGGCTAGTCCAGGCATGCCCTCAAACATCCTCACCTCAACTCTATTTATACATGCAAATCAAAACCCTATAATTCACTCAACTTCGAAATTAAACAAATACCCTCTCACCAAAAGTTGTTGAATCGTTGTCGGCTCTGTTCAGTTGGTTCTGCAACTCCCTTAATGCTCATTGGTAAAACCCTAGCTTTATCTATCTCAAACCTAGCTTCTAGGGTTTGAGAAGAAGCTATGAAGGAGATAGATCAAAGCTAGGCGGCGGAGAAGGTGGCTGCATCAGAGGTGGTCAGAGATGGAGGTGTTGCCGGCGTTGTTGGGCTGCAGGAATGGTTGGGAGAGATTGGAAGAAGGAGAGGGATGGGGGAGCTCTCTGGGTTTGTCGGGGAAAAGAGAGAGGATAAGAAGAAGAGAAATGAGGAGAGGCGTGTTTGGCTCGATGGGTGTAGGTGTAGGTGGATGTGGTGTGAAGCGGTTGCAGCGAAGGGTCGATGCGATGGGTGGAGCGACCGTTGGATGTAGATGGAGCAAATCTGACGGCTCAGAGTAAAACGGGTCTTGGATTTGGATTATGGGCCGGGTCTTGGTTTGCTCAAGCCCATATCTTGTAAATGGGTTGCTACTTGTTGGGTTGCAACCCGATCTTGCGCGCGGGCTTTGGCTTTCTGCTCCATAGACGCTTGTCTCCAATTTTACGCTCTTTTGGCTCCTCAATTTCTCCGAGCTTTATTTATTACCTAAAAACACAAAATTAATTAGTACAAATATTTATTCTTGAAAACAAGGAAAATACAGAATATGGGATAATATCTGATTTCTGAGCACAAAAGATGAGTTAAATGCCAATAAATAGATGTGGAAATATGCAATATTTGGCACTCATCAATACCAACCCAGTTATGATTTAAGAAGAAGCTCACA
The DNA here is from genome assembly GCA_023531295.1 of Papaver armeniacum. Classification (NCBI taxonomy): domain Eukaryota; kingdom Viridiplantae; phylum Streptophyta; class Magnoliopsida; order Ranunculales; family Papaveraceae; genus Papaver; species Papaver armeniacum. The sequence continues at coordinate 84,816 of JAJJWW010006143.1, read as the reverse complement.
AACTTTTTACAAATATATTCGGATTTGTTACAACTCTCGTAGACACTTCAAAGACAACTTGTTTAACAAATCTCTTAAGCTTGTGGATCATGGTTTAAGTCTTGAGTGTTATTGGACACCACTTTTACGTGTAATTTCAACAAACATACTTGCCGACATGAATCATCATTGTGCACGGTTCCAGGACCCTGGACCGTAGTGCATATTCTTCTATGTAATTCAAGGCATACATCTCACATGTTTATATGGATTCGTAATAAGAATTTTCATCTGAATTTCACAATCTAGTGATGTATCATCATCTATTCTCTTTAATGAAAGATTGTTATCAACCAAATTATATTTATCAAGATATATGTTGCTACAATTCTCGGTTGTATTAGCAACCTTTGTTGTAAAAAATACATCAGCTATTTGTTTATATAAATCTAGATGTTTGATGATTCAAATCCAATTTTGTAACCAGAGCTCTATCACTAGCTTATTTTCTTAGATTTGGAGAATATTTGCAAATATGCTAAAAGCTTCTAGTTGTAGCAAATTGACTCATATTCATTATCTTCTTATTCTTCAACATTTTTGTTTTTGACAAGAACAAGATTATAAGACCTAAATGATGACGACAATTGTTCATACGATCTTATGCTTGTGATCCATAAAATATCTCTAAATTGTCATGTGATAAGAGACACTGTTGAATCTAGTGCTTCCTCACATTCTTCCTTAATATTCTCGCAACTTTCTTTAGCTTTTAAGCAATTTATTGCAAACAAGAGAACCTGTCATTCTTATGGCTTTAAAGGTTGCGCCCCTCTTTTTTTTTTTTTGATTATGCTCTTTATAAAAGATTTTAGTTTACCGAATAAAGTACTTCTAATCAATTGTGCAAAAAAATCATCTGCTCCTATGATCACATGCTTCTTAGACTCGTATATTGACAATAATGATCTTAGATTTTGTCGCACGACATCCTTTTCTGAAATGTTTTTAACCAATATGAGGTATTAACAATCTCAGAGATTTTACAGTGAAATTCTTCAAAGGTGTATTCATCGCTCATACAAAGGTTTTTCCAATAACATGCTAAGGCTTAAAGTCTGGCATCTTTCTCGGAAGTATCCCATTAAAATATTATCCTAACATCATCCCAAAACTCTTTAGATGTCTCACATGTAGACACTTAATATTGAAGATCCCGAATTATTGCATGGATAATAGTATTCGAGATGTATGAATTCTGCTCTAATAAAGTTTCCTTATAATCAGACTTTCCTATCTCTTTCAACCTAAACTTTATTATTGAACTGATTTTGAGTATTATTGGGTGTTCTTATCTCTTAACAACTAAAATTTAAACATTAATGTCACATGAACATAAGAACGATTGCATCTTAGTTTTCCCACCACAAATAGTTTGTACCATTAAATCAGAGAGGTATTTTAATTGAGGTTGGTTATTATAAGAGCAGTGCTTGGTCAAACTTGTAAGCTTTGTAATCTCAAGCTTGTTGCCAATGTTAGTTGCACCAAACTATATCTTGATTTCTGGTCTACTAAATTCAAGTCTCGGACTATTAGAGTATGGTAGACTATGTCGAAGATTGAAGACATTTGCGAGAACTTTATTATCAAAGAGGTATGTAAAGATTGACCTATCCTATTTACTAACGATATTTATAGTTTTATCTATGCGACTATGTCATTTGTTTTTAGTAGATTTAATATTGCTATAAAGAAATCTTGAGTTATGTATGTCTTGGTAAATCTATCTAAATATGATTCAAGAAATTGATGTTCTTAGATCCTTAAAAATCTTGGTTAAGAACATTTTATTGTTCATGAACTATTTTTTCTCAAGTTGATCATTTGGAAAATTCCCAAGAAATAATATTTATTTTATGTGGCTATCGGGAATATTTCAAATCTTTTAACGAGAGTTTTCAGAACAGTCTGAATTTCGTGAACAGGATAAGTACGCATACCATGTTGATCTGAGTTCGGGAATGCGGCGAGGTGCGCATACCACTGGGATCAAACTTCGTAAACCATCTAAGAAACTCATACTTAGTACACGTACCCCTGGAGCCCGAGTTCATAAACTGGGCACAGGTGTGCATATTTGGTATGTATACCAACCCAGTTCTGATTTAAGAAGAAGCTCACAAACTTTTTTACAAATATGTTCGGATTTGTTACAGCTCTCACTGACACTTCTAAGACAACTTTTTTCAAAAATCTCTTGAGATTTTGGATCATGGATTAAGTCTTGAGTGTTATTGGACACCACTTTTGCGTGTAAGTTCAACAGACATACTTTCCAACATGAATCATCATTGTGCACGGTTCCAGGATCCTGGACCGTAATGCATATTCTTCTATGTAATTCAAGGCATACATCTTACTTGTTTATATGGATTCGTAATAAGAATTTTCATCGGAATTTCACAATCTAGTGATGTATCATCATTTATTCTCTTTAATGAACGATGGTTATCAACCAAATTATATTAATCAAGATAGATGTTGGTAAAATCCTCGGTTGTATTAGCAACATTTGTTATAAAAACTACATCAGCTATTTCTTTATATAAATCTAGTTGTTTGATGATTCAAATCCAGTTTTGTAACCTGAGCTCTATCACTAGCTTATTTTCTTAGATTTGGAGAATCTTTGCAAATATGCTAAAAGCTTCTAGTTGTAGCAAATTGACTCATATTCATCATCTTCTTATTCTTCAACATTTTTGTTTTTGGCAAGAACACGATTATAAGGCTTATATGATGATGACAATTATTCATACGATCTTATGCTTGTGACCCATAGAATATCTCTAAATTGTCATTTGATAAGAGACATTGTTGAATCTAGTGCTTCCTCACATCCGTCCTTAATATTCTTGCAACTTTCTGTAGCCTTTACGCACTTTGTTGTAAATAAGAGAACTTGTCATTCTTATGGCTTTAAAGGTTGCGCCTCTCTCTTTTGATAGCCTTACTTGATTGCACCAAGGAATTTATCCTTGAGACTGATGCTTGTGACTTGGAAATTAGTGTTTTTCTTATGCAAGAGGGAAGAGCTATTGATTTTTATAGTAAACCACTTGGACTTAGAGCCGCCACACTATCTACTTATTAGAAAAAATTACTAACTATTGTCCAAGCTGTGACAAAATGGAAGCATTACTTACTAGGTAATCATTTTATTATTAAGACAGATCATTAGAGTATTAACTAAATCTTAGAGAAAATGATCTCCACTGTTTTACAAAATAAGTGGATTATGAAGCTCCTTGGTTTTGACTATGAAATCAAGTACAAAAAAGGTTCAGAGAAGAAAGTGGTTGATGCTCTTTCCAGAAGACCACACCCTTCTGTTAAATGCAATTCTATTGATATGTCATAACCTGCATGAGCTCAAGAACTTATTGATAGTTATACTGAGGACACTAAAGCTAAGCATATTAATTCTCAGCTGACAATCACTCCAGAATCTGCTACTAAGTATACTTACATAAATGGCATTTTGAGATACAAAGGTAGACTATATGTGGGAAGTTCAGCTAACACCAAAGACAAAAAATTGGATTTCATCCACTCTTCAGTTGTAGGTGGACACTCTGGTATGTAAGAAACTTATATTAGAGCAAAAACTTATTTCTTATGGCCAACAATGAAGAAAGAAATTCTCTTATATGTATCATCTTGTGATGTCTGTCAGAGAAATAAAGGGGAGCACACTTTTCCCGCTGGATTGTTTCAACTTTTGCCAATTCCAGACCATGCATTTCATTGTAGGATTGGATTGCCAATGAGTGAAAGAAAGTATGTCATTATGGTGGTAGTGGACAGATTGACCAAGTACCGCCACTTCAGTGGCCTTTATCACTCATATACTGCCTCCTATGTAGCTAGAGAATTTATCTCACGTGTGTTTAAACTTCATGGTCTACCTGCTTTTATTGTTTCTGACAGAGACAAGATTTTCACCAGCAACTTTTGGCAGGATCTTTTCAAAAGACTTCGCACTCAGTTACACTTACATGGGAGATTCTACTAGAAGTCATTTGGCACTCAGTTACCCTGAGCATAAATATCATAAGTTTATGAATTTCTCTCTTATGATGTTTGAAAAATTCTCAAATGATAAAATCACTTACATAGGCGATTTTCAATTGATCTACAAATTGATTCTTGAACAATAAACTATTTCGAACTAATATTTTTAAGGACCTTTGAACATCCATGATGGAATCATATTTCGATATTTTTAACAAGACAAGCTTGACTCGAAACTTCTTCTTTGTAAATATACCAGAAGTCATACGACAAGTCTCAATAGACAGGTTGGTAAGATAGTGAGTTAAATACAATGGAGTCTTCACATGCTTGATAAAAAAAGTTTTCCAAATGTCTTCGTCGATCTTCAGTCTTCGAGGGTGATGTATAATACTCAATTACCAAATTTTAACTTAGTGCGAGACTTGACTTAGTAGATTTGAAATCAAGAAATAGTTTTGATCATTTAACATTGACAACAACCTTGAGATAGAAAAACTTGTGGATTCAACCGAGCATTGCTCTAACGTGACCAATAAAGCACCAGACCAGATAAATTTACCATAGAATTTTATAAGTCTTGTTGGAACATCATTAAAGAAGATTTTTATTGGTTGTAAATGAATTTTTATTGAAAGGCAGGTGTTTATGGGTGAAATCTATTCCTGATCGGTCGCAAAGTGAAGGAGATGGGGTTGATCTTAGGGAGGGAAGCGAAGAAGGTGTTGAGAATGTGAAGGTGTTGGCTATGTAGGACTTGTATCAGAAAGCTGGACTGGCTTGCAGGATGTAAGCTATCAGTTCCGGTGTTTGAATACGATTGTATCAACACTTGCCTCTGTTATCTTGCCTTGCTCTGTCCTTGTTAAAAAATAGGGCGGAGAACCTATTTATACAAGTCTTTTAGCCTAACCTTCGTATCTCGTGGGAAGTGGAGAAAGTGGAGTGATGGAGTAGTGGAGTAGTGTGTTGGTGTCACACGACCAGACTTGCCCACTTCTCCCATCATCACTAACCGTCCATGTCTTCCTGACACACGTTCTTGTGATGGCGCGTTGTGCGCTGCACGCTGTAAACCGCCAGACCAATACCCCAGTATGTATCCCCCAGTTTGTGACATGATTGATGTCTCGAGTGTGTGGATCGTGGGACCCACAGAAAATAGCATGTAATGCTGGATTGAATAACTGCGTTATTCAGGAAGTCGATACTTGTGAAGTATCGTGTGTATACTATGCAGGTACTGCATCAAATATATTCAGCATGTATGAAGCATCGCTGTTTGAGCGTAATAACTTCATGTCCAGCTTACTTCATGTGATGGTTCGGAGGTTGCGCAAGCAAGTCCTCCCTTGGCCGACCACACGGTGTGGTAGAGCGACGGGTGGTGATCACCATGACGCCGCACTGACCAATTAACTCCTGACCAGGGCTATATAACCAAGATGGTGAAGTTGGACGGATGAGATGATCTTTGAGACACTCATCTGCGACACTTGGTGAAATTATGGTTTCGAAGGAGGTGCGCAAGCACCACTCTTCACCCTGATCGAATCCAAGCTTAGGACACTGTTTTGGGCTAGCCGATCATACATGTGTGTAGATGGCATGACGGTGTAGGCGCCTATACCTGACCGTCCCACGGAAATGTGATCTGAGCCACTCAATTCGTCCGGCGAAGTTGAGTGGTCGAGATCGAATTACGACAGAAAACTAGTGCCGCAAAAGCTGCATACCGTACCAACTTCGGGCGGGCGTTCCAAGACGACCAGGCTTGGTTGGTCTTGGACGATTGCTCCAACGTGTAGGTGGTAGGCTGGTGTTTACGCCTATGCCTTACCATCCCAAGAAAACATGATCTATGCCACTCAATTAGTCCGGCGAAATCGAGCGGTTGAGATTAGTTTGCGATTTGGAATGAGCGACCATGCATGTTGGAGGCGCGCGAACCGAGGAGAAAAAGAGAGTTCGGCCGTGGACGATCAGGTGAGGGGATAGACGGGTCCACGGTGGTCATGTTGGTATGACCGGACCTTCTTTGATCTAATCTCGGACCCTCCATTCGTGCTTGGAGAAAATGGACGCTCGTGATTCAAAACCCTAATTTTGGGTTTCAAGGCCGTGCGTCATGCTCCATTCAAGCGCACGATTTAGAATGACCAACCATGATTGGTCCTAACCGATTGGTCAGGTATGTAGGTGGGCCCACGGTGATTGTGTTGACATACCCCGTGCCCTTTGAATCTACATCTGCACCCTCCATCTATACCTGCGAAGATGGATGGTTGAGACTGTTTTGCGACACATGTAATGTGCCGCAAACCCTAATTTAGGGTTTTCCATCCATACTGCTATGGTTTGGACGTTTTGGCAAGCTAGGCCAAGGAGAGGCCGACCATGCGGGTCCGCGTTGGTTCGTGAGATATTCCATACAGCTTGGGGTTATGGGATCGATCTGGGCCATCCAATCAGGCTGGTGGAGTTAGATGGTCGTGATCATATCCAGAATGATACGGTCAGTCTGGATGCTCAATCGGGCTAGTATAACACACCGAGAGTTGCAGCCTGTACGGGTATTTCGTACATGCTTTCATTATAATGCTTGGAGATTCATGTTGCTCTGTGAGAGCAACACTCGATCGTCATGCCGCACCGATAATGAGTACGGAAATACAAGGCTGGTTGCGCATTAATTAATAATGCTGGAAATTCACAGGGTATATGGGATTGTTGCTACATGCTCCAACCTGGATGAATTTAGTGTATTTAAATCACAGAATGGGATTGTTGTCACATGCTCCATTCTAGGTGAATTAGTAAAGTGAAGAAGTATTCAACACTTATTAATGGCTTTATCTTTTACAAGATGTTAGCGCATAATTTTATGGCTTTTACAATTTTAACCTTAAATGAAAATCCACCATCAACATTAAGTCCCCTGCCTAGCACATAATGGTTACACTATTGTGGGGTAGGCATGAGATGGTGACAGTTAAAGACAAAGCTTATGAGACAAAGTTAGATGTTACCAGGAGAGATGGGTCATCCTGTCCTTGGAGCATGTCACGTTCAAGAGGCGTCCAGGCGAGTGTTCCCCTAGCATGATGTCGGTCTTGCACTTGATGGATATTACGTCGTTTCGTTCGTTACGTGGGGCTCTGCGCTGCTTGACCGAACGTGGGCATGATGTGCCTGCTTCGGTTAAACGTGGGTCCACTGCGTGCCACGTGCCTGCTTTGCTTAGGGCCGGCTGTGCCTGCTTCGACCAATATGGGGTTGGTATCAAGTGGGACCCGCCGCCTGCCTAACGTCGACCCTGTGTTTCGGCTGATAACCGGCCCTGCTGCGTGCGCCTATTTTATTCGAATACCAGCCTTGTGACTTTGATCAAATACCAGACTTGAAACTTGAGCAATACCGGACTTGTGGCTTGATCAACACCGGACTTGAAACTTGAGCAATACCGGACTTGTGACTTGATCAACACCGGACTTGAAACTTGAGCAATACCGGACTTGTGGCTTGATCAACACCGGACTTGAAACTTGAGCAATACCGGACTTGAAACTAATACCATACTTGAAGCTTATACCGGACTTGAAGCTTGAGCAATACCGGACTTGAAACCAATACCGGACTTGAAACTTGATCAATACCGGACTTGAAACTTGATCAACACCGGATTTGAAACTTGAGCAATACCGGACTTGAAACTTGATCAACACCGGATTTGAAACTTGAGCAATACTTGGTGTTTGGACCCAATACCAGCCCTTGTGTACTCCAACGTGAATGTGTGTTACGTCGTGTGTGACTACACATCTCACGCGTTTTTATACAAGTACTGCCTCCTGTCTTTTATTGTAGAATGAAGAAAATAACTCATGTTGAGATGTCTTTTGGGGATAATGCTGGTGCCAAGTCAGGAGGTGTTGACAGCTTCAAAGATAGGCCGAACATTGATGATGAGTTGTTCACCGCGCCCTTTCAACTATATGAAAATATCCGTTCCACAAGATAACCCTTCTCCTATCGACTTCAAGGTTTTTCATGCTCTGCTGGGACCTCATGAAGGATGGGTGAGACGTATGTTGAGCAACGAGTACATCAAAGATAACTTGACCAGAGCGCAAATTATTGATGTAGCTTGAGTATTGAAACGGCTCGAGAGGATGTTAAAGTGGCTTCTGGTGCGACCGTTGAGGTGGATCCTGGAGAGAGTGTTGAAGCCGGATTTTGAAGCGAACGTGGGTCCCGGAGAGAGCGTTGAGGCAGCTCTTGAATATACCATTGAAGCAGCTTCTGCTGGAGGGATCGTTGAAGTGGCTTCCTCTTCAGTTCGAGTTACCCTTGCGAATTCCATGCTTCTTGACTGACCATCTCTCTTGTGTTGAAGAAGTCCTTGACTGACGGTGAAGGAACTTCATGCTGAGCCTCAGTCCCCAAGCGTGGTTTACATGGTTTGTTCGTAGTGGTTGTTGTCGATCCAGATATGGAATATCTTGGATGTTGTTTCATCATTGTGGGAGTCGTGCATGTGGTACTGGAGTTGGAGTTGGCGGACGCGCAGGATGTTGTATCTCGGTGGTTTTCCTCTTGGTGCTTCAGGGAACTGCTTGCAGAAGGCTGAAGGTTGTATCGCTTGTTGGTGAGATATATGCCCCTACGAACATTATGAGGCTCTTCATTACCGGCAGGCCTGGTTCTTTCTATCGGGGCATATGTTGTTGTAGATGAGCGTTCAACAGCTCCAGAGGACGACTAAAAGCGCATATTCTTCAACATAGCATGATCGACATGTACCACTGTCTGATAAAGTGACTTGCCCGGATCTCGTTCGACCATTGTCTGATAGAGTGACTCGCCCGGATCTTGCTCGATATGACGCTTGGACATCGTTATCTTCTTGAGGTTGCTCCCTTGAGGTATCGGCTCCAGTGGAAGATTGCCGTCATAGAGCGTTGATACGTTGCATCGGTATTCTTTAAACCAAATGGCAGTATGGTATAATAAAAATTTCAGAGAAAAGTTCGAAAAGCTATCTTACTTGCGTCATGCTCGTATATCCTTATCTGGTTGTAGCCGCTACATCCATCCATGGAGGAGAACATGCCATGTCCACTGGTTGCATCTACTAACATGTCGATATTAGGTAGAGGAGGATCGTTTTTGGAGCAGCACCTGTTCAAGTCTCTGAAGTCTATGCAGCACCTGATCTATCCATTTTCCTCGTGTCTGAACTGCAACTGTTTATCCGACTTGGATCTAGGTATGACATGTAGATGATGGGTGACCAATTTTCATCTAAATCCAGCATTTCTTCATATCTCCAAGCGAATATGTCCTGGTACTCTTTAAGAAGTTCTACGAGCTTCGTGCGTTTATCCATACACAAGGTTGAGCTGATGGAGATAGGCCTAGGAGATTCCTCAACGATTTCAATCTCATCAGTTGTGGAGTTGGTGCCATCTTGCAGCTGTTGTGGAGCATCTAGCACTTGTTCTTGTGGTTCGTTGTTGTTGTAGCATTCCATCGGGTGGAGAGACTGGGTAACAGTCTCCCTTGTTAATTGATAATGGCAGCGTCAGTATACCGTTTTCCCTTTCTGGTCACGACTCGCCACAAAAGTTCGTTCCCTCTTCGTGTGAACGTGGGTCGTGGCTGCACAAGATGGAGAAGAATGCTTCGTCAGCAAATATGCATCGTGGGTTTTAGCCCTCAATGATGCAAGCCGGTCTTCTCCTGAATTGACGCCCACGTGGGGAGTGGGACGCAACGAACTTGTCTGATTCTTTCCACGAAGCTTCTCCCGTATGTCTTTGGTTTGGTTTCCCTCGAAGTCCGTCATTGTGGTAGGCTTCCGTACGACCTTGCACAGGAGAACCTTGGATGTCCTGAGAGTCTTGAGAGTAATCACATTCGAAGACGCTCCTGTGTCGATAAGGGCCGTCTTGAACTCTGACTCCTTGATGCGTGCGGTGACATGTAGGGCACGGTTGTGACCTTCCTCTGGTTGATTGCAGCAAAACGTCTTCGCGCGCTGATTCTTCGAGAGGTGTGAAAGTTCGCATAAACTTTTCACTAGAAAAACCGCCTCCCGATCCATCGGCCTCTGGTTCATAGTGAAATTATTGACTCAAGGAGGATCGTTGTGAGGATCAGTCCCCAGTGTAGGAGTCTCCATGACAGGACCGCTCATATCTGATGTCGCTTCTTTGATCAGGTCCATGTAGGTCCGCGCCGCTGAAGTACCTTCTCCGGTGCGTTGAATGCGTTCCTTGTTGGCTCCAGGGGCTGTCGCGGCTCTTGTGGCAATCAATCAGTTAAGAAAAGTGAGTACCTCTTTCTGAGTTGCGGCCATTTCCGTTTGAGTCTTAGCAAGAACTTCCTGCTTCTCCATCAAGTCTGCAATGGTAATGGGAGATGGTCCGCCACTAGTCCCTCCGACTCTTCGTCCTGATGAAGGAGTGAAAGTTGTCGCTCTGGTGACTACCGGAGGTGTTACACTTGAGGAGATGCCTGGATTTGCGGCTGCTCTGGCTCTGGTGATGGGAGGTGTTACACTTACTGGAACATCTCCTGCTACACTGGCGCTGGTGGTAGAAGTGACGGCTCCACGAGATGTATTGACCACGGTAGCTCCACTGACAGGTACATCGACACCGGGAGTGTTATCCACACTAGCTCCATCAGAATTGATTGCTGATCTAGACCTGAGTTCCACCATCTTGAAATGAATTGCTGATTGAATTGGTTCTAAGATCTACCCTTTTTTAAATTGATAAAATTGAATCGGATTTCGAAGAAATTGACTTTACAACCGAGAGATTAACCTCCCACTGTGGTCGCCAATTGTTTATGGGTGAAAACTATTCCTGCTGGTTTTGGTAATTTGGGGTGTGTGGATGAGGAATGAATCTAAACCTTAAAAAAATGCACTGCGCGGTAAGTGCTTGTAGATTCATGAGATCAATCTGTGCAAGTCCGGCCTAAACCAAGAAATAGCCGTTCCAGACTTGTTTCGGTCACAAAGTGTGTAGTTGCAGGAAATCCTACAATACACCCCTCACTATAATTCACTTAACTAATTCATTGAAAGATGAATAACCAACAATGTTTATTAATTATCTTCTTCAAGTTTACACAGGAAAACAGAATTGTACTTAAGAAATAACAATCACTCTCCAAGTTTCTCTCTCCTAATGACTTATTTTTCAATTCCAAAAGAATCTCTCTACAACGAGACTTACTCATCCCTTTATATAGGGCAAGTACATAGTGAATGACAGCTAAGCTGTCCTTTATTTTCGGGAGTGTCTCGCGAAGTGTCGCGAATGTACAAGTATTCATACTCGCGACACTTCTTTAACCCTCGCCCGGACTTCACATCTTCCGTCGTCATCCAATCGTCATTCCTTTTGATTCCTTGCGACTCCTTCAGATCTTGTTTTTATTATCCTCGCGAGTTTTGTACGTTGCGATGTAATGATCCTACATCTTGCCTCTTCTCATGTCTTCTCTGCGAAGGAGAGAATGTCATGAGAATCAATACTTTGAATTGCCGCAACCGCTTATCTATACCGCTTCGATCTCACATTTTCACACGGACTTTATTACAGATGTCCATTCTTCCATTATCTTCCTGACACGTCTCTTTCCACCGCTTATTCTTGACCACTCACGTCCCCTCTCGCATTAAATGCCCTCGTTTTACTCGAGGATTTTTCTCTTTATATATAATTTTCATATCCTTCTCTTTTCCTCTTTCGCTTTCACTCTGCAACTTTTCTTTAATTCTCTCCTTCCGCAATTCGCGCTTCTGTTATTGCAAATCTTCAATCTTTTTTCTTAATCTTCGATTCTTTTTTCATTCCCATACTAACAATGGCTTCACTTAGTCGTATGTACAAACCTCGTTTTAATGAGATTCAACAGAAGTTGCAAGACAAAGGTTTCACTTTATCTACTATTCCTGATCAAGAACCTTCATCTATTCTCACTTTGCCAAAGTTGTTTTCTCGATCATCAATTTGATGATCAGAAAATTATAGTCTCGCTTGGTCAACTCCTCGCAGACTTCCCATTCCTTTATATGATCCCGAGATGCCACTCTTTTATGAAATTCTTTCCCATCCAAACTTCTCGCGAGTCGTCTATCGGTTAAGCGGTGATTGTATCCGCCTAATGCTTGAGTTTGCCAATCGTGGCGCTGGCAAAGGATCTTTATACCCTAACAATGTCGACACCCCAATTGCATAAACTTAGAGATAATCCCTGAAAAATACACCTGCAGAGAACTTTTTTGAGAATTATGAAGTAATAGGTATGAGAAATAAGAAGTCTCATTTGGGCGCTCGGTTGAAAAGAAAAGATAATGTCCCCCGAAGATAAATTACTCATGCATGATATCGACCGGCATTCGGGCAATAATACTACTCCTCGCCAGTCCAAAGATGAGAAGTGGTGGGTTGTACCCTTGTTTTTAAGCGGATCTTACATATCCGGTTCGCATGTACTCCCGAGAATCTCGCAAGCTACAATCCTTGGGAATTTAAATGGCCCGAGAAGGCAAAAGAGGTATGTCTTCAAATTTTGTTTTTGCAATCTCTCTTTCCTTTTGCGGTCATTGAGTTTGTAAAATTTTCGGATTGACAAACCGAGGAAAAAGCTTCAAGATAAATCCATTGGCAAGTACCACGGCAATACTTCGATCGCTTACGGATGAAGTAAGAAATATCCCTTTTGTTACTTAACAATATTGTTGCCTCTATTTCTTATCTTCATTTGTATGCGAAGGTTGACGCAATGAGGAAATGGAACTTGCGAAGGTTAAAAGCAAAACTAAAGCCAATGCTCGCAAGGATAAGTCTTCTCGCTCCATCATCTAAGAAACGAAAAACTCAACCTTCTTCTCATCTTAGCTCAAGTTCCGGATCTTCCGATGAGGATGATAATGACAATGACATGAATTCATCTTTCCAACAATAATCTCAATCGTCCAATTCTCCTATGGATCAGTTTGTTCAAAGATCTTCTCGGATTCTCTTCAAGGAATAGGAGATACTCGCCTAACGTCCATATGCGATACTCTCGCCAAAGTGTGCAATGCTACATTGCTGGATGGCAATGACTCTTTCCATGGGGTTTCTAGATCTGTATCCCCTAGTTTTTTAAATGCACTCAATTCGTTGGTATGTATGAATTCATGTTTCTCTTCCAATTTCGGTTTTTAATTTATATTTTAATGACCTTTTTATCTTCCTCTCAGACTGGAAAAACTTCTTTTGTAGTTGCCTCGATCTTGAAAGGAGGTATAACATTCAATTGAAAAAGAATACCCAATTTTGCACAAGGATCAAAGAATTAGAAGTTGAATCTGCGAAATCTCGCGAAAAAATCCAACAATTGGAGACTGAGTTTTCTGCCCAGAAAGACAAAGTTACCACTCTTCAGGACGCTAATCAGCAACTTTATGGTATGCAATTTTTCTTTTCTTATAATTTTTAGTTTATCGATTTACTGTTGCTACGACTTATCACTTTCATGAGATATATATAACCTTTCCGAAGAAGCTATTCTTCTCCACTCATTTCTGAGCCTATGGATAATGACACTCTTCTTGCTCATCTCAACAATTCTTTAAGTAGTTCGTCGAATGCAATTAATTCCCTTTCATTAAATGAACTCCAAACCAAATATCGCCTCTTAGCAATTGAGCACGATCTAGCTTAAGTGCAGCCAATCAATTTAAACTAATGTACCTCGAGTCTCATGAGGAAACCAAAATTTTAAGGAAGAAAATTAGCGATCACATAGATGACAAGGATCGTATTGCTAATAATGGTGCCCGGGCATTAGCAACATTTCAAAAGTCCCTTCTCGAAGTACAAACGGAGCGAGATGAATTGCTTCGTCGAATTCCTTACTTAGTGAGCGAGAGAATCAAATTCGTTCACTTATTATTATAAATAATGATGATGAATTCGCTTGGGCTGCGAAAGTCTTAGATAACGCCAGAATAATTTAGGTGTTGATGTTAGCCTTCATGCCGAGCATACTTCCTTGGTTAAAGATATGATATCTGACAGAGAAGGTTATTTATTATACCTTACTGTTTCTTATCTCTGTAGTATTGCTGTCAAGTTGTTAACTTTTCGTTGTTTATTTGTAGAATCCGAAAAAAGATTTCAAGCAAGGATTGAAGAACTTGAATCCGAGAAAGCACAACTCGCAAATAACCTCACCCTTCGCGAGAACAGATACTCCAAGTTGAAGAAACAATTTCAAACTACAGTGGCGAAGTTTAATAACGATGCTATTCGTTTTCGCAATCAAGCCATGGAGTACGTTTGCAATGATCACAAAATCCCTCTTTGTTCATATCCTTGGCTTTCTGAAGAAGTTCCTGAGAATTTTCCTGTCTCGGACGTTTCTGATAGTGAGGCCAGCGAAGAAGAAGAAGTCAAGATGAGAATAATAGAATTGAAGAATCGGATAAAGAAGAAGAATCACCACGAAATAATTCCTTTTGTTTCTTTCACTGCCTGTAATATCTATACATTTCTGCATCTCTTTATTGTAAGTTTCTTGGATTGTCGATCTTCATTTCCTTTTCTTCTTGGCAGTTCTTCTTTGTAATATATGAAAGAAACTTCTGAAATTCGCTCTTATCATTTTGAAATTTATCATCGCAACGAGATCGCAAGATATCTCCATGAAGGAATCTATTGATCTCGCCTTATCATTTGTGGTGGTCTTCTAAGCGCGACCTTCCTAGTTAAAGGTCTTGCTCTGCCACCCTTTTCTGCGACAAGGTCGCAGGACGTCTTTACACTTGCATGTAAAAACCCATTGACCTTGCCTTATCGTTTTTCAAGTATTTTTGCCTCTGCAGGATATTTTGTTTGCAACAATATGACAGGCCTAAATTTTCTTGCGAAAATAAAGCCCCATGACATTGTCGTCTTGCGACGAAATTGCAGGACGTCCGCACACTTTCATGTACAGACCCATTGATCTCTCCTTACCCTCGCGTTAGTATTGTTGCCTCTTCAGGATCATTGCACAAATATGACAAGCCTAAGTTTCCTTGCGAAAACAGAGCCTCATGACATTTGCGTCTATTTTGACACTCTCCCTAATGGAGGGTGTCGCCCTTATCATCTCCCTGATTGCCCCTTCAAGGAGGCGTACATCGGCCATACAAGGCTAGCTCCTCCCATACGGTCTTAACAACAACCAGTTGTTTTCGCAGCCTCTTATCCCTTATACCTATAGGGTTTATGGTTACAAGGCTGCACCCTAAGTGGAGTTTTCTTGGGCGAGTGCAAATGCGCCAAGACTTGTCAAGAGTGGTAAGGAAGTTCCATGCTCCCCGCACTCTTGACTCAACCGTGTACCTCGGCGCCTTGATCATACGCCGACTCCTGGAAGAGACCCTCGGTCGCACAACCAGGGTATAACCTTATATATATAGTTGGGAATCCAAGGTACCTCTCCTGGATAGGCTTTCATGGGCCCCAAGTCTACATGACCCGTGTTCCAGGGCGGTGTAACCTTTTCCCCGAGCCATGTTAAGAGATACCCCCTTATATGACGCACTTTAGGTCTTACATTTGCCTCTTACGAAATATCATTCGCGAACTAGGGTGTACGCCATAAAGGTTCGTCCCATTCATTTACTCATTCAATCATTTAATTGCTTCAATCATTCTTAATTGCTTCTTGACATTCATCATTTAGTTGTTTCAATCATTCAATCATTCATATTTAATTGCTTGCTTCAATCATTCAATCATTCTTATTTAATTGCTTTTCGACATTTATCTTTGCGAAGCCTTCGCAAAATTCCCTCTTTTTGACATTTAGATTCTCGCACACTCCTTTTTGTTTGCAACATTCTCGCGAATCAACTCTTCTTTATCTTGCCTTATATATCTTTGTCGATTATTTACTTCTTATGCCTTTTACTCATTGCAATCTTTGCCTCATCGATATCCCAGTCCTTGAAGTGCTCCTTTTCATCATAACAATTGTTTACTTCCGCGCACTCACTTGCGATTCTTCGCGATGTTTCTTCATTTCTTATCTCTATGACATCCACCATCAGCTTCTCTTTTCTCTGTTCATCTTTCACATTCTGTTTCCAACCTTTCCTTTTGGCATTTCTTTCTTCGCAGCTTTCTACATCAACCTCGTAACACTTCTTTCCTTCCTCCAAATCTCCTTTTATAATTCCAATACCATTTGGATGAGGGAATTTTATACACTGATGGTATGTTGACGCTACTCCCAAGATTTCGTGCAGCCACGGCCGCCCAATCAATGCATTATAAGGAGATTCCACGTCCACCACACAGAATAAAATATCAGCTGACAATCCTTGTAAAGGTATTCTCATGTGAACCTCTCCTTTAGGTTTGTTCGTTGTGCCGTTAAAACCATATATTTTATATGTTGAGGGAATCAGATTTTCATCCACTCCTCCCATAGTCTTATAGGTGTGGTAGAAAAGAATATTCACCGAACTTCCATTATCGATTAGGATTCTGTTAATCGCCCAACAACTTTCTGCTTCATCATCTTCTCCATCAACTGGTTTTGGATTAATGTCCAATCTTACCACCAGCGGGCTATCATGTACTTCTCTTCCTTTGGGTACTTCATCTGCAGAGAAAGAAATAATCTGCAACTGCCACTTTTTCAATTGCGACGTTCTCGCCAAGATTCATTACTTCTTTATCATTAACATCCCTCGCATATACTCTCACGAGCACGTTATCGTGAAAATCTTCAATTGTACGATATGAATGAACGATAGAATTGCAAAATAGATTTTTGGCCTTTGTTCCCACTTCTATCACAAATGCCTCTTTTCCCTTTTTTGTAATCGTTCTTTGCATTTCTCGTTGGTGATGTTGTTAGTACTTTCTTTCCTTTCTCTTCATCTTTTAGAAAATGATTCAACTTCCCCTGATCAATCATTCTGAGAATGATTCTCTTTATGTTTCTGCAGTCATTTGTTAAATGCCCATGAAAGCGGTGGTAAGAACAATACTCATGACTCCTGTCACCCGGTGGTGGTTCACTCCCTACATTCCATGGTGCTTTGTATATCTTCCATTACAAGTATAGCTTCCCAAATCTTTTCCACACTAGCATTTAGTGGTGGCATTTTGATCTCTTCCCATACCACTCTGCGTCTTCTCTGCTCTCCATGATTATTCTGCCTTCGTCCTCCATAAGTTTCTTGCATATGATCTAATCTCTGAATTTTATTGTTGTTGCCGCGATTGTAATAGTTCCTTTCTCTCTCAAACTCCTCCTGATCTCGGCTTCCCATAGCCACTATTTTCTGCTGTCCTTCATCAACTCTTTTTTCCGGTTGCCCTTGCGAAGTGCTCGCCACTGTGTTTAAG
The DNA here is from genome assembly GCA_023531295.1 of Papaver armeniacum. Taxonomy (NCBI): domain Eukaryota; kingdom Viridiplantae; phylum Streptophyta; class Magnoliopsida; order Ranunculales; family Papaveraceae; genus Papaver; species Papaver armeniacum. The sequence goes on along the minus strand of JAJJWW010006143.1, from coordinate 67,342 downwards.
AATTTCGGTAACAAACTTGCATTCGCAGACATTCGAACTTGTATTCGCAATGGATAAGATTCCATTTCATTTTGTCTTTCTTCTAAGGCAATATATTCTTCCTGAGTTCTCGCAATTCAGCCATCGTAATCGTATTTTTAATTCTAAAATCAAATGTATAACAAACTGTTGCGAATAGAGCGTTTACAAATGATAAAATGAGATATCTTTCTTCTACCCTTCCAAATTTCGCTGCACATTGTCCTCCATCTCATTGTCAGATGTCTTAAACTCTCGCCAACTCTTTGTTTTAGTCCAAATACGTCCTCAATTCCTGGTCGCGAGGAATTGTTACTTATATACGCTCCCAAGAAAGTAGCTTGTAAATGGTTGAATGACGAGATTGTGTTTTAAGGTAACCCTTCAAACCATTTCAGTGCTTCTCCCACTAAACTTGATGCAAAGTATTTGCACAATATGGCATCATGATTCTCCCATTGCAACATACATCTCATATAAGCCTTGATGTGTTGTATCGCATGTGTTGTTCCATCAAAAATGTTGGTTAACGCAGGCATTGCACTTAGGAGGTATTCCTCCCATTTGTACTTCTAGTGTAAAGGGTTCTTCGCAGCTTCTGCGATGGCTTCATCCAATTGTCTTCTTCCTCCTTCCTTTCTACTATTCATCAACTCTCTCATCTCTCGCTAGTTCTTTCAAGATTTGCTTTGATTTGCCTCGAACTTTGTTATCTTTGGTCTTTTAGCTCTCGCTTCTCTCCTCCCGCGCTCATGCCTCGCTTTGACCTTCTTGTTCGTTATTTTCTTCTCTCCTTTCCCTGCGACTTTCTCCTTCATCTCTTTCATCAATTCGCACACCATTATACCTATTATTCTCTCTTCTGGGCTGCCTATCATCTCCCCTCTGTATCCTCTCGTATTCTTCATTAATATTTCTATTGACACGATTTTGTTCTCGTCTCCTTTCTCGGTTGTCGTGATTATTCTGACGGATTGCTTCTTCCAATTCTCGATTCTCCACTTCTGCTCTTGCTCTCTCCCTCTCGCGAGCTAAGCGTGCTTGTTCAATATAATGTCTCTCAATGTCATCCTCAATCTCCTTTTGCCTTCTCAGTGCTTCTCTTCCATGCAATATTACTCTTCCTTCGATCATTGGATCATTTGTCCCCTGAAATCGCCTAATTCCTTGATTTTCCTCATTCTGCTCCTCTTGGAGATTCTCGGGATGTGGAACATAACGATCTTCTGTTTCCTCTCTTCTTTCATGATGTTCTGAACTTGGACTTTGTATTTCTCGTTGGTTTTCTACCTCGGCATTTTCTGTTGGTAAGACTCTCCTTCTTTCTTCCCTAGTTGATCTTGAACTCGATCTCGCAATGCTTCTCGATCTTCTACTTTGCAATCTCATATTCTCCATCCTTAATTCATGATTCTGTCTTGTCAAATTTGCTCGCTCTTCGCCTCTAGTCGCCTCTCTTCATGTATCGTTTGTCTCAATGTTTCCAATCTTGATTTCTTCATTTCTGGATTCATTTCCCCATTCATTCTTTGATCTCCTTCTCCTTGTCCATTGTTTACCAATTGTTGCTCTTCTTCCCTTTCATCCTCGAATCCGTCCTCCAAGTGTGCACGCTTACTCTATCGTAATCCACAGTTTTCATTTGCTATCGGTGGAATTAAAGCTTGGACATGATTCTCTTCATCATTCCTCATATTCATCCTTGACGATTCTCCTTTCATTTCTCCTTTCTCCAGCAAGTCTTCCACTTCTTCTCACCGGTTGTTCAAGTACATTTCTTCTTCTAGCCATTTCTCTTTTAGTAAATTTTTTGAAAATTATCTCAAATTTCTTTCTTGTTAATTCTCTTCTTTTAATGTTTGTTCAAAGCTTGTTTCTAGCGCCAATATGTAGTTGCGGAAGTCCTACAATACACCCCTCACTATAATTCACTTAACTAATTCATTGAAAGATGAATAACCAAGAATGTTTATTAATTATCTTCTTCAAGTTTACACAGGAAAACAGAATTGTACTTAAGAAATAACAATCACTCTCCAAGTTTCTCTCTCTTAATGACTTATTTTTCAATTCCAAAAGAATCTCTCTACAACAGACTTACTCATCCCTTTATATAGGGCAAGTACATAGTGAATGACAGCTAAGCTGTCCTTTATTTTCGGGAGTGTCTTACGAAGTGTCGCGAATGTACAAGTATTCATACTCGCGACACTTCTTTAACCCTCGCCAGACTTCACATCTTCCTGTCGTCATCCAATGCGTCATTCCTTTTGATTCCTTGCGACTCCTTCGCAGTACTGTTGTTTATTATCCTCGCGAGTTTTGTACGTTACGATATAATGATCCTACAAAGTGAAGGAGATGGGGTTGATCTTAGGGAGGGAAGCGAAGAAGGTGTTGAGAATGTGAAGGTGTTGGCTATTTAGGACTTGTATCAGAAAGCTGGACTGGCTTGCAGGATGTAAGCTATCAGTTCCGGTGTTTGAATACGATTGTATCAACACTTGCCTCTGTTATCTTGCCTTGCTCTGTCCTTGTTAAAAAATAGGGCGGAGAACCTATTTATACAAGTCTTTTAGCCTAACCTTCGTATCTCGTGGGAAGTGGAGAAAGTGGAGTGATGGAGTAGTGGAGTAGTGTGTTGGTGTCACACGACCAGACTTGCCCACTTCTCCCATCATCACTAACCGTCCATATCTTCCTGACACACGTTCTTGTGATAGCGCGTTGTGCGCTGCACGCTGTAAATCGCCAGACCAATACCCCAGTATTTATCCCCCAGTTTGTGACATGATTGATGTCTCGAGTGTGTGTATCGTGGGACCCACAGAAAATAGCATGTAATGCTGGATTGAATAACTGCGTTATTCAGGAAGTCGATACTTGTGAAGTATCGTGTGTATACTATGCAGGTACTGCATCGAATATATTCAGCATGTATGAAGCATCGCTGTTTGAGCGTAATAACTTCATGTCCAGCCTACTTCATGTGATGGTTCGGAGGTTGCGCAAGCAAGTCCTCCCTTGGCCGACCACACGGTGTGGTAGAGCGACGGGTGGTGATCACCATGACGCCGCACTGACCAATTAACTCCTGACCAGGGCTATATAACCAAGCTGGTGAAGTTGGACGGATGAGACGATCTTTGAGACACTCATCTGCGACACTTGGTAAAATTAGGGTTTCGAAGGAGGTGCGCAAGCACCACTCTTCACCCTGATCGAATCCAAGCTTAGGACACTGTTTTGGGCTAGCCGATCATACATGTGTGTAGATGGCATGACGGTGTAGGCGCCTATACCTGACCGTCCCACGGAAACGTGATCTGATCCACTCAATTCGTCCGGCGAAGTTGAGTGGTCGAGATCGAATTACGACAGAAAACTAGTGTCGCAAAAGCTGCATACCGTACCAACTTCGGGCGGGCGTTCCAAGACGACCAGGCTTGGTTGGTCTTGGACGATTGCTCCAACGTGTAGGTGGTAGGCTGGTGTTTACGCCTATGCCTTACCATCCCAAGAAAACATGATCTAAGCCACTCAATTAGTCCGGCGAAATCGAGCGGTTGAGATTAGTTTGCGATTTGGAAGGAGCGACCATGTATGTTGGAGGCGCGCGAACCGAGGAGAAAAAGAGAGTTCGGCCGTGGCCGATCAGGTGAGGGGATAGACGGGTCCACGGTGGTCATGTTGGTATGACCGGACCTGCTTTGATCTAATCTCGGACCCTCCATTCGTGCCGGAGAAAATGGACGCTCGTGATTCAAAACCCTAATTTTGGGTTTCAAGGTCGTGCGTCATGCTCCATTCAAGCGCACGATTTGGAATGACCAACCATGATTGGTCCTGACCGATTGGTCAGGTATGTAGGTGGGCCCACGGTGATTGTGTTGACATACCCCGTGCCCTTTGAATCTACATCTGCACCCTCCATCTATACCTGCGAAGATGGATGGTTGAGACTGTTTTGCGACACATGTAATGTGCCGCAAACCCTAATTTAGGGTTTTCCATCCATACTGCTATGGTTTGGACGTTTTGGCAAGCTAGGCCAAGGAGAGGCCGACCATGCGGGGTCCGCGTTGGTTCGGCAGATATTCCATACCTGCTTGGGGGTTATGGGATCGATCTGGGCCATCCAATCAGGCTGGTGGAGTTGGATGGTCGTGATCATATCCAGAATGATACGGTCAGTCTGGATGCTCAATCGGGCTAGTATAACACACCGAGAGTTGCAGCCTGTACGGGTATTTCGTACATGCTTTCATTATAATGCTTGGAGATTCATGTTGCTCTGCTGAGAGCAACACTCAGTCTTCATGCCGCACTGATAATGAGTACAGGAAATACAAGGCTGGTTGCGCATTAATTAATAATGCTGGAAACTCACAGGGTATATGGGATTGTTGCTACATGCTCCAACCTGGATGAATTTCGTGTATTTAATTCACATAATGGGATTGTTGTCACATGCTCCATTCTAGGTGAATTAGTAAAGTGAAGAAGTATTCAACACTTATTAATGGCTTTATCTTTTACAAGATGTTAGCGCATAATTTTCTGGCTTTTACAATTTTAACCTTAAATGAAAATCCACCATCAACAGCAGGGCGGATTGGAGACTAAATATATCTTTTATAAAACTTATTCCTAGCAAAGAAGACTCGATTACAAATAGAGATTTCAAGCCTCTAAGTTTGATTAACATCTTCTACAAGACAATTTCGAAACTTTTGGCCGAGAGACTGAAATCTATAACGCCGAGACTTATATCAAACTCTCAAGGTATCTTCTTTAAGGATAAAAAAATCTTGGATAAGATTCTGGTGGCTAACGACTGCACTGAAGGCAGATTAAACAAAAAATCCCAGGTTTACTTTGTAAGATCAGTATGAAGAAAACATTCAATAACGTTATTGAAAAAAAAAATTGTCAAACTTTGATGAAGTGTTAAAAAGAAATCTATTTGATCATCAGAGTCCAATCCGTCTATTTGAACATCGATTAGATGTTGGACCGGAGGCCGATATCAAACTAGAAATCCGTCATATATTGGAGTGAATGCGGATGAGGCTAAAACCAGTCAATTAGACCGTGCTTACCCATGGCTCGTATGGGTACTCGACATGGGCAATCAATAAGCATGCCCAGGAGTTAGGCCCATAATAATTGAGAATGGTCCACTATGGCCTACATAAACTCTTTATTTTGGTCCCTAATACTCCCTCCATTCCGTTTTAGATGATGTTTTAGGGTTATTTTTTTGTTCCACAATACTTGAAAGTTTTCGTACTTTTCCACAAAACTATCAATAACACCCTAAGTTTTTTTCTTGGAACTATAATTTTTTTTTAATGCACTAATAGTAATTAATGTTTGAAGACTTTTCTTAGGGGTATAGATAGAAAATCTTCATATTTTTTTCCATTTCTTAATATGCGTGAAAACTCCAAAAACATCATCTAAGTGGAAAGAGGGAGTATTTTAGCATGGGATTTTGTGTGCGAAACAAGAGTCATTTTTATACATTCTATTTCATTTACTCAACTAGGGTTTTGTGTGTGCTCTCAGCTCTAGTTCATTTTACCTCTCTCTAAAGTACTCAACTAGGGTTTTGTGTGAGCTATCAATCATGGCCAAAACTCTACCATCAGACATCATATTAAACATCCTCTCACATTGACCTACTGAATCGCTATTTGAATGCTCCTTAGTATGTAAACCTTGGAAAAATCTCATCCAGAGCCGGTTCTCAGGGGGTGCAGAGTGTGCGACCGCACAAGGTCCGACTCTGGGAAGGGCCCTTCATAGCTAAGTATGCACCATCTGTGCCCAACCCATTTGTCTTGTTTATTTTTTACCCAAAAATATGTTTCCTGAGAGAGTTTCGAGTCCGTGACATCTATGATCTTTTGATCTTACGTCCAGTTGTTCCTATTCTACTTTGTATATATTATAATAACTTATTCTGGACGAAATTATCAAACAATATCCTAATTTTATTTTTATTTTTTCTTTTGATTATTTCTTCCATCTATATAAAATCAACAATTTTCTAAAATGTTAAATTCCTAATCTTTACCGATATTTTATGTATCATAAATACTACACTATCTTAATATACTAGGACTTTTGAAACTTCATCACTTCAAAAACACATTAACAAATATCAATCTTACAACATTTTATTAATTTTATGAAGAATCCACGCATTTTGTGTATCATAACTACCGCACCATTTTAATATACCAGGACATTTGAAACTTCACCAGTTCAAAAACACATTAAAAAATATTAATCTTACAACACTTTCTTAATATTATGAAGAATCCACGCAGTGAAAGAAATTGATTTAATATATTTCGATTTTGAAAATCAAAAATTGAGTTACAATTCACAATTTAAATTCACGCTACAAGGGGAAATTGATTAAATCCTCATTGCAATAATCACGAAATCTTTTGAGTTTTTCTTGTATTTTTGTTATTCTTTTCGGTGAAAATTAACAAAGAATCCCTTATTTAATCTTTGTTTTATCGTGGCTTCAAGGTTATTAGGGAAATGTTTTGACTTTAGAAGCCCTGTGATCAAGTTCATACGTGGCGTTTAGGCTCTGTATTGGATTTGGATGATGTAGAGGATGTTGTTTATCATCAATCAGAGATTAATGAGGATAAAGATGACATTGAAGAGGAGTTTAGTCTGGTTGGAAAAAAATTAGAATAAAAAATGGGTCTCAAGACAGTAGAAAGATTTCTTAGAATTATCTGGGATTTTGTCCCAGTTGGTGATATCAAAGTTCTTGAGCTGGATAATAACATTATGGAATTTCGATTTAAAGATGAAGATACTCGTGAGAAGGTGTTTGATACACGTCCTTGGTATATTAATAGGTATTTGGTTAATATTTGTTATTAAAACTCCGAGATTATCTATCAAGATTTGGATTGGAGCAAACAATGTTTCTGGATTCAAGTTAAGAAAATTCTTCCAGAGCATATGAATGTCAATGCCATCACTATTGGTAGTATTATGGGTTCTTTGTTGGCAATTGAACCTGGAAATGGTGTTCCTTTTGATGGAGTTCCTATTAAGATGTGTGTGCAAGTAGATGGTAACTATCCTTTGAGAAGGGGAGTTATGGAAATAACTAATGCTAAAATAGCAAGATGGATCAATAATTTTTATGAGAAGCAACCTCATAAGGTCTGTCCCAAATGTTACAATATTAAAATCCTATTTGAAACAGACTCAGAGAACCTCCTGAAGTTCATCACATCAACTACCTCGCCACCTTGGCACATAGCAGGAATGATCGAAGAAATAAAAATGAGACTTAGGCAAATCCCGCAAGTAGCTATTCAACACAACTACAGGGAAGGAAATCAAGCAGCTGGCGGATTAACAAACCATGCAGCGGATGGAAGCCAAACATGAAATTTTTCAACCAAAATTTGGGACCAGGCAATTCCATCCTTTATCAGTCACATTTTATTTCAAGACTCTGTGGGTACCACATACCCACGACAAGTTGTAAACTAAATTTTTCATAATAAAATTCTATGCTTCAAAAAAAAAAAAAAAAAAAAAACAAGAGGAGATTGTCAGGAAGCTGAAAATAATATAGCAAAGGCCCATGGTAAACCACATTTTTTTGGTGAGATCAATAAGGGAGAAAGGAAGCAGATTGTGATTGTAAAGGAGGAAATCAAGTTCCTAATTTTGCAAAGAAAGAAGATAACAAAAGGACATCTTTTGTTCCACCAAAAGATGGTTCAAGTACTAGTGAAAGTGTTACTAATTACAATTTTGATGGTGAAAGATTGGGTAAGAGGCCGAGGAGTAACATTCCAGTTAACCATGTTTTGAAATATGGTGATTCTAGTAATGGCAAACTGGTGAGCACACAGGAAACAAACAAACACTAAGGATACTAAGGTAATCACACTCACTTCTTTTCTTTATATTATTTTAAAAAAATTAAATTTCAAGATGAAGTTTTTAGCATGGAATGTGCAAGGTATTGCTAACAAATTTAGAAAAGGATCAATTTCAGATCTGGTCAAAACCCAAAGTCCTGACTTTATTTTCTAGTGTGAAACAAAAATTGATGAGGAAAGAATGATCTCAGTAGCCCATTCTGTTCATTATCCTAACCATGCTTGCATCGATAGAGTTAGATATGTTGGTGGTTTTATACTTATGTGGAAAGGTGGTATTGATGTTGAAGTTATAGGTAATGTGTTAGAGCATGGCTCGGTTGAACCCACCAAGTGTTGGTATGTCAAGTTCGGTTGTCATATTTTGGTGAATCAAAACTCATGTTAAGAGTCGCTTGATTATGTACTAGAATTAAACTTCATATAGGTTAGCTTGAAACTATTAGGATATGAGATATTACAAGTATTGCGAAGACTTGAAGATATGAAGAAGCAAGGAGCTACAACGAAAACAATCATCCTTCCACTTGAGGTTAGTGATTTGACTTGAACTGTTTCAATCCCTAACATATCTGTCAAGTCGTGCATATTGAAAACATAACTGCGAAGCATATTTGAACTCTAGATAGACATAGTATTAAGGAATACAATACGAGGTTTATTGCTTAACCATTAAACTTTGTAGATAAGATATCGCCATAATCATTTGAATGCTATTGTGAATATGAATGGGTATGAGATGAGGATTTCATCCTAGGGAACAATGTTTACATGTGTTCTAAGGAAGTAAGTTCATAAACTTGTTTGTGGATCGAAAAGGAAATTGCCAAGTGTTATTGGTTTTGTTATTCATTGCATATCTTATGAACAACCAATATGTGTGATAGAGTATAACCGCTCACAACTTGTTGTGTTCTTGGTAGAACTATTCACAAAGGCCTGACTTTTGTATTGGTATAACATTTATTAGTAAAACCAATCTTAAGTAATCACCTGTGGTATGATCGAATTATGTCTGCCTTGGGGAAATGGAACCGATCCTTGTAAGGTAAATGGAACCGATCTTTGTACGGGAAAGAGAACCGATCCTAGTAAAGGAAATGGAACCGATCCTTGTAAGGAGTGCAGTACATCAAGGGGAACCGATCCTTGTATGGGGTGCAGCAAGGTTTATAGCATAAAGGGGAGCCGATCATATGGACATGTGCAACACATATAAGTTAAATACCATATATATGTGGCGAACCGATCCTAGTACCTAGTCAACCAAACTTTTGGGAATCTAGTGTGACTATGCGTGGTACTCACATGGAGGTAGAACCGAAACTTGTTTAGGTAGAACCGTAAACCCATTATTGTGATTGAATGTTGGTTTGATCAATCACATAGTTTTTGAAAGTCATATGAACCAATTATAAACTTGTTTGGAAGTGTGGCAAATCGGTTGCAAGGTTGTAAGTGTGAAAGAGAACTTACAAAGTAAAGACGTCGACAAACTTTGAAAATGTGCTGTGAATGTCTATTTCTATAATTGTTCAAAGATATTCCTTAACGGCTAAGGGAAGAGAATCCCAGGATCGAAACATAAGTATGTTAAGAATATTTTAATTAAGGTTATTAATTTCATTTTGTAGGGAAATTACAGAATTAGTAATGTGCATTTACTAATAATATTTTCCGAGAGATTTCGATCGTTATTTTTGGACAAAGCATTTCCAGGAATTATGAAAACCGAATCTGTGCTTTTATGAATATCTTGGGAATATTTTCGGTTTTGGAAATTCCTTGGTGTGCAAACTTCCTTGTCTATAAATACACGAAGTTTGCCTTTCTAGCAAACTAATCCTTCGTAACAATAAATTTACTCTTTTGTTATTGTTACTGGTGTAGCCGCCTATCGGAGAGGAGAGTAATCTAATTAGGTGAAATCTCTTACGGCCGCTCAGTTTAAAGTCTTCTTTGGGATTGAGAAGATCTAGCGCGACCCGTTGGTGGGAAACTAGATAATTGCGGTTTATTTTTGTTTTCGATTGATTTGATTGACTAACGGTGGTTGTAATCTGATTGCACCTAGTTTGTTTATTCTTGAGAATCTTCTCTTCTGATATAAGATTCACTCAAACTAGTTCAGCATTTCGACAGGGATCTTTAGACTGTTGTTAGTTCTAAAGACGATCTTGTGATAATCCATTGTTAACAGAATCCGTTCTGTGAGTGATTGATCACAAGAGATTCAAGTGATTGTGTGCAGGTTTTTATTGAAGATTTAAGAAGATATGAAGACAAAGAAGATATTGAATATATGACTTGGGTTTTATAATCTTTGGTGTACACAATACTTGTTTCGGTAAAAGAGAATCCAATTAATAATCGGTTTATTCTTGTGGTAGATTGGATTGATTAATTGAGTAGATCAGCATCAACACAGTTCTTCCGATTATAAGTGTTGTTGGCTTAATCTTAAACGATTACCTTAGGGTAATTAAACATAAGATAGATCTAGACCCGACAAAGGATTTTATGTTGAGATAAACGGAAGAGACTTTGTCCGATTCATATCACTTGGTTGAATAGAGTTGGTACCAAACAGATTTGTTGTTCCTTTACTGTTTGGAATATACGAACCAAAGGGATTTTTACAAGTACGTGACTTATTCACAAGTCGGAGGCGTGGGAATACATACGGAACTAAGTGAACTATAGGGTTAGTTACTTGGTCTCAACTATACGAAGTTAGGTGTAATTTTGTGCAGCGGCTTAATCCTGAGAGTATTCAATTCTGGACTAGATCCCAGGGTTTTTCTGCATTTACGTTTTCCTCGTTAACAAAATCTTATTGTGTCATTCACTTTTATTTTCCGCATTATAATTGTTTTATTATAATTAAAGTAAATCACACAAACGTTAATTCATATTTACTTGATAAGCAATCCTATTGTGTTTGGTCAAGTCCGAACCTTTGTATTAAGTAAACATACTTCGTTGTTGTATTGTCTCGATCTCGTATCCATAGAGGATCACACGAAGTGTGAACTGATTAGTTGCATTGTCTCGACACAGTCAATACACAATCACTTTCGGAGAAAGGACTTATAGGTAGGAAAAGTTTTAGGTTGAGGCATATTTGGGTACCCTCGCCTTTTCATTTGGTATCAGAGCAGGAAAACACGAAAAGATCTAACAATCTGTGTTTGGTGCGATCCAACCTATAAAAATGAATCTAATAATTGATTCAGTTAACGTTCCACCAAGATTTAATGGAAGTAATTACCCATTATGGAAATCGGCTATGAAGGCCTTTCTTCGATCCCGAGATTTTAATACATGGTTATTAATCGAGGACGGATACCAACCTCCGATAGATTATTCGGAGTCAGATTTCAAACGACTAACTTCGTATAATCTTGAAGAAAGGATTATTGCAAAACAGAATTCTGATGGCTTAAACGTCATTATACATGCAGTTAGTGATGATCTTCTTCATTATGTGTTGTCTTGCAGAACTTCTAAAAAAGCATGGGATATTCTTGAGACTGTATTCGAAGGAGATGAATCTAAAAAGGAAGCTAGATTTCTCATCCTTTCATTTGAATGGGAACATCTCCATATGGATGATAACGACACCTTCGAGGAGTTTAACTCTAAAATTTCTGAGATTGTTCATGCATCTTTTCTCCTTGGGAAGGCAATACCTTAAAAACAAATAGTTTGCAAAATTCTCAGATCGTTACCATCCAGATACGAGTCTAAGAAACATGCCATAATAGAAGGAAATGATGTTTCTACACTTTCTTGGAGCTCCCTTGTAGGAAAGTTAAATATCTTTGATAAAGAAATTCTGCAGAAGAATGAAACTGGGAAATTTTGCCAAAAGGTTATGGTACCTGTTGAAAAGGAGCTTGACTCAGCTACTGTGCTTCTTGCAACGAATTAACAACATTTTATCTTGCGATAAACGTGTTCCTGATACATTATCAGTTTGTCATAAAAATGGTAATGATGAAGTTCAATGCTTAAAGTGCCGTAAAATCGGACATATGGAAAAACATTGTCCCAGCATAAGAAATAGAAAGTGCAACAGGGCATTTGTCTCCACTTTTGATGATATTCCAGAGGAAGAATCCAATGAAAAAATATCTAATTGCAATGCACTTCTTGCCAACTCTAACTGTGATGATTCCGGTGAATCTAATCAACTCCTAGAAAAACTTGAGTTGGAAATTAAGAAAAATAAAAGGTTAAGCCTTGATCGTGAAAACCTTTTGAAGTCCATTTCAGATAAACCCTGTATAAAATATGAACCAGAAAAATAGGGTGAAATACCAAGAGAACCGGAAACCAATTTTTTTGATGACACAAGAAGTTCTTCATGTGAAGAAAATGATCTCGCTATAATTCCTTGCGAAATCAAACTCTTCCAAGCCCTTCAAAAAGGGACAAGGAAGACTAGTAAGTTTTTGAGGTTTCAAAAACTAATTGCAAACTCTGGCAATTACAAGAGAAAGGAAGAACAGAAGGAAACACAGTCCAATGTGTTGATATTTCGGTAAAGGTTGAGGTATGTTGTTATTATTTTGTTCACACATAAGGATGACAACGTGGTGATATTTCGATATCAATTCTCCCTGGACGAAGATGCAATCATATTGGAGAAGTGGATGCGAAATTTGAGGTAAGAATCTTGTTAGTTAATTATTTTCCTATTTAAGAAAAGCCTGAGTTTATATCATATATATTTGTTGCTTTTTCTTAAGAAAATTTAGGTTCAATTGATATTTATTCCATGATGTGTGTGTGGATGTGTGTTTCAATTGGTTCATGTTAAGAAAAAATATTGTTATCTTGCTTTATTGTGTGGAATCAATCATTTAGGCTCACAAAATTTCGGTACAATTGTTGTGTGTGTGATTCAATTGGTTCCGGTTAAGAAAAACTATTGTTATCTTTCTTTTGTATGGTATCAATCGTTTAGGCTTACAAAATTAAGGTGCAATTGCAGTGCTTATAATGTCTATGTTCGTTTCAATTGCTTCCAGTTGAGGTGAATAATTATGCAAGTTGATTTATTTTGGTTTGTATGAATTATTTATGGCTCAACGAAATAATATGTGTACGGGGTGAGTTGTTTAGTCCAATTCGATTCCGGATAAGAAACTAAGTGAATTCTGATCTTAGTTTGTCTTATCAAAGTGAGGTTTCGGTTATTCAAGTATAATCGAATGCCTAAACAAGGAATGATAGTTAACTAACTTAGTACTTGTCTTTTTTAAAATTGAAAGGTTTAAGTTTATGGATAATTAGAATCTGATGAGAAGAATGGAGTTTATCTTTATTTTGGTCTTATCGAATTAAGCGGTTGTTTTTTAACAATCGGTTTAGCAAAGGAACTAATATGCTTAGTTGTTTTTGGTTTGCTAAACTAAATTGGAAAAAAAATCGGACAATTGTTTCCTTGGTAACATATCAAAATAAGACTACTTGTAGTTTCAGTTTTGATACTGGTTATCAGAACGTGATGTGTGTAACCCTCGTGCCTAACTCTACAGGTTTGCAAGTCTATTCTGAGATTTGTAAGATTCTTTTCGTGTTGTCCTTTATTTTTTCGTTTGTTTGTCATTTTTGTGACAAAAAGGGGGAGAAACATATGGAGTAAACAAGTGATACTGGCATTGATTTTATATTAATTGGTATCACTAAGGAAAAGAACATTGGTACTTGAATGTTTTATCTAACGAAAAAGTGAAAGCATAGACTAAGGGGAGTAACATGTCATATAGATTGGTATAACAAAGACGTGCGGATTTAATATCTACCCATCTTCCTTAGGGGGAGTATTTGCTTTGTTATTATAATGTCAACAACGACATTTTCAAGGATTAAATGTAAGAAATTTCATTGTGCTGTTGAATCGGGAATCAAGCGGATTGTAATGAATTATTGTAATTGTTTTATCCATATGATGTAAGAGTTTTGTCACTAAAATGACAAAGGGGGGATTATTAGAGCATGGCTCGGTTGAACCCACCAAGAGTTGGTATGTCAAGTTTGGTTGTCATATTTTAGTGAATCAAAACTCATGTTAAGAGTCGCTTGATTATGTACTATAGTTAAACTTCGTATAGGTTAGCTTGAAAGTATAAAGATATGAGACATTACAAGTATTGCGAAGACTTGAAGATGTGAATAAGCAAGGAGCTACAACGACAACAATCATCCTTCCACTTGAGGTTAGTGATATTTGACTTGAACTGTTTCATTCCCTAACTATCTTTCAAGTCGTGCATATTGAAAACATAACTCCGAATCATATTTGAACTCTAGATAGACATAGTATTAAGAAATACAATACGAGGTTTATTGCTTAACCATTAAACTTTGTAGATAAGACATCACCGTAATCAGATTCAGTCACTATTTGAAGTTTTGGTTATTGATGATAAATATGCCATCCCATCTCATATAGCAGTTGATTTATTGTAAATACATTTGTATAAGTAATGAAGCTTATTGTCCGACATAATGAGGCTTCATTGAAGGAATGGAAAGACATGGCCAAAGTTGACAGATGCAACATGCGATGTTGGCATCGATGCATATCCATGGTATTGAGTTAGCCCAAGCTCAAGGATGATGCAAGAGTGAAGTATAAATCAAGAGTTGGTCTATGGCATTAGTTCAAGGTTGGTAAAAGTTTGAACAATGCAAACAAGTTGGTAATGCAAGAGTTGCATTGCTGTTGTCAAACTAATTGGCGAAGTGAAGCATATATGACACATGAGTAACTAGAGTGAGCTTAAGGAGATGGCCTCAATGTTTGAAGCATAAGGATTGTCCGTGCATGAGTTTGGAATGATAAACATGCAGGGCCAAGAGAGCTGAACGCTGGTGCAAGACAAAATCCAGTATGGTACTGCAAGTGTGCAATATGGCTCAAATGAAGGATAGGAGTTGGTTATTGGCCTTGCGAGCATTCCAATGAAGTGAGACAAGATAGAACGGTTATAAAGGAAGTTTATAACCATGTAGAGTGTTCATAACCACCAAGAACAGGTGTGGCATTTGTTGTCTTGACAACACAAAAAGGTGGCAATTGGAAAAGCAAGCTGGCGGTTATGGAAACTACCTGATGGGACACATGGATGTTTCATGCGTGTGCAAGTGTTGTGCATGGTTTTGTCCATTGTAACCACTGTATAAATAGTCCTAAGGAGTGAGAAAATCAGTAGGCTTACATAGGAGAGTTTTGTAGACATGTAGTCTCATACTTGAGAGAATAACGGCATCACCAATAGGGTGATGGCCTGGTTGGTCCATGTGATGGACTGTTTTGTATAATCTTACTTAATGTAATGAAATGGGTTTATTGTGTTAGTTCTTTTTGTTAATTATGTTGCTGATCTTGTGTGAGAAGTGTTGAAGTGCATGGCAGAACCTCTTATGCTTATGGGGGCATAAAGAGTTAGAGAGAAAGAAGATGAAGACTTACATTGTGCAAAGCCTTTAGAATGAAGGCAGATGCATACTTTGGTGCAAGTATGTAAGGCTGAGTACTTGTGGGTGATGTTGAATCACTGAACCACAAAGTATTGCCGGTCATGTCCCATGAAAATTTTAGGCGATTAAATGGGCGTGTGACACTTAACCAGTGTGACAGAATGTTTCTCTCTTGGAAAACGAAGAAAAAAACCCAATTGTAAAGGAAAACATGACCAACTCACCGATCCTCTGTTTTTGCGAAGAATTGCAAGAAAAGGCGAGTCTTAAAAGTTAGTCGTCGATTGTTTTGGAACCGAAAGTAACAAATATTAGTACGACATTGCTCACCAGAGTTAGAGTGATGGAAATGAAAGCTATAAAGAGCAGTTGATGCGTGGCTGCAAAACTCATCTTTGCGCTTGGGGCAATGACGCAGCTTATGAGGTTATAACCGAGGCACGTCAATTGCTGGTTGTAAACTATTTCCAAACCCCCTCCTCAGCCTTGGGTCTCTCAGGGATGTCGAGAATTTCTGGAAGGGCTCTCTCTAATCAAGGGTAAAGCCCTATAAAACTCTAAACCAATAATTTTTTTGAAAGACTCGGCATCTTGCCACTGCAATAGGACATTAAAATCATTCAAAATTCGAGTACTCCTTAACAATTCCTTCCCCAAAGAACAATTCATAGTTGCAGAACTCTGCCAAAATCATCAAATTCGGTCGCTTAAACTGGAAGGGTCGTGGGTACACCTGCACTCCATACATAAGGAGAACGCAATGACTGGGGTTCTGAATCTGATGCGTTGGCCTGGCGCACCCTACAAAAACTAAAAGAAAATATTCGCCTGATTTCACTGTGCGTGCTTACTGCATCTTGCAACTTAAATCTCGAAGGACTTCTCTGTATGTAGTTGGAATCTATTTACAAATCTTGTGTTCAATCACGGAGATAAACTCATTATTTCGATTTTCCGAAGTGCATTGTGTTGGGCTAGTCACTCCTTATTGGGTCCAACAAGTGTGTAGCCCCTTAACCAATTAAGGGAATCAACTATCACATGCCTGTTTTGGTT
Organism: Papaver armeniacum; assembly: GCA_023531295.1. Taxonomy (NCBI): domain Eukaryota; kingdom Viridiplantae; phylum Streptophyta; class Magnoliopsida; order Ranunculales; family Papaveraceae; genus Papaver; species Papaver armeniacum. The sequence continues at coordinate 50,834 of JAJJWW010006143.1, read as the reverse complement.
AAAAGAACCAAAAGGCATCAGGAGACGAGCAACCTTCATTTTCTTTGTTCGTAAAGAAAGAGAAAGAGAGGAAGAAGAGAAAGAGAAAGAGAGTGAGTGAGATAGAGAGATTAAGCCACCAATTTTTGGTGAGATTGAAGTATCTTGAAGAGAAGAAGAAAGGGTTCTTGTTTAAGGATCTATTGGTTGTTGTGGTGAAGATTGATTGATCAATTTCCACATCTCTTCAAAGGGGAAACATCTAGGGTTTGTTCAAACCCTAGTAGTAAGTATCTCATCTCTTGTTATTGTCAAATTGATAGTGTATATTATCTATTTGGTGAATGAATTGTTGATCCATCCTTAGGGGTGAGTGTAATTTAGGAAAATTGGTATCCAAGTGCTATAGGCACCTTGAAGTTGTTGTTATCCCCAAATTGGGAGAATTGTGTGTAACCCATTATTGTTATAGTGGAAGATTTGCCCGTGGTTTTTTACCCTTCACCTTGGAGGGGTTTTTCCACGTAATTGCCGGTGTTGTGTGATTGCTTCTATATTGCGTAGTTTGTGTTATTTCCGCATTTGTATATCATTGCTTGTGTAGGTTTCGTATTGCGCATAGCGGCTCGGATTTCGTAAGCCTCCCCCAACAAGTGGTATCAGAGCTTTTGGGTTGAGCTAATCCTGTGCAATGGCGGAAGCTAGCACTAGTAATAGAATGGTCAATTTGACCGGTGAGAACTTTTTTATATGGAAGGCGAAGATGGAAGACTGGTTATATTGTAAAGATCCTTATGGTCCAATAGAGAGTAAGGGAGTAAAGCCTGAGATGACAAGTGAAGACGATTGGAAAGTTACTAATCGAAAAGCAGTCGGTTTTATTCGTCAGTGGATTGATGATGGTATTTTTCATCATGTGGCTAGTGAGACACTAGCATATTCTTTGTGGACCAAGTTAGAGCAGATATATGATCAGCAGTATCCTTGTGCAAAAGCTCTTCTATTCAAAAGGCTTGGAAAGCTGTGTTACAAGGAAGGAAGTTCAATGGCGCAACATTTAAATGAAATGAAGGGTATTATGAATCAGCTTACATCTATGGAGCTGATAATTCCTGAAGAGATTCAAGCTTATTTGTTGCTAAATACTTTACCAGACAGTTGGGAGCCATTGGGGAATTGTCTCAGTTATTCTGCTCCAGACAGGAAGTTAAACACGACTGTTGCAACAAACAGTTTGCTGAATGAAGAAGTTAGAAAAAGGTCATCGAGACTCATCTCATTCAGAAGCTCTTGTGACAGAAAATCGGGGTAGAAGAAAAGACAGAAGACAAGTTGGCCGTAGCAAGTCAAGGGGTAAATCAAAGTCCAGAAAGGAAGTTGAATGTTGGAACTGTCGTATGAGAGGTCATTATTCAAATGAATGCAGGAAGCCGAAGCAAGAACAGAATAAGGGGAAAGGAAATGATAAGCAAGACGATGGTGTTGCAGCTACTGCAACAAATGGTGATATCATTTTATTCTCAGATTGTAATGATGTTTGTGTGAGTTTTGCAGGTTCTGATTCAGAGTGGATAGTTGATTCAGGTGTATCTTATCATGCTACTCCTCATGAAGATGTATTTACCTCTTACAAGGCTGGTGACTTTGGTTCGGTCAGAATGGGTAACAGTGGTGTTGCAAAGATTGTAGGAATGGGTGATGTGAAGGTTGAGACCAGTGTTGGCTGTACATTGGTTCTCAGAAATGTGCGACATGTACCAGATCTTCGTTTGAATCTAATGTCACCAGGAGTGTTAGATGATGAAGGGTACAACAATCACTTGGGTGATGGAAAATGGAAGCTAAGCAAGGGCTCCATGGTTATTGCAAGAGGCAAGAAGTGTGGCACATTGTACAAAACACAAGTGAAGGTGTTGAAAGGTGAGTTGAATGTTGTTGACAAAGATTCAACCTCCGAGTTATGGCATAAAAGACTTGGTCATCTTAGTGAGAAGGGAATTCAAATCCTCACCAAAAGACAAGTTTTTCCAAATGCCAAAGGTATGCAATTGGGTAAGTGTACTCATTGTTTAGTTGGTAAACAAACTAGAGTTTCTTTTCATAAAGCTTTACCCAAGCGCAATTCTGGTATTATTGATCTTGCTCATTCTGATGTATGTGGACCTTTAAGGGTCAAAACACTTGGTGGTGCTGTTTATTTTGTTACTTTCATAGATGATGCTTCAAGGAAGGTTTGGTCATATGCAATCAAGACCAAAGATGATGTTGTTCTGTGTTCAAGATGTTTCACATCATGGTGGAAAGAAAACAGGTAGAACCTTGAAGTGCCTTCGTTCGACAACGGGGAGAGTACATTGGACCACTTGAAGTGTATTGCAAGAGCATGGGTATACGTCATGAACAATCGATGCATCAAGACTCCACAACATAATGGTGTTGCGAGAGAGGATGAACCGCACTATTCTTGAGAGAATCGGGTGCATGTTATCTCATTCAAGTTGCGAAGCATTTACGGGGTGAAGCAATGAATACTGTTGTGTATTTGATCAATCGATCTCCTTCAAGACCGCTAGAAGGAGAAGTAGCAGAAAAGGTATGGAGAGACAAAGAGCCTACTTATGATCACTTGAGAGTGTTTGGTTGCAGGGCATTTGTTCATATCCCAAAAGATCAGAGATCAAATCTTGATGACAAATCAAAGCAGTGTGTGTTCCTATTCTATGGAACAGAAAAGTTTGGTTACAGATTTTGGGATCCAGTTGAGAAGAAGGTTATCAGAAGTAGGGATGCAGTATTCCTTGAAGACCAGACTATTGAAGACTTTGAGAAGATCGAGATACCAAAGCTTCAAGATAATATGACCTTGGATCCAAATCCAGTTGTTCCTTCTCTTGAACAACATGATGATGATGTTGATGGTAATGGTAATGAAGAAGAATAACACAATCATGAAGATGAAGCTCATGAAGATGTTCCAGTGGGTGATGTTGAGCAAGAAGTGCAACAACAACAACCAGAAGCAGAGTTGAGAAGATCCAGCAGGACCAGATTACCTTCAACAAAGTATACACCACATGAGTACGTGATGCTCACGAGATGCGGGTGAACCCGAGTCTTATGAAGAAGCTCTTAGTGTTCTGAAAGTCAGAAGTGGTTTAAATCCATGAAAGAAGAGGTTGGCTCTTTAGATGAGAATGACACTTTTGATTTGGTTGACAAGCCTGAGAACCAGAAAATTCTGAAGAACAAGTGGGTGTACAGAATCAAGACTGAAGATGGTAACTCACAACCAAGGTACAAAGAACGCTTAGTTGTGAAGGGTTATGAGCAGAGAATGGGTGTTAACTTCGACGAGATTTTCTCACCGGTGGTGAGATTTCCTTCTATTCGGGTTGTCTTGGCAATAGCCGCTAGTTTAGATCTTGAGATAGAACAACTAGATGTCAAGACAGCATTTCTTCACGGTGAGTTGGAGGAAGATGTGTATATGGCACAACCCGAGGGTTTTGAAGTCAAAGGCAAAGAGCACATGGTGTGCAAGCTAAAGAAGAGTCTATATGGTTTGAAGCAAGCTCCAAGAAGATGGTACAAGAAGTTTGAATCGTTCATGAAGGAACATGGGTACAAGAGGACAGCTTTAGATCATTGTGTATTCATTCAAAAATTTGCTGATGGTGATTTTCTTACTCTTTTGCTATATGTTGATGACATGCTTATTGTTGGCAAAGATAAGAAAAAGATTGACAGTTGAAGTCGAGATCGAGCAAGTCTTTTGCTATGAAAGACTTGGGTGCGACAAAGCGTATTCTTGGCATGGAAATCACTCGTGATAGGACAGCGAGGAAGCTGTGGTTTTCACAAGAAAGCTACATTGAGAAGGTGTTGCAAAGATTCAACATGGACAAGGCTGAGCCGGTAAGTTGTCCACTTGCAAACCATTTTAAGTTATCTCGTGATCAATGTCCTGTGAATGATGTTGAGAAACGGAAGATGGAAAAAGTTCCTTATACGTCCGCAGTTGGTAGTTTGATGTATGCAATGGTGTGTACAAGGATGGATATAGCTCATGCAGTTGGAGTGGTAAGCAGATTTCTATCAAATCCAGGTATGGAGCATTGGGAAGCAGTGAAATGGATACTACGGTATTTAAGGGGTACTTCTAATATGTGTTTGTGCTATGGAGGTGACAAGCCAGAGTTAGTTGGTTACACTTGAGATTTGGCAGGTGCTCAAGACAGTCTCAAGTCGACATCGGGTTACTTATTTACCTATGCAGGGGGAGTTGTGTCTTGTCAATCCAAGTTACAAAAATGTGTGGCATTGTCTACTACAGAGGCAGAGTACATTGCGGCTACAGAGAGTTGCAAGGAAATGATATGGATGAAGAGGTTTGTTAGAGAACTCGGTGTGAAGCAACAAAGGTTCATCGTTTCTTGTGACAGACAGTGCCATCCATCTCGGCAAGAATTCGAGTTTTCACTCGAGGTCCAAGCACATCAATATTAGGTATCGGTGGATACAAGAAGTTCTCGGCGAGAAGGTCTTGTATATTGAGAAGATCCATACGAGATGACAACGGTTACGATATGATGACAAAGTCGCTACCAAAATACAAGCATGTGTATTTCTCGGCGGGCGGTTTGGTGGTGACGGGTACCTTGCCATAAGTCGTGAGGGGGAGATTGTTGGGCTGGTCACTCCTTATTGGGTCCAACAAGTGTGTAGCCCCTTAACCAATTAAGGGAATCAACTAGCACATGCCTGTTTTGGTTAAAAGAACCAAAAGGCATCAGGAGACGAGCAACCTTCATTTTCTTTGTCGTGAAGAAAGAGAAAGAGAGGAAGAAGAGAAAGAGAGTGAGTGAGATAGAGAGATTAAGCCACCAATTTTTGGTGAGATTGAAGTATCTTGAAGAGAAGAAGAAAGGGTTCTTGTTTAAGGATCTATTGGTTGTTGTGGTGAAGATTGATTGATCAATTTCCACATCTCTTCAAAGGGGAAAAATCTAGGGTTTGTTCAAACCCTAGTAGTAAGTATCTCATCTCTTGCTATTGTCAAATTGATAGTGTATATTATCTATTTGGTGAATGAATTGTTGATCCATCCTTAGGGGTGAGTGTAATTTAGGCAAATTGGTATCCAAGTGCTATAGGCACCTTGAAGTTGTTGTTATCCCCAAATTGGGAGAATTGTGTGTAACCCATTATTGTTATAGTGGAAGATTTTCCCGTGGTTTTTTACCCTTCACCTTGGAGGGGTTTTTCCACGTAATTGCCGGTGTTGTGTGATTGCTTCTATATTGCGTAGTTTGTGTTATTTCCGCATTTGTATATCATTGCTTGTGTAGGTTTCGTATTGCGCATAGCGGCTCGGATTTCGTAAGCCTCCCCCAACACATTGGAGGTCCTAGTTAAGGACATGATCATGTTCAGTATCAATATCAAGGTTCTGGTGCTTTGCTATCAATAGATCAATGGATTTTCAAGGGCTTTGGATTTCTACTCCCTCCGAATAGGCTGGAAAAATTAAGAAAATTAAGATACAATCATTGATTTTACTTGTCAATAAAAGAAGTGAAGTGAAATGGTCCCCATGACACTTTGAAAAAGGCTTTGGTCATCAAAAGAAGTTAAGAGAAAAGTGGTCCCACAAAAGTAAAGTAACATTTGACTTTCCCAATTAGTAAACCAGCCTATTTTTTGAAATATTTATTTATAGAAACCTTTATTTAAGAACGGAGGGAGTACCTTAGTACCCAAATCACATATGGTTCAAAGCACTCACCTTCGCCATCGTTAACTTGGTATATATTGTTGTTAGTAGTGAAGCCTTTGTAAGCAAAATCTAGGCTATTACTAGACGTCTAGATTTTGACAAGAATTTGATGCAGTATAACTCAAACCCAACGTTGACAGCCCTTAGTCTCGAGGTACTTATAGTCCCTTATCGCTTAACTAGACAGAAATTTACCGTTTAAATACCACTTGCGACTGATGAATTATCGAGCAATGATATGACGAGCACGATGTGGATAGGGATCCCATAATTTTCATCATCAGATCTTTTTTTTTCTGAAGTTGAAAAAATCGTGCTAATATGAGATCTTTTTTTGTTCTTCCCATTTTTAGTCATGTCTTCATTGTCCTGAGTTATTCATTTTTAGTCTTCATTTTCCGGAGTGAAGGCGCATGTTTATCTTTGAGAATCTATTTCTATCTTACAAACAGGATGCGAACACCATTTTCTATCTTGCAAACAGCATCTCGTATACAATTTTTGTTTAATTGTATATAGTGTGCCAACTTAGTGCAAGGCAACAATAAAGCATAATGTTTAGCATCTCGGTTATCAAACAACCAAGAAAACGTCTACTGAAAAAAAAAAAAAAAAAAAAAAAAAAAAGACTAAATGGTTAGCATCTCTGTCACTAAAAAACTTAAGCAGAATGTTTAAGATTTGGCAGAACTTATCAAAGTCAACCATTCCATTGAACCGCCAATGGAATGGTTTGGTAATTGGGAAAAATATCGTTTAGTCCTTTTATGCCTGGGCCCATATCTGTTTAGTCCTGTCAGAAAAAAAAATTAACTTTTGGTCCACAATTAAAAAAAAATACGAAACAGACAGAAATACCCTTACTCACGTCGAGACAAAATTAGCTTTTGGTCCATATTATAATTACACGTGTCACCCGGTCCCACCGTAACTGCCACACACAATAACCTAAAAACGCGTTATCCTTCTCTCTCTTTCATTTTTCATCTTCTCTCTTTCAGTTTCTTGCAGAGAAACTGAATCGTCCGCCATTTTCACTGCTTCAAGATCCATTTCCCAGAAACTGATTATCCTTTCTTCAAGATCCATTTTCTGAAAACTAATCCTTATCTACCTTCAACAGTAAATCATTCTTGTTCAAATCATCCTAAATCAACAGTAAAACAGTAGAAAAAAAACCCCCAAATCGAAAACCCTAAATGAGGAAATCGAAGGGAAATAGCAAACAAGTAGTAGAATCATCTTCTGACGATGAAGTTGAAGCAGTTGAAGAAACAAGCACCCAGTTAGTTGAGTTTGTAAATGAAGTAAATGAAGTTGAAGCAGAACCTTCAAAGAAAACCAAACGAAAGAAATCGTCGAAAGGTACCAAAAAACCCTAATTCGAAGTACTAAAAGTTTCTTTTTCGATTTTTATTTTTTCCTGCAACTTTATAATATTTTTCTTTAAAATCGCATGAATGTTCCTTCTTCGTTGTCTCCTGCTCTTTATGTCATATATAATGGACTTCATTCCAGGAATGAAGTGTAGAAAAAGTCTGTGCTTCATGTCATAGAATGGACTTCATTCCTGGAATGAAGTGCAGAAAAATTCCTGCTCTTCATGTCATATAGAATGGACTTCATTCCTGGAATGAAGTGCAGAAAAATTCCTGCTCTTCATGTCATATAGAATGGAAATTCATTCAACGAATGAAGTGCAGAAAAATTCCTGCTCTTCATGTCATATAGAATGGAATTCATTCCATGAATGAAGTGCAGAAAAATTCCTGCTCTTCATGTCGTAGAATGGAATTCATTCCAGGAATGAAGTGCAGAATAATTCCTGCTCTTCATGTCGTAGAATGGACTTCATTCCTGGAATGAAGTGCAGAAAAATTCCTGTTCTTCATGTCGTAGAATGGACTTCATTCCTGGAATAAAGTGTCGAAATTTTTTTACACTTCATGTCATATAATTGACTTCATTCCAGGAATGAAGTCTATAAAATTTCTGCGCTTCCTGTCATATAATGGACTTCATTCTGTAGGATGAAGTGTGGTATTTTTACCTTCAAGCAATACTTTATAACGGCTGATTTTTTGTGAAAAGTGATCATTAATATTTTATTTTTTTTCATTTAAAAAAATGTAGATAAGAAGAATCCTAAGTGTAGTTATGCTGGAGCCATTACACTTGTTCAAAAGATTAAAGCACTAACTGGTGAAGAAGCTTTGAATGAAGAACAGAGAAATGCTTTGTATAGGAGTCCATTGGGTAACGTAGCTAAAGTGTTTCTGGAAGAGACCATTATTGCTACTACATGGACTAAGTCTCTACCTGCTATACAAATTATATGCGACACACATCAATTTATTACTAATTCAAATGATCATGTGTTCGTTTTCAAAGTAAGAAAAAAAAATATGTTCTAAGATAGTCACCTGAAGAATTGTCAATAATGTTTGGAATACCATGCATCCAAGGAGGTGGAATAGAAGAAACTTTTTTGGACTTAAAAAACATGACATACTACACTTGTGGAAGATTTTGGAAAACCTACCAATTTGAAACAACAAAAAAGAAACCTTATGATATGAAGAATACAGAACTTAAGGATAAAATCATTGAGTTGATTAAGGTTAAAGGACCTGTTGAAGATCTTGTAAAAATGTTCGAACTTTTTCTCTTGTCTACCATGTTTGTTACTACTGGTGATGGAGGTTCCATACACGCCAGGTACCTAGCTTGCCTAGAGTCGATAGATAGAGTGTCTTTGCCGCATCTCATTCATAGGCATTTGATGGAAAGCTTGAGAAGAGGTTCTTCAGAAGGATGTTACCTTTACTTGTTGGTGAGAGGAAAACTGTTAGATACTCATATATTTATTTTGCAACTTCATTTGTATATTTATTCATTTTAGCAGTTCGTTCCAAAAACTATTGACAACTGACTAATGTTGTTCTTATTTTTACAGCCTTGGTTTGCTGAGCATACAAAGAAAGTAGAACCCAAGTGGAGGGTGCGTAATTTAATAGGAGGCCCAAGGTTTGCAAGGTGGAACATTGAGAACCTTTGCAATCACATAGAAATGAATGTTGAAGATTTTGGAGAGGTAAAAATCTAGATTAAGATATTAGTGTTATAATGCTTTTGTTAATTCATTCCAGCAAAAAAATTTGGACTTCATTCCAGAGTGGGCTTCATTCTAGGAATGAAGTCTATAAACAAGAAGGAAATTTGGTAATTATTTGAATTTTGTATGTGCAGCTATCTGAAAAATTCTTGGAAGAATATACTGAGGCAGAAAATAGGCTACTGCAACAAGAAAATCCCAAGACAAGAGCTGAGTTGCTCGAGGAAGAGTTCAATCTCATGACCGGTCAAATTGAAAGTCTGAAAGCTGCACATGCTGGTGAGATGGATAACCTGAAAGCTAAGCATACTCAAGAGATCAAAGAGTTGACAACAAAGCATTCACATGAGATGGGGAATCTGTTGTTGAAGCAGCAAGAACTTGAGCACTCACTTGCAGAAGCAACAACTTCAAAGACACTTTTTGATAGAAAGATGGAATCACTTGTAGAACACTTTTCTTCTAAGCAAGCTGAGGTTGATGAATTGCTAGCTAACGGTGGAAATGTGGCGAAATTCATGGCAGAACAAGCTTGTGAATACTTGCGTACCATTTTCCATGATGAGTATAAGAGTTCTCTGTTAAGTGATGAAATAAACAATATACTGGATGAAGGGATGGAAGGGATGCAATCTGGTGGAATGAATGAAAATGCTGTCATGGATGAAGGAACACAAGAAGTACCAGGTCCTGCTAATGTCTTTCCCGTCTTAAATGTTGAGAATCCTTCTACTGAAGTTGATACACTTGACAACCAGGAAAAGCTGCTTGATACAATGGCTGAAGAAGAACTACCTTCATTTACAACAGACATTGATGGAGTTCCCTTAAGCATGGATGAATGTTTGAACCTAGGTAAATATTCCAACTATTCTTTTTTTTTTTTTAAATGTTCCATTCTGCTTAAAGGAATAATGGAATTCATTCCAGGAATGAAGTCTGCAGAATGAAGTGCATGTTATATAATGAATTGACTTCATTCCTGGAATGAAGTCTAGAAATGAAGTCTGCAGAATGGACTTCATTCCAGGAATGAAGTCTGCAGAATGAAGTCCATTTGCTGCAGTAAAATAGAATTTGTTGGAGTTCATTATCTGGATACAGTATAGATGTTAGGGGTTCATTCTCAGGGGTGAACTCTGACTTTTGAATTATTTTTTTAGCATTATTGAACTGTTTTTAATTTATGTTCTTTGAATTATTTTTAGCATCAAGAAACAGAGATGACGTGTTTGTAAATGAAGAGCATGTGAGTCTGCAGCTTATTGATGAGAAGAATGAGAAGAACAAAGAATTGGATGATGAAGAAGCTAGCACCATCATCAAAACTACAGTAGCTCAAATTAACTGTAGTCCTCCTACTTTCTCACTTGGAATGACACAGACAGATGTTGAGCCAACAAAAACCATTGATGAAGAAGTTGGTGAGCCAGCAAACAACATGGAGACAGTGTCACAGATAGTTGCAGATTTGAATGCATATGGTCTTGGATCTTCTTCCACCAATTAAAGTGGTTGAAACACACAAGATGACTACAAGGAGCAAAAAACCAACAACTGTGCTTGGAAAAGAGTACATCAGTGGATCAGACTACAGTGAATCGAAGCTGAAGTTCAGATTGAAACTGCAAAGGAATGAAAAACTAGGTGAGGCTGAGCACGCTGAGAAGAATGAACCACAGGAGAAGAAGAGAAAGAATGTACCTGCTGAGCAGGTGAAGAAGAATGTTGTTACAAAGAGTCCTCCTAAAGCTGCTGACCAGGAGAAGAAGAGAAAGAATGTACCTGCTGTAGAGAAGCAAAATCAAAGAGCTGTAGCAAGCAAAAAGAGAAAGGTGAATGAACTAGAAGATCCTCCTACAGAGAAGACAGAGCAACAACAACAGATGAGACGATACATGCCCATTGTTCCAAATATGGGGGACCTGAAAAAGTCTCCATTCTTCTCCGCATTGGACAAAGATCAGAAAAAATTGTTGGGTACCTTCTACAAACACGCTATGCAAAGGTATAAAATGAAAAATCCATCCATTTATTTTGAGGTTTTTGTTTATATTAAAAAATGAATTGTAGTAATGTTGATTCTTTTTTTTATCCTCCTGCAGTCAAGCAGCTTGGCGTGTAGATGATGCAGCTAACAAGGCTCAGTTTGGTCTCCAAGGAGAACACATTAATGATCTAATGTTCAACAAAGACCTGGATGTCATAATTCTTTTCTACTACTGCTACAAGAGAAAGATGGCAGCACAAAGGCAGAGAGCAGACATGGATAGTGAAGATAGCCAAGATCCACTGAAATACATCCACTTTGAGATTATGGCACCTACTGCATTTGTAAGTTCTTACTTCCGGAACTGTAGTCCATTATATAATGTACTTCATTCCTGGAATGAAGTCTTGGAAAACTTTTATAGTTCATACCACATTGCCTCCATATAATGTAGGAAAAACCTAGGATTGGAATGAAGTATATAGAATGTAGTGGCAACTCTAGTATGTATACGTAAACTTCCGGAAATTTGGTGGCAACTCTACTCTATAGAATGTACTTCATTCCAGGAATGAAGTCTATGAAAACTTCCATTGTTCATACAACATTGCAGATATTCTAGGGAAACTTCTACAGTTCATACAGTGATGTAAAAAAAGCAAAAACATGTGATCCATTTATTATTCAGCAGTTCAATTTTATGTTGAAAACTACTTTGTTATTCAGACTAGCCATAACCTTCTGATCAGCGGTTCAATTTTATGATGAAAACTACTTTATGATGAAAACTACTTTCTTTATGGTATTGTGAATTTGAAAATTTGTATATATCTTTGCAGACATATTTCCATGAGAAGTTAGTGGATAATAGGAAATTTGAGATTGATGACTTCATAGCAGATATGCCTGCCAAGACTCAGAAGATAATCATTCCAATGAACCTCCCTGGTGAAGGCAAATCTAATGAGTCTATGGGTTTACACTGGCACCTGCTTGTTTACGACATCGGAGACTATCAGTGGGAGCATTACAACTCAATCAAAAAAGGAGAAATTGGAGAAAGATATTCAACAAATGCAAGAAGAATGGCAACCTACTGCAAACCACATATTGATAAATGGCTGGTGAAACATGGTCAACCAAGAGGCAAAGACTTGGCCATTGAGCAAATGAAGGTACCTGATCAGGGAGCACATCCAGATTGCCTTCTCAATACATGTTATTGGATAAAGCGAAGTTGCAAGCCTTTGGTCCTGAAATCTCAACATCTGGTTCCGAAAAATGAAATGATAAAAAAGATGCAGCAGTGGAGATAAAGAATGGCGTGCAAGCTTCTAGATGACAAGAAAGATGGAGTAAGTTGGGGTGAAACAACTAATGAAGAATTTCTTAACAATAGGCTGATTGAAGATGGTTGCATAAACTGAAATGATTACTGAAGCATAAAACTTCTACTTAACTTCTTAGCTTCTCTAATGTGATATATAATATGATCTACTTACTCTTTTAACTATAGTAGATTACACAGTAGATTACTGAAAAAACAGAAAACTTTTCTGAAATATGGTATTTTGAACATTAGATTAGTTTCTAATGTAATTGATACTCTATTATGTTTTATATTTTCATCTTTAATCTATCAATGTTCTGCCTTATCTGTTGTCTTACTTCATTTTTGGAATGAAGCCTTAAGAAATTTCTAGTCCATGTTATAGAAAAACTTCACTAGTCTGCAGTCCATGTTATATAAATGGACTACATTCCTGGAATGAAGTCTTCAGAATGCACTTCATTCCTGGAATGAAGTCTTCAGAATAGACTTCATTCCTGGAATTAAGCATAGAAAAACTTCACCAGTCTGCAGTCCATGTCATATAAATGGACTTCATTCCTGGAATGAAGCATAGAAAAACTTCACCAGTCTGCAGTCCATGTCATATAATGTTCTTCATTCCTAGAATGAAGTCTAAGAAAACAAAGTTGTTCACACAAAAAAACAGTGCATATCCAAGAACATAACAAACTGAAAAAACACCAATCCATAAACAAAGAACAGAACAAACTGAAAACAGTGCATATTCCAGAACATAACAAAACTAAAAAACACCAAAAAATAAGAAACTAATAAGCCTAGAAAAACACCAGTTCAAAAACTAATAAGTGCACACTACTCCAGCATTAATACACGACAAGTAACTTTGTTGTGGTTTCCAATCTTCTTGCAATTGGAGAACTTCATAGGCCTCCTTTCCTTCTCATAAGCACTGCGAATACGCTTCTTTGGCGGTCTCCCTGGAGATGTCCTTGGAACACTAGGAAGGACTCTATCTTCAGGTTGATACACCTCTGGCCTATCGTAGTTGGGAATTGGACGAATTGCAGGAGCATAAGTGTTGCGGAAGTGGTTTGAACCAAAATACGGCTGAATAAACATCAACATATTAATACCACTCATAGAAATAGTAGCAGTGGCATGAGCACAAGGGAAACCAAACACCTTCCATCTTTGGCAAGTGCACGTCATCTTCATCAGATCAACCGCATGAGAGCTGGGAGAGTGAACCTCATATATACCATTACCTGACTCAGTAACATTCCATGGACGACCTATATCGACATGCGACTTCAGTAAAGCTTTATAGATGGGAGTCAAACTATCCTGATAATCTCTACCAAGCTCATGCCTTTTTGAACTCATCCTCATAATCTTTATCCTGATCTCATCAACAAGAGCAGCTGCAGGCAAATCCCTTTCATAGAGAATCCATTTATTGAAAAACTCTGCAATACTTGATGAGTGAGTGCCATACCTACATCCTACGAAGAAAGCATTTGCCCAGTGCCTAGGATCAATATTTCTGATGTACTTAGCAACCCAGTCACATCCTATGGTGGACATTTCATTCAGAGCAGATTCATATTTGGCAACGCTGTAGCAGTATGCAGCTTTATGGAACAAATCAATAACTTGTTTATACTTCTCATGGGATTTCTTGATAGGGAGGTTATTCTTCAAATGATAGAAACAGTAACTATGAAAAGAGTTGGGAAAATACTTGGGAATACTTTGTTTCAATCCTTCATGACGATCAGTGATAAACGTTATAGGACGAGGATCAACACAATGCTGCAAGTTTTCCATGAACCAATCCCAACCATCGATGTCTTCAGAAGGAACTAAAGCAAACGCAAAAGGGAAGAAACCTACATAAATGAAAGAAAAACAAATAGAACCAAAAAGTGTCAGTTCAAAAAAACTTTCATATACTTCATTCCTAGAATGATATCCATTCTATAACATGAACTGTTGAATCAATATCAATAACATTTATAGGCTTCATTCCAGGAATGATATCCATTCCTAGAAGTCCATTTATAGGCTTCATTCCAGGAATGAAGTCCATTTCTGAATGAAAATGGACTGTAGAAAACTAATCAAAAAGAAAATAATTAGTTATCCAGAAAAAGTACCTTGGTTCCCATTAACACCAGTGGCAGCCATCAATGTTCCCTTGAATCTCCCATTGAGAAATATTGCATCACAGTAAAGCATAGGACGAATGAACTGGTATCCTTCCTTACATGCAGCAAAACATATGAAAATCCTTTGAAAACGTTTAGTCTCTTTATCATATTCAAAATTAATATAGCTGTCAGGATTGGTAGCCCTTATTGCTTCAACATACCAAACAAGATCTGTATAACTTTTTACATCATCGCCATATATCTCTTCCTTAGATGCTTCCTTCCCTTTATATGCATGGTGGTACTTTATGTTAATACCATAACAACTCTTCACTTGAGCAATCATATCCTTAGGCCTTAAAGACGGGTTAGACTGTATTTGATCCTTGAACAAATGCTTTATCAATTTCTTCTTCACAGGTGGTACCTTCAGATTGTAAGCACCACCACATTTATGCTCTCCGTTAAATTCCTTGATAGCAAATACACTTTTTTGGGTATCAATTGGAATACAATGCAGATACCAAGGACACTTTACTGCATCCCTACCACACTTTGCTGTGAACCTAAGTCTATCATTCTTAATCTTTGCAACTGTATAACTAGACTTGCTGCAATATTTGTTAACAGCTAACCGAACCTCATCAACACCACCATGAAAAACTTGACCAACACCTTTAAAAATATCCTCCCACCCTGCAGATAAAAGAGGTTTTAATTCCTCATGACCTTCTGTCAAGTATTTGATCTTTGAAGTCTCAGTGAAGCCACTAGATTCATCGTCACTGTGTGTAGAAATACAAGATGAAGAGGTAGAAGCACCACCATTAGAAGCCTCCTCAACATACAAATTAAAGCTTGGCAATTCCTTTGAAGTAGTAACAGCAATTAGTCCTTGAAGAGAATAATCACAATTGATGACAGCGTTATCAGAACCTTCACCATCCCTGAATATTATGCTCCGAGGAGTCGAGTTTCTCCAATAATCACAAACTTGTATTTTGAGGTCACGCACCATAGTATCTAAAGAAACTTCCAATGGAAAACTCTTCGCTTTGTAGTACACAACTGCATAACAACTTGAGAGAGCCATACTAAATCTGAAAAATGAAATAACTTCATTCAATAACATTATAACAACCAAATAAAGCAGCAAAAAGTACTTCTTCCTTGACAAAAAATAAAGTTCACTAATGGATAGAGTTAATTCTTGGAATGAAGTCCATTCTGCAGACTTCATTCCTGGAATGAAGAACATTCTTGACACTAATAGCTTATTCCTTGACAAAAGAAAGAGTTCATTCCTGGAATGAAGTCCATTCTGAAGACTTCATTCCAGGAATGAAGTCCATTATTAACACAAATGACTTCATTCATTAACACTAATAGCTTCTTCCTTGGCAAAAAAAAGAGTTCATTCCTGGAATGAAGTCCATTCTGAAGACTTCATTCCAGGAATGAAGTCCATTCTTAACACAAATGACTTCATTCATTAACGCTAATATAGCTTCTTCCTTGACAAAAGAAGGAGTTCATTCTTGGAATGAAGCCGTAACAACAAACTAATCAAAGAAAAACTTAGCTGATCTATAAAATTAATTCAAATCAATGAAAGGATTGCATGAAAACTTACCAGCACCAGGAAGAATTCAGGTCAGAAGCAAAAAAATACCAAATATCTGAATCTCCGTAATCAATGAAAGGATCGCTCCAAATCTCCGTAATCAAATCAATATATGAATCAAATAAAATCTCCGTAAACAAGCCTCGGATCAACCTCCGTAATCAAAAATAAAATCTCTGAATCAACCTCCGTAAACAAAACAACTTCCGTAATCAAAATCAAATCAATCTATGAAATCTCTGGAAAGCCTCAAATCTTGAAAATCAAATCAACATCCGTGATCAAATTAGCTCCGAAATCAAATCAATCTTCATAACCAAGTTAATCTTCTGTAAATCGACTAGATCTTGGTATCAAGAACGAAAACTCGAAAGATTTCGTAAACCCTAGAAAAAAAATCTCTGCAGCAACAGAAGAACTTCGATAGGAGAGAGAAGATAATAACTGAAACCGTCAGGTTTTCTGTTTATATATGTCGGTAAAAAGGACCAAATAATAAAAATTTAGGACCAAAAGATAAATTGAGCACGTGCGGGGGTGTTTTGGTACCATAAAAAATAAATTCCGTGTGGGTGGACAAATACCCTAGGACCAAAAGATTATTTTTAGGACCAAACTATAATTTATTTATCCAAAAAGGACCAAACAAACAATTGACTAGGTCAATTGGACTAGACTGATCCTTATATTTTATTATTAGGACTATATGGTATTTCTAATTTGGTAATTAGTGGAGAACATACAAAACCGATCAAGGACAAAATCCGAGAAGGAACCAAATCAGTGTTCAAAATATAGAAGCTGAAAGGAAAAGTCCAATGACTGGGCTGTCTCTAGCTGACTTTGGCAAACCATTAAATCGAAACTGTTAGGCCTCCAAGGCATATGCTCAGTTAGAGCCATGCTCTCATAGATCCTGCTTTGAGAATTTTTGGACTCAGCAAAAAAGGAAGATTAAATAAAATGTGTAAGCACATTATCACATGAGCCGAACTTTCATTTCAGGTACCAAAAATCACTTTTGACATACTTATGCAATTGGATTTCAAATAAGACTAGTAATCAGAAGCCGACAAGCTCTCTCTACGGGTATACCTTGATGCTCGGACTGGCAACTTGGGTGGAGGATAAGTCCTACATAGAGTGAGAACCAAATGAAAACTGAATCCTTTTACAGGCAAGGAAAACCCAGAGCAGTTGTTTCTTCATTATCGTATTCTAAAGACAAATACTTGTATACAAACCCAATTTGGGGATTAGAGATTTGACTACTTAAACTACAGTATTTGATTAGCTAGTTTATTTAGAAAAATTTGGTATGACCATTATCAGTTTGATTTTACAGCAGTGAATTAGTGCATCGGAGAGTTTCCCAAAGTCAAATTGAACATTCTCCTTAGAATCCGAGTCCGTGTCTATTCTGTGATTAGTTGCTTGTCTTTCCATCATTTCTAGCGTTTTGCTAGACGAGTGAACACTAGGTAGCGTGTCTTAAAATCATGCTTCCCTTAACAACAATGATGATAATCTCATCAACCACCTCTGGCTAACGGATTGCAAACTTCTATAACATTACATTACTTAATTAGATCTTAAAAGCCAGATGTTTCTCAAGATATAATGCTTGAGCTCATGATTTTAGTAACTCGTTCCTGTCCAAACTGCAGCTTCTTAAGCTAATTAAAGAGTGCTAGGCTGCTTTTGGAAGAACTCGGGCTAATAATTCAGTTTTCCAGCTAAGTGTTACACATTTTCATTGTTTATGGTCCTTTAAGCACAATCGCAACCCAAAGAAGTGGGGTTCCAGTCACAAGAACTGAGCTTATTCAGCAACAACCACAAGTCCCACACCTAAACAACCAGATTCAATTTCCTTCCAAAGAAAAATCTTTAAAGAGAGTATCCCAAACAGATTCTCCCCAAATTTCAGCATCTATCGATCTTTTAGTCTGTATCAAAGCCTACTGATTATGAACTCCCAAAAGTCGGAAAGAAAACATCATGTGTGCTCTAATTGGCTAGTTTTCTATCATCGTCACTATCAAGCCACGGGAAGAAAATCACTTGGTTTCCTCAACCAGCAAAATGTTTTCTTATCCATCGACCATTGTCTTAAGTTGTTGATAAGAAAATAGTCGTATTCAGCAAATTTTCTTATTTAGTTGTCCCTTGGTTCAATCAAGTGTTTAGGCCGTTGTCAAGTGTCTACTTGCAGAAATACTCTTTTCTATATTATTTAGAGTTTTACGACTCAGGTTCCCCTTTCATCTGGAATTGGTATCTTTTTGTACTACCTTGTTTGACTGGTATCCTGGATTGTCTCCTTAGACATCACCGTACCTGTGCAGGTTTATTGCATGTAGAGTATAGGTTAGAATACATATCATAATGTCTAGTTGATACGTAGCTGACTTGTTTCTATAATCAGGAACTTTACCAGCATCACAACCAAAAACTGGTGATGTTGATTGGCTTAAAATTACCATTGCCCAATTTGAATTGTTCGCGTCTACTGTAATCACTTTTGTTGCTCATTTCACTCTTCCAATTGCAAATAATCTCGAGCTGCGGGCTTTTTCACTTTAACTGAACAAAGGATAATTTCCAGAGGTTTGCTCGATCTTGAAATGGTAAAAGTATTCAACTTCTTCCATTTATGAGTTCATTGAATTGTGTCGACAAGACGAGCACTATTCAAACTTAGATCACCACTTATAAGTGCTTATTCTAGTTTGTAGACTAGGGTTGTCTTGCCAAAATATACATCAACTAATTTAGATTATTTTCGATCGAGCTCGTTGCCATGTTCTTAATCCTCGTCTGACCTGTAGGCTTATTTACAGGCATAGTCCTCCATAGACACTATAAAAAAAGAAGCCAGAAATTCCCACCACGGTAGCTTGCTAGCTAGGGGTGGCACTACTGCAAAAGCCTGGTATGCTACACCAACCTGGAAACTGAAGACAACATGTGATTGGATTTTGGCAAACCATAACATCGGTTGTTTCTCTTTTGGCAACCTGCCACAAGTATCTATCTTCCCTGACCAGGTCTGCAGGTGTTGCCCAGGGGAAAATGGTTGGACCCCATAAATCTCGTACGAATAATTATAATTATGAAAATTCAAAGCTCTGTAAACAATTTAGTAACTAGTTCATCTCAACTTGCAGTTTCTCAACTAGTTCATCTCAAAGTGACACCTTATTACCTCCAATTGTAACTAGTTCAGCTTAAGTTGCCGTTTCAAATTTACGAGATGGAACTTTCTTGTCTTTGCACTCAAAGTGGCAATAAGGCAACTAAAGAGCTAATATCCAAGGCGCGTCAATTGCTGGTTGAAAACTAACTCCGAACCACCACCACCACCCACCCACCCCACCCTGGTTGAAAACTAACTCCGAACCACCACCGCCACCCCCCGGACCCCATAAATCTCCGAATAATTATAATTATGAAAATTCAAAGCTCTGTAAACAATTTAGTAACTAGTTCATCTCAACTTGCAGTTTCTCAACTAGTTCATCTCAAAGTGACACCTTATTACCTCCAATTGTAACTAGTTCAGCTTAAGTTGCCGTTTCAAATTTACGAGATGGAACTTTCTTGTCTTTGCACTCAAAGTGGCAATAAGGCAACTAAAGAGCTAATATCCAAGGCCCAATTGCTGGTTGAAAACTAACTCCGAACCACCACCACCACCCACCCACCCCACCCTGGTTGAAAACTAACTCCGAACCACCACCGCCCCCCCCCCGGACCCCATAAATCTCGTACGAATAATTATAATTATGAAAATTCAAAGCTCTGTAAACAATTTAGTAACTAGTTCATCTCAACTTGCAGTTTCTCAACTAGTTCATCTCAAAGTGACACCTTATTACCTCCAATTGTAACTAGTTCAGCTTAAGTTGCCGTTTCAAATTTACGAGATGGAACTTTCTTGTCTTTGCACTCAAAGTGGCAATAAGGCAACTAAAGAGCTAATATCCAAGGCGCGTCAATTGCTGGTTGAAAACTAACTCCGAACCACCACCACCACCCACCCACCCCCCCACCCTGGTTGAAAACCACCCCCACCCCCCACACCCCCCACCCCCACCCCCCCCCCCCCGGTCTCCCAAGGGAATATCCAAGCCAATTATTCTGCTCTATGTAAACTGAAATTCTCCTATCACCACGGACTGTCCCAAGAAAACTCAACTTTCCGCGAACTTAAGATTTCGTCCGACTCCCACATATATAGACCGGTTAAAGCAGAGGAATTGAAACAAGACGTACGGTACAAATAGAGAAGTTGGATATGAGATTAGGCGTACCTTTCTCGGCCATTTGGCCAAGATCAAGTGTAGCATCTGGTTCTCATCTGTTTAACCTTTCATATCAATTTTGATCGAACCATGAGTTAAACTCTGCCAAATCCAGCTAGAATGTTGTGTTGGAGGGGGAGGTTCATGCTTTAAATAATGATATGGAAAGTATTTACTCTTTAAGATCTTAAACCAAAGTTCAGTCTGACAGTGAATAAGATTCCATGAAAATTTAGCTAACATAGCCGAGTTGTAGTGTGTTAGCTGTTTTAGACCTAAACCTCCTTGTCTTCTAGGTACTCTCATTTCGTTCCAACAGTTTCTTTGGAGTTGATCCATATGATTAATTGTTGTGCCAGAGATTTTAAAAAGTTACATCGCTGTGCTTAAAACAGAGTTCAATTGGGTAATCTTACCAGCTTGATTGGTCAGTTTGCTACTTGAAATTTAAAGTTCATATTATCTATTACTAGCAAAGGTGCACGCGCGATGCGAGTGCTGTTCCGTTTCAACACCCGCAAAACATATCGTGTTGATACAGAACTACTAATCACGGCTAGTCCCGCTCCCGCATCAACATTATTTACTGGAGTTGCACAATTTTGGACAAACAATCTCAGAATCTATAAAAGCCAAATAGTGAGCAACTCATTCCTCTATTTCAGATATTGGTCCACTATTAACTACAACGTTAGACTTTCAGAAAAACCCCTCAAACGACAGAAATTACAGCTGAATTTTGGAGAGCAATTCATATTCCTTTTGCGGATTTCCACCTGTTCCAGAGAATGAAGCAGAGACAGATAAAGATCACAAAATAAGACAACAAAAAAAAGAACACATAGGAAACGCGATAAACAGATCAAGAAGATTCATTAAAAAGGGCAAAGATCCGGGTCCAGAAATTCGTACTTACTTGAGCCTGAACATGTTGGTATTTAAACTTAAATATCAGCATGGACTGTCGTTAAGAGAGCAGCACTTGTGACAAACTTTACATAAAGACATCTCAGGTGGAAGAGAAGGCTGCCGGCGGTTTTCTCAACTTTTTAGATACCCTTTCCAGTGCACCAATGAAATAATCTAGCTTTTCTTGGAGTTGATCAAACACTTCTGAATTTCTTCTCTTTTTCATACAAAGCAAAATCAAGTATATTATGCTTAACAAAAAGGGTGCAACCCTGACCTAGAAATATCAAATTCAGTTACTGGCAAAAATACTGACTCTTATCTGGGCTTGATCTTAATATAAGTAGTGTACAGGCTATCGATTCAACAATTCTCCAAATGGGGCGAATGCAAGTTCACTGAAGCTATCGAGCATGAAGAAAATATACTCATGAACAAAACAAAAGGTTAAAAGAGATTATGCACAGTAGTTATCAAGCATGAGACAACAATTTTTAAAAGCATCACATGTGCTAGTCTCACACACATCAAAGAAGAAATAAGGCTATGTGATTGACGCCACAAATTTCCTTTAGATACAAACATGATTTACAGTTCCAAGGCGTCATTTTGAAGCAACTAAATGCAGAAGTCAAGAAAATTAAGTTATACCATCCATTCGTATTAAGGCTTGTGTGATACAACCTATAGGTCAATTGACCTTAACAGCACTAAATGGTGTATGACTGGTTGATATTTAACTTACAAAAAGGTGTGATTTACTCAAGAACCCAGTGATCTTCACCTCCCATATTTCCTCCAACCGTGCTTCATCGTCCTCCCACACAGATAAGCCTACAACAAAGAGATAATTGACTTTAATAAAAATATCTCAAACATTTTTGTACTAAATGATTATATATATCACATCACTTACTATTTGTTCCTGCTTCATGGTCTTGCGACCGAACTTGAGTGGCGCTAGGAAGTTGTTCGCTTGTTTCTGCTATGAGGTAATCTTTGCTTCCACATCTAATTCTTGTTTTTCGTCTCTCGGTTTCATTTAAGGTCATTGAATCTCGTCTTTCTTTGTATAAAACACGGCGATTTTGTAAGCGAGCATCTCTTTGTTGTGCATTCTCTTGACTTCGGCATTGCCGTTCAGTTTCTTTTCCAGCCTCAGCTAGCTCTTGAAGCTCAATACTTCGTGGACTTGTACGTGGCTTCAAATCCAAAATCTTACCTTCCAATTGTCATCTGTATATGAAAGGGAAAAGTGAATCAAAATGTTTTGACAGTTAAACCCTATGATAATACACACTATATCAGGTGGCAAAAATGAGAGAACACTTTGTTAACTTGTTAGGAATTTCTACACACAGGTAGAAGCTAATTACTGAAAAAAAATTTTGATAAAATAGAAATCCTAATTGAAACTAATGAATTGTGACAAATCATTTGGGTTCTCTAACTGGATGTTTCAAAATCTGTTTTACATCAATAACTTAAAAGTCCTCACCTCTTCATAAACCACACCTATAACTATCCCAGATTTGATCCTTTTCATTTACTGGTTCAAGAATTGACCTTAAACAACACGAATATCACCCGAATTGATTGAATTAGGAGCCAATGGACGATCAATTAGGAATTAGTGATAGAGAAAATCCAAATACGTTCTGCTGTTGTTGATGGTTAGAAGGTCATCTAGAAACTGCATCTAATCTAATTAGAATTGACAAAAATTGAAACTAAGGAATTCGAAATTGAAACTAAGAAGGATGTTTATCACTTACCGGTGATCAACGAAATTCAACCATTGACGAAGCAATTTGAGAGTTAAGTGAGTAGGTTTGAAATCGATCAAATTCCAGTACTAAACGGCTTCCCAGAAAAATTCGATGAAAATCGGAGTTGGGTATGAACCCTTAGAATCACATACTGAATTATGCTACAAATTTTGGTGGGTGAGGTTAGGGTTCTTCGTCTGTGATAGAAAGTTAGTCGATATGAGATTGTTGGGAAGAGAAAGAAGGGGAAAATAACAAAGCAAATGTCGCAAACGGCCTCAAGGCTTCTCGTTCGTTATAAAATTGGTACGGGGGTATTCGTGTAAATTTGGTGTCCACGTAAAAAATGTTCCGGTCGAAAAGTCGACCTTTTCTTTATTATAGTAAGATCGGCTGACAGTTTAAAGGTCAATTGAGTAGTCTTACCTGTTTTGATTCCTGGATCTGTCCACACTACAGTCTCCGCACCATGTATTAGCAACGACAACTTTTAGATGTTTCTCCTTTATCTTCTTACACTTCACTAACACTCCATGTCCAGCAACTACTCAGGGGCCGGGACAGAGCAATGAACGGACATTACAATATAAAATGGTCCGATATGATGCGCTTCAGACTTGTCCCGTCTTTCTGAGGAAGTTAATCGAGAGACTCAAAGACAGAAGAAAACTCTTCTTTCTTCTCTTTTCTGTTCCCTTTTTGAAACTCGATGAAATATTCCATATTTTGCATCTTGTATATTCTTCTACTGGGGTTGTGTGTCAGTTTTTGAGAAACTACTTGGAATGAGACAAGGTTTTCTTTCACAAAGGAATAACAAAATGTAGAATGGTGCTAGAGATGATGGGCATGTAAGAATTTCCTTCACAGTGAAAAGGGAAGACCAAGGAATAATGAGTATGCATTTATGTTATCGACATTCATAACAAAGCTTTTAATCCCACACACTCGCACAACGTTAAGGAACAAGATATCCTGTCATAACATTCACACCAATTAGGCAAGAACCACAGGATTCCTCCTAACAGCATCAAAATCAAAATAACTGATGTAAAACAATGACAGCTAGTGGGCGAGCTTGAAGTAAAGGATTATGAGGATCGCCAAGACCAAAGCTGGGACGAGACTGCTGATGATCCATTTGTTCCTGCTCATCCTTCTTATCATGTCTGTCAGGATTTTCTTACTCTTGCCGATGTTGTCATCCACCCCATGTAGCTGCATTTAGAAAATGTCATCAGCAAAACGTGAAAAAGAAACTAGTCAATTCTTAGGTCATCCTTGCAAATTCTGCCAAGAGAAATGGATGACTAGCAATAACAGCAGTTCGTCGTCAGGTTTGATCTATTGTAACGAAGTCTACGTGAGCTTATAAGACTCGTGCATGAGGATAGTTGGACTCATGTATTAGCATTTTCACACCCCCGGCCTTCTAGAGTTAGTAAGAAACACAAGTGTATTCTTTTTTCTAGGCCTAGTAGTTCAAAAACAGCAAAAACACAACATCAAAGCTCTGTATAGAACAGTTGGATATTCTGCATTTCATTCTTGAAATGCAGTTGGCTATTAGACAACTGCATGACCATAGTACAAGTGGTCCGTCTGATGTCACGAGGGCAAAAAGACAACAATGGAGTAAATCAAAAAGTGATCGGCAGACACCTGAACCACCACCAACCAGTTAATAAGAATGTTAGGGCATTGGAATATTAACATGACAATGTAAAAAAGCAACATTTCTACAATTTATGATCCATGACAATAGTTGAAAGTTCTTACAACAGATACTAAATGCAGAACTCCAGATCAATACTATGGAACTCTGAGCCACTGCAACAATAACTAGAAACTCTCTTTCATGGATTATTGTGTCATAACACATTGGAATATTAACATGAAATAAAAACAGCCACATGGCTGAACTGGCCTAACTAGACCATCAAAAAATGAAGCTTTTTATGATACTTTTTTCATATGATAACAACAACTTCAAGTGCAAAATATATATTATGAAAGACTCCTAACACCTTGCCAGCAGACAACAGCTGCAACTAGACGAATCTAGTGTAGAGATTATCTACAGCCTTGCCGATGATATCCAAAGTTGTAATAGCACTCGATAGAAGTATTGAACAATTGGGTCTTTCAAAGATGATGAGGCACTCCGCTACTCCATCTATAGTCCCTTCCAACTTCTTGTCCAGTATCATAAGAGACAGCTTTTCCTTGACAACACCAACAGGCAGCTCAATAAGATCAGAAATGCGAGCAATCTCAACTTGTGAGAAAGGCTCAATCAATTTGCATATGTTCTCCTCCAAGAGTGTGTCATACGAGGAAGACAGATGCCTGTGAAGAATCGGGTCTGCTTCAATCTGGACCTTGTAATCTCGAAGGGCAGCCTCAAAACTCTTCAAGGATCGATTAGAATGAGCAATTGCAACAGCTTTGATGGCCTCCAATTCAGGTCCTTGATACTCCAGGCCTGCTTTAGCAGAAATTATTCCTTCAGTTTTCATGGCCTCCAATTCAGGTCCTTGGTAGTCCAGGCCTGCTTTAGCAGAAATTATTCCTGGAACATCATCATCCTGTCTGAGCATGATCTTGCACATCAAACTGTACTTTAAACTGAATAGAGCACGATCATCTTTTAGAGCTTTGAAGGCTTCAAATGCTTGCGCGAAAAAACTGTAACCAATCTTGTAATCCTTTTCTTTTGCATGAAGAATCCCACATTGCAAGTCTATGGTCCCTTGCTGTGCTGGAGAAACATCCATGATAGAAGTTGCAGCTGTTATCGCTTCCGTCAGTGCAGCTTTAGCCTTTGTCAGTGAAGCTTTAGCTTCTGTCAGTGCAGCTTCAGAATCTGCACCTGTAGCTTTTGGTAGCTTTGCCAACGTGTAATGAATGTTACTTTGTAGTAAACATATGTCGACGAGAAGAGATGTGTCGCCTAACCTCCTGACATCATTGATTGAACCAGAAAGCAGGATCAGAGCTTCATTGTATTGCTTGCTTTCCATCAAAAGCTCCGCAAGCCTAACCTCAACGCGCGGCCTCAGAAATTTGCGCTTTTCAATACAGGCCCACTCCACCACCTTTTTGCACAGAGATATCTGATGATCAATGTTCCCAGGAAGTTTAGCCGCGGCTTTGAGGATCCATAGCTTAATCTTGGCAGCCTTTTGTTTTGTGACAAAGGGAAAGAAATTTTTCAATCGGTCCAGCAGGTCTTGCAGATCCTCAACGCTACGAAGAAGGCCTATAACATTTGAAATGGCCATTTCCTTGACACGCATGGCTTCTGGTAAAGAGGAAGGGTCCTCAAGTATGCTGAAATAGACAGATATTGGATATTCGGCTTCCAGAGCCGTATCAATGGACTCCTCTGTCGCAGGAAGGTAGCTCAAAGGCTTGACTGCAACAACAACAAAAAAAACATCAAAAAAGAGAGAGATGTGTCTTAAGCATAAAATGTATCCCACTATTTGCACACTACCAAAACTCCCTAATATCTGACTAGTGAAAAATCAAACTTTACACAAGTGTTTCCTACTGTTCAATATACGAGAGCTCTCCAATAGCAAATGCCACCAGTGTCACATTTTACATCATCCACAAAAAGAAATCCCTTCCGCTCATCCCAGATATAACTATCTCAACCACAACTGAACAAGTTCTGGTTGAATCTTCCTATTACCGACCAAACACCCTAAACTCATATCTATGTTCAGTTGTTCACTGCATTCAGGGTACACATAAAACGTCACTTTCCTAGATTAGTCTGAATCCTCGTAACTAACAAAACCCTAATTAAGGAAGAGTTCGTCCAACACAACCATGGACTCGGACTCTGCAATCTGTTCATACGCGTTCAAATTCAGGAGCAAGAAGTTCAAATAAAAGAACATTTACCTGAATTCAGTAGGCAATGACAAGTACTCTTTGAATGATCAAGTGATCCACATTGTCGGCATCCACGCAAATCAGTAAGTGGTTCAATACAACAAAAACCGATACTTCGATCCCTTTTTAAGATCTTCTTCAAGGTCCAGTCTTTTGGAAGAATCCTCCTAACTTCATTTACTTTCAATGCTCTACCCAGCTGTGACAACCTATCGGCTGCCATATTCGCTTCCCGCTTGACCAATTTTACATCTAGGTGACCCTTGAAGTCGTAATACTTGCTATCTAAAAGCAATGCAATATCTGCAGCCAAACCAAGTACAGTTTCATGCTTAAATGAACCAACCTTTTTCCCTCTAAGCAATTCCCCCTTTAACTCTTGCATGGTTTTATCTCTTGTAGAAGCTCTTTTTCTATCCCTGATATTTCGTTTACGTATTATCAATAGAAGACTCAAAATATTTGTAGCTTCCTGGGAGTCACCTTTGATGAGGACTCCCTCAGGGATTTGTTCAAGTTTCAAAAGCTTCAATAACATATATATGGCATATAATTCCATGTAGCCATTTATGCGTAAGGAAGGTTTTAGAGCTGCTCCGTAAGCTACATCTACTGGAAAACCATCATCATCTCTCAAAATGAAACCGTGACCAAAAATGTAACAAAATCTATTTCCCCCACCAGCATCAAAATATGCAGTGAGCTGCCCTGCTTTCTTTGACTTTTCCCATTTCTCGCAAGTTCTCTTGAAATTCTCAAACCGGAACGAAAATGGATGTTCAAACACTGGGTCGATAAACCGACACTTACTATTATACTCCTTGGCCAATTTTCTCAAAGAATAATTATGGGTTGGAGTTTGGTCGCAACTGCTATGACAATGATGATATCCTGCCATCTACACACACAAAAACGAAGAAACCCACAATCAAAAGCAGTAACACACAAACCCACACCAACAAACAACTCAAAACCCAGATTTCAGTAAGAAATTGTAGATACCCGAAAAATACCAAGGAGGAAATATGGCTACCCCATATCCGAAAGGAGGAATAGAATAGCACCTTACTGTAGCTACCCCATATCCGAGAGAGGGAACGGAATAGTGTTTTGCCTAGGAGGGAAGCACCACAGTCGCCCCTTATCCTGAAGGGGGTGTCGTTGAACAAGCCATCCATCCATAACAACCAAATGCACGTGTGGTGATCAAGAAAGGGCATGTCTTCTAGAAGGATATAAAGTACGGTTGTACGGTCAGGAGAGGTAGTAGAAAGATAAGGGAAATAGGAAAGGACACACACCTGACATTTCCATTTGAGGAAATAACTATAAATATGGGTCTTTTCCCAAGGGAAGGACTCAGTGCTATCATTGTGGGAAATTGTGTTCTACTTCTAGAACTAGTCTCTACTACCTACTTCTATCTCAGACCTCAGATATTCCTTACTGTGTACATTTTGGCGACCACAGTGGGAGGCTAGGTCATTAGATTAGCGCACAATTCATCACATGGACACTGAGAGGTTCACACGCCAGGCTCAACCACGCGTGTATGGGCCGCTCACTGAAGTGGAACAAATGTTGTCCGACATAGAAGCGAACGATCGCCAGAAACAAGTTCTTTTAGCAAGACTGAAGGAAAATCAATTATCAAAAAATCAATTATCAAAAAATCATCAAACGATCGCCAGAAACAAGTTCTCTACTACCTACTTCTATCTGTACCCTGTATATTCCTTACTGTGTACAGAAATCATCAAAAAATCAATTATCAAAAAATCTACCATGAATAAAAAAAACCTAGTACTATGAACATAAACACATAAATGAAACAAAACCCATATAATCAAACAACAGTATAATCACTACAACAGAAAAATTAAAAAAAAAAACATGCTTTAGAACTAGAGAAAAAACAAAAACAAGTAGTATTACATTAAGAAATTCAATAAGCATGATTATACCTGAAAAAAAGGAAGAAACCACTGATGAAATCAGGGTTTTTGTGGAAGAATTGAGTTTTGGTTCCTGAGAGAAATGGGGTTTTACAGGAAGAAGAAGAAGAGGAAGAAAGGTACGAAAATAAATAAAAAAGCGCCAGAATAATTGTTACAGTTCATGTTTTTTGGTAAAAGACAAGACCCATCACAGAGGCTAGAATTTACTGCATACTTTTTGAATTTTGAATAAATGACCAAATTTTTACTATGAATAATTGACCAAGTGAGGAAAAACTTGTATTTTGATTCAAGTGATTTCAATGGATAATTTGGGATAATCTTCATATTTCTTAGATTATGAGAATGATTTTACATAAACTCAAGCTCAAACTCATAATGGTGATTTTTATGAGCCAAATCCATATGATGAATACTTCGATGAGGAACCCGATGCTAGTAATACACATGTATGCATCCAAATTATGTTTAATTTAATTTTTGTAGATTGAAATTATCTAAAAAATTGTTTTTTTTTTCACTTTAGTTCGGCAAAACAGAGATAGGTTCGGTGTGTTATTATGAGCCGTGGCATAGAGGCATGCGAGTAGCCGTGGCATAGCGGCATGCGAGTAGTCGTGGCATCGCGGCATGCTAGTAGCCGTGGCATAGCAACATGCTAGTAGCCGTGGCATGCCAGTGGCTGTGGCATAGCGACATGCTAGTAGTCGTGGCATGGTGGCATGCCAGTGGTCGTGGCATAGCGACATGCCAGTGGACGTGGCATGGTGGCATGCCAGTGGACGTGGCATAGCGGCATGCTAGTAGTTGTGGCATGATGGCATGTGTTAGAGCATAGCTCGGTCAACCTCGCATGCGTTGCTATCTCAAGCATGTTTGTCAATGTTAGTGATCAAAACTATAAGTCTTGATTTCTAGTCTCTTATAGCTAAATCTCGGACTAGGATAGTAAGTGTAGTTGAGCTCAAAGACTTCATGGCGATTCATCATATAAGTAGAAGAACTACTCAAGGGACCAGTGGAACTTCTCGACAAAAAGGTATGTGGAGACTTGAACTTATCTATCACTCAAAAGTCTATCTATTCTATCTCCTACTCTTTGAGACAAAAGTCGTATGCTATATATATAGACTAGACCATACACATTTGGTATTTCGAGCCGAGTATACCTCGCCTATCTATATCTCGAAATATGTGTTGGTAAGCGTTTCGCTTCGACCAAGTTTATCTTTACCTAGTGACGAAATACATGATAAGTTTCAATCACTTTGAAAATTGCTCTGACGAAAACTGGTCTGTGAATAACGGCTATATGACGTCCTCTTAGAATGTTTCAATGATTGGAATGAGATTTTAGATTACATAACCATGTATTCCTTGAACCGAAGTTTTTCGAACTTTGTTGATCAAGAGAAACCAGAAGAATGGCTTGTTGCCAAGTCCGCGAACTGCCGAACTTCTCATCCCGAGAAATTCTGCTGGAGTTGAAAAACTAGTTACGTGAATGCCAGTTCGCGAACCGGCGGAAAATCTTTGCCGAGATTTCCTACTGTAGTTTGTAAACTCTGCCCAGTTGCTTAAGTCCGCGAACTTAGTGTGCGAACTTGAGAAGGTTATATATCTAAAGATGATTTTTGAAATTAATCTTAAAAGACTAAGGGATGCTTTTGCAAACCGTTGCTATAAAAGTTCATGAACCGATTCGAGTGAAGCAAATCATCTTTGCTTCAATTGTGTCTTGTGTAGTTACATAAGATCTCATAGCGATTGAACAACTCTCTAACTAGTTCATTTGAGTCATTTGAACTAGTTATGGTGAAGAAGAACTTGGTTGGTATGAAATGCTCAAATGGCTAACCTTCTGGTTGACTATTATTGAACAAACAATGTACACGTTTGGATATGGTTAAACAAACCTAGAATCGTGCAATTCATGTGTGTATGACAAGCTAAGTTTTCGATCTAACGGTTGAGAAATATTAGCTTGAATCTAAATCGGGTTTTCGCTTTGTTGCTAAGACAAACTTTAACGGTGAATATTGATCGCTTTGTTACTAAGGCAAAACCTTGATTTGAAAGGCTATATGAAGGGGACATCTAGAAACAAAGCAATTAAAAGATAAAGTTGAAAGCAATAAGAGAGACAAAACTAAACCCCACACTTATCACGTCGGAGTCAATTCTCCATCCAATTCCTAGTCCAAGTCTTCACACCCGTGAGAAATCCATAGGTCACACATTTATTAGAAAAATTTAATACATGTAGTTAATAATTAATGGGGGTATTTTTCAAAAATGCTGATTAGGGTTTCTTCTCTGCTAAGAACCTAACATACATCTAAAACCACAATGCCAAAACTAAAGCCGTCGGTCATCACTCATGCACCAATTCACATCAATTAACCACCGTAGCCTCTTGATTCCATCTCAGAACCATGCCAAAACCAAGCCATATGCCTCCTTATGACATAGCATTCAAAATCACCATCTTCACTTGAACCAACGCGCACCATGTTTTCATTTTAACGAATATTGATCGCTTTGTTACTAAGGCAAAACCTTGATTTGAAAGGCTATATAAGGGGACATCTAGAAACTCTGCAAAACTAAACCCCACACTTTACGTGTGATACTAGTTTGCATGCTAGAGTCGATTCTCCTTTAACCTT
The DNA here is from genome assembly GCA_023531295.1 of Papaver armeniacum. NCBI lineage: Eukaryota > Viridiplantae > Streptophyta > Magnoliopsida > Ranunculales > Papaveraceae > Papaver > Papaver armeniacum. Next base: position 19,367 of record JAJJWW010006143.1, on the reverse strand, counting down.
TGGTTTTCTTCTTCTAAAACCAGGTGTTGATGGTGGTTTTTAGACAAAGGGTAAAATTGTAAAACCCCGAATAACATGACGTCACCGGTCACACATTTATTAGAAAATTTAATACATGTAGTTAATAATTAATGGGGGTATTTTTCAAAAATGCCTGATTAGGGTTTTCGACGCAAAACCCTAATGCCAAAACTAAGCCGCATACTGCGCACCACGGAAACCATGCCAAAACCAAGCCGCATATTGCGCACCATGGCAACCATGCCAAAATCAAGCCGCATACTGCGCACCACGGCAACCACGCCAAAACCAAGCCGCATACTGCGCACCGCGGCAACCACGCCAAAACCAAGCCGCATACTGCGCACCACGGCAACCATGCCAAAACCAAGCCGCATATTGCGCACCACGGCAACCATGCCAAAACCAAGCCGCATATTGCGCACTACGGCACACATGCCAAAAAGTGCCGCTTCCCAGCTTGCCAAGCCGTGCAACCTAGGTCCAAATGGCCACGCATGTCATTGGCATATGCCAACATGCTCGCCGGTAGCTTAGATTGCAAACCGTCCAACCTAGGTCCAAAAGGCCACGCATGCCATTGGCACATGCCAACATGCTCGCTGGTAGCCTAGCTTGCAAACCGTCCAACCTAGGTCCAAATGGACACGCATGCCATTGGAACATGCCAACATGCTCGCTGGTAACCTAACTTGCAAACCGTGCAACCTAGGGCCAACTTGGCCGTGCGTGCCATTGGCACATGCCAACATGATCGCTTGCAGACTAGCTTGCACTCAAGGTGCAACCTGCAACCAAGGCATTCTGCACATGCCATTGGCACATGCCACACGCGCCGCTTGCAGCCTGGCATTGCCACTTTCACTCAAGGTGCAACCTGCAACCAAGGCATTCCGCACATGCCATTGGCACATGCCACACGCGCCACTTGCAGCCTGGCATTGCCACTTGTACTCAAGGTGCAACCCGCAGCCAAGGCATTCTGCACATGCCATTGGAACATGCCACATGCGCCACTTGCAGCCTGGCATTGCCACTTGCACTCAAGGTGCAACCCGGAACCAAGGCATTTCGCACATGCCACACGCGCCAGTTGCAGCCCGACATTGCCACTTGCACTCAAGGTGCAACCCGCAACCAAGGCATTCCGCACATGCCATTGGCACATGCCACACGCGCCACTTGCAGCCTGGCATTGCCACTTGCACTCAAGGTGCAACCTGCAACCAAGGAATTCCGCACATGCCACACGCGCTACTTTCAGCCTGGCATTGCTACTTGCACTCAAGGTGCAACCAACACTCGAGACATCAACACAAACTGGGGGATGCTTTCCAGGGTTTTGGTTTGGCGGTTACAATATGTTTATTAATGTACACTACACTAACAAAGGCGTGAATAGGAATAAGCGGTCAAATAAATGGGGAAATAATGGTAAAAACGTTTTCACCCATAAACACCGGGTGGTGTAGGATCATAATATCGCAATGGTTCAATAAACGGTAAAATAGACGACGCGTGCGACACACAAAACAACCGAAAGACATGGAACCTCGCGAGGGCAAAGAAGTGTCGCGAGATTGAATAGTTGTACACGACACTTAGCGAAAGGTATTACCCTATATAAAGAATAGGAATAAGAGAGATCTTTTTGGAATTGTTGCGCAAGTCAAGAAAGTTTAAATGTTTTACTTGCTAAGTGTAATTCCATCTTCCCCGTGTAGATAACTCATGAAATCAATCAATAAACATTCTCAATTATGCATCTTTCAATGGACTAATTAACCAAAATATAGTTTGTAGTGTGGGAAAACACCCATAAACAAGAAATTGGAAAGAATTTGGATTAACCAAGAATTCATTGAAAAGAAAGATGGCTAGAAGAAGAAATGTACAAGAGCAACCAACGATTGTAAGAAGAAGTGGGAGACTTGCTGAAATGAGAGAATCATCAAGGATGAACATGAGAAATGATGAAGAAGGTCAAAACCAGCCACCAACCTCCCCAACAAACGCCATACTTGGAGATATTCAAGACGAGAGAGAAGAGGAAGCGACAATTGATGAACAATGGACAAGGAGAACAAGGAATGAATGGAGAAATGAACCCGGAAAACGAAGAAATGGCAGCGTTAGAAAGATTGAGACAAACAATACATGAGGAGAGGCCATGGACAAGACAAAATCATGAATTGAGGATGGAAAATATGAGATTGCAAAGTAGGAGATCTAGAAGTAGCGTGAGATCAAGTTCTAGATCGAACAGAGAAGAAAGAAGAAGAGTTTTGTGAGAGAATACCGGAAGAGACACAAGATCCGGGCGCGAAAGACGGCGAGAGAAGAGGAGAAATAGAAGATCGTTATATTCCTCACTCTAAAATCTTCGAAATGAGCGAAATAGGGAAAATCAGGAAAACATGCAACTCCAAGGGCCAAATGACCCAGCTGCTGAAGGAAGAATAATCCTACGCGGAGAGAAGAATTGAAGAAACCGAGAGATCGAGGATGACATTGAGAGACACTACATTGAACAAGCAACTAGCTCGCGAGAAAGGCTAAGAGAAGAAATGGAAAATCAAGAGATGGAGGAAGCAATCCTGGCAGAATAACCATGACAACCGCGAGAGAAGGAGGGAACAAAATCGTGCTAATAGAAATATTAATGAAGAGTATGAGAGGGTGCAAATGATGAGAGCGATAGGCAGCCAAGAAGAGAGAACAACCGATATAATGGCGTGCGGGTTAACGAAAAGAGGCCAAGAAGAACGTCGCGAGGAAAGAAGAGGAGAAGATAATGAGCAGGAAGGTCAAAATAGACACGAGCGAAGAAGGAGAGAAGCAGAGCTAAAAAGACCAGGAGAATCAAATTACGAGGCAAATGAACAAATCTTAAGAGAGCTAGCTGAAATGAGAGGATTCTTGAACAATAGAGGGAAGGAGGAAGGAGACAACTGGACGAAGCCATCGCGCAGGCTGCGAAGAACCCCCTTCACGCTAGAAGTACGATGGGAGGAATACCTCCAAGTGCAATCTACCTGCATTAACCAACATCTTTGATGGAACAACTCAGCGATACAACATATTAAAGCTTACATGAGATGTATGTTACAATGGAGAATCATGATGCTATATTATGCAAATATTTCAAGCGTCAAGTTTAATAGAGAAGCACTAAAATGGTTTGAAGGTCTGCCAAGGAACACAATCACATCATTCAATCATTTACAAGCCACATTCCTGGGAGCATACATAAGTAACAACTCTTCGCGACCAGGTATTGAAGATGTATTCGGGTTGAAACAAAGGATTGGCGAGAGCTTAAGACAGTTGACAAGAAGGTGGAGAACCATGTGCGGCGAAATGGCGGGGGGGTTGAGGAGAGATATCTCATACTCTCATTTGTGAATGCTCTCTTCGCGACTAACTTGTTATACATTCAAATTTTTAGAATCAAAAATACAATCACGATGCGAGAATCGCGAGAATTACGAGGAAGAATATATTGCCTTGAAAGAAAGACAAAATGAAATGAATTCTTATCCCGTCGCGAACACGAACTCCAACGCCGTGAACGCAAGTTTGTTACCTCTCAATTCATCAATACAGTGGCGAGCACTTCGCAAGGACAGCAGGCAAGGAGGGCTGATGAGGGACATCAGAAGGTAGTAGCCATGGGAAGCCATGATCAAGAAGAGTTTGAACGCGAAAGGAATTACTACAATCGTGACAATAATAAGATTCGAGGCTAGATCATGTGCAAGAAACTTATGGCGGACGAAGGCAAAATAACCGTGGAGGGCAGAGAAGTCATAGAACAATATGGGAACAAATTAAGATGCCTCCACTGAATGCTAGCGTTGAAAAGATCTCGGGAAGCTATACTTGTGATGGAAAATGTACCAGCACCTTGGAATGTTGGGATGGAACCACCGCCAGAGATAGAAGCCATGAGTTTTGTTCTTACCATCGCTTTCATGGGCATCAAACAAACGATTGTAGAAACATAAAGAGAATTATTCTCGGGATGATTGATCGACTAAATCACTTTCTAAGGGGGAAAAGCAGGTCGACATTACCACCACCGCGAGATGCACGTAACGAAAGTGTCGGCGAAGGGAAAGGAAACATTTGTGATAGAAGTAGGAACAAAAGCCAAGAATTTGAACTGCAACTCCATTGTCCACTCTATCGCACCATCGAAGATTTTCATGACAACGTGCTCGTAGAGTCTTTGCGAGAGATGCTAATGATAAAGAAATTATGAGTCCGCGAGATCAACGCAGCTAGAACAGCCGGAAGACTATTTCTTTCTCTTCAGATGAAGTGCCAAAAGAGAAACACATGATAGCCCGTTGGTTGTGAAACTAGGAGATTAACCCGAAACCGGTCGATGGAGAAGATGATGAGGCGAAGCTTGCTGGGGCGATCAACCGAATCTTAATCGACACCAAAGTTCCTGAATATCCTCTTCTACCATACTTACAAGACGATGGGAGGAAAAGATGAGGATTTGATCCCCTACATACAAAATATATGGGGATGCTTTCCGGTTTTTGGTTTGCTTGAGCACCATTGTTAGCAATGCGGTCTTTGTCATCTATGTGATCACTAATTTTCTTCCTCAAAATTTTGATTTCTTTACGAGACTCAAGAAACATTTGTTTAAATTGGTTGGCTGCACTTTAAACCAGATCTATGTTCAATCTCTAAAAGACGATATTTGGTTTGAAGTTCATCTAATGAAAGAGAGTTAATTTTGTTCGAAGAACTACTTAAAGAAGTGTTGAGATGAGCTAGAAGAAGATTATTATCCATAGGTTCAGAAATGTATGGAGAAGAATAGCTTCATCTGAGAGATTATATACGTCTGCGAAAGTGATAAGTTAGGTGGCAATACCACCAATTCTGACAGCGATCGAGGCAACTACAAAAGAAGATGCATCGTACACTACACTCAACAATAAGAAAGCGTGAATAGGAATAAAGCGGTCAAATAAATGGGGGAAATAATGGTAAAAACGTTTTCACCCATAAACACCTCGATCGGTTACCACCTCCTCCCATTTATTTACCCTTTACTCTCTTCCTTAATGGGACCATGGTACGTTCAATCTCGACTTGTATAAATAGGTCCTACCTATTTCTACCAGACAACAAGTCTCGGTCAGGAGAAATACACAGACACTCAGAAAAGGCAACTTTGCAATCTTTCCCAAAGCTCTCAACTCTTGCAAGATTTCCAAGCTTTCACTTTCTGATACAAGTCGAGACACTACCCTTCCAGAACTACTCTGGTCTCAACACCTTCTTCGCTTCCCTCCCCAAATCAACCCTTCTCCTTCACTTTGTGACCGAAGCAAGTCTGGAACAGCCAATTTCTTGGTTTAGGCCAGAATTGTACAGATTGATCTCTCGAATCAAAAGTGCTCACGTGCAGCACATTTGTTTAAGGGTTTAAACTAGTCTCTCACTCACTCACCGAATTTACCAAAATCGGCAGAGGCGATTTTTACCCATAAACACCAGGTTAACGACTTAAAGACTCCATTGGGATTGTGAAGCCAGCCCGATACTACTTTCATCGTAGTTGTGTGATCTAATCTTGCATTTTATATCTTACGAGTACAATCATATTGATTGGATTGAGATCGTGAGAGTTCACCAATAGGAAATATATAAAAAGTAATAACAAACACCTTCGTCTCATTGTCTGTGTACCACGACGTCTTGTTTCGCTACCATACGATTAAGATTGTTGTGAGGTGATTGATTAATCTAGGTTGTTCTTCGGGAATATAAGACCGGATTATCAATTGGTAACTGTTCACCTTGATTATTATCAAAAGACGGAACAAAGCTCTTTTAGGGTTTTTATGTGGGAGACATATTTATCCTTTGATAGACTTGTCTGTGTGAGACAGATTTGTTTATTGTCAAAGCCTGCGATTTTGGGTCGTAGCAACTCTTAGTTGTGGGTGAGATCAGCTAAGAGAATCAAGTTCGCAGTATCCTACTGGGATCAGAGGCGTATGGAGTGCAACTATACCTTGGATCAGTGGGAGACTGATCGGGGTTCAACTACGTTCCAGTTCGAAGTTAGCTTGGAGTAGGCTAGTGTCTGTAGAGGCTTAATACAGTGTGTATTGAATCTGGAATAGGTCCCGTGGTTTTTCTGCATTTGCGGTTTCCTCGTTAACAAAACTTCTGGTGTTTGTGTTATTTCTTTTCCACATTATATTTGTTTATATAATTGAAATAATACAGGTTGTGCGTTAGTTCAATCAATTATAATATCCGATATTCTCTGGTTGTTAATTTAAGTTTATTGACACTTGGACATTGGTGTTTGGTACCGTCCAATTTATTTCTTGTGTTTGATTAATACTCGTTGATTTCTATTAGCTTGAGTACATCAAAACAAGAGAGAGATATTGACTCCTTGAGATACTTTTACCTAGATTGAGTGTGACTGTCTAGTTGCTTCTCTAGAAAGTATTTTGGAGTTAGTCCATACATATTGATAAGCGAAATATTGGGTGGTGTTGTTAGACCCCCGTTTTTTCAATTGGTATCAGAGCAGGCAAACACGTTTAAGACCTTACAAGTCTGTGTTTGTAGCGATATGACTCTATGGACAGAGGTGTTATCTTTATTAACGTACCACCATCCTTGGTTGGGAAGCTAAAGATCTTTGATCATGAGCATACATCCAAAGTTGGAAAGGATGTTGCCCTTAAAGCACATAGGAACACTAAATTACTTGATAAGAGTAAAAGTGTCCATGTCTCTGAGGATGATCAGTCTGAGGGTGATTTTTCAGATGAAGATCTCGATAAATCTGTCTCCTTGATCACAAGACAGTTTAGGGACCTTCTATTGAAGAGAAGTAAACGGTTTTCAACAGACAAACCTAGGTCGTCAGATAAACCTCACAATCGCATCCCTCCTAAAAATAGGGATGCTGAAGAGGCTGATGACGAGGACATGCCATAGTTCTTTAAGTGTAAAGGTTTTGGTCATTTTGTAAACGAGTGCCCAAATCGTAGAAAATACACTTAGAACAAAGGTCTTGCTGTAACACTTGATGAGATGTCTGAGATCTATGATTCTGATGAAGATAGAAATCAAGTGTCGGTCTTCTATGTGGAAACATTAATTTTGATAACTGTAGCAATACATATATCAATCTTGATGGTTTCGGTGTAAAAGAGAATCCGATCAAGCTGGATAATCAATTGACATATCTTTTGGAAACTCTATTTGTAATGTTTCGTGATCTACCTTGTGTTTAGCTGTCGTTGCACCACAGATGCCTGAATATCATCCAATGTTGACGTGCTCGTTTTGTTCTCAGAAGGTTCATGAACTATCAATATGTTACAAGTACAAACATCAATTGAGGCATGGCAACAAACTTCAACGAAGAGAGAATCATTTAGCAAGAAAGCTTAAACTTGCTCAGAAGACCGCTGAGGTATGTAGGATTTTATCTTCGTCTAAGAAGTCAGTTTCCAAAGACAAAACAACACCATTTGAGAAGAATGTATGGTCAAATCGTTTTGATAAACAGAGGTCAGAAGATTCCTCTCAAGAGGAAAATGGTGGACAAATTGTTGTTCACCACAGCACAATTTAATTGTGTTGGTTGGTAAATCTTATCTCATGTGCCTGATCAAAAGAGACAAGGTTGTGAACGCACAGGCTTTAGGAAAAGTGTTTTCTTAGGTTTGTTCTTTACTGTCTATAAAATAAAAGAAAGGGTTATTATCGACAATTCTGCCTTTAATTTATATGGTTCAGAGTTGGTCGTCCACGAACCTGTTTAAAGGTTTCGAACCCTACATTCCTTTTTCCTTTTTGATATTCTTTATATCTCAAGACTGCTTGTTGAGATTGTGAATTCCACTCACAAAAAATAGTTGGTTATAAGGAAATAAAAACTATACAGTACCATTAATCTGACTCAGGCGAGTTGAGCTCTGCAACTCGGGCGATCAACTCAGTGGAATTTTTTCGTTATTTGCATCGAGATTTCGATCGATCTCTCTCTTCATCAATTCAGGTGTTTTCAACGATTATCTTCAATGATTGGTGATAATTTTTACTGTCTGAATCAGGTTTTTTTTTCAGTTTTTTGTTTTGATTAATCTTTAAATCGTACTATGGGATCTGGTTTGAAGATGGGTGATAGGGATTTTAGTTTTTCTCATCAGACCCAAAATCGAACAGAGTTGAAGAGCAAAGTTCTTATGTAGTACCTTCATTATATATACCGGATGAAGATATTGATGAAAGTTTAGATGATTGGAAGTTTAGTTTAATTGGGAGATTGGATTTTGTCAATTTAAAATTTGTTGTTGCTGAAGAATCTCTGAGGAAACAACAGAAAACTTCAGGTAACTTTCAGTTGATTCCTTTAGGCAAAGGTTTTTTTATAACCAAGTTAGCAAATGAAGTTGATATGAAGTATATTTGGAATGGTTTTTGGAAAGTGAATTCTCAAATTCTTAAACTGAGGTTATGGGAACATAATTTTAATCCTACTGCTCAAAAATCAACAACTGCTTTTGTCTGGGTTAATTTTCCTGGTTTGGGTATTGAGTATTGGAAAGAAAAGATTTTAATGCCTATTGGTGATGCTATTGGAAGAGCCATTAAGGTGGATGAAATGAGCCTCAAAAGGGAAGTAGGATATTATGCAAGTGTTCTAGTAGAAGTGGATTTGGCTAATCCAATTCCTCATCAAGTTTTACTAAAGTCCAAGTATGGTTGTTATGAACAAGAAGTGAAAATTCCAAAAATTCCAAGCTCCTGCAATCATCGTAAGGTGGTGGGTCATTTGGTGACTGAATTTAGAGTTAAAAATAAAGAAGCATCTCAAGAAACATCAAATGGTGGTGCTCCTAATGTTGTTCAGAGGAAGATTTGGAAGCTTAAGGAAAAAAAAACAGATACCTATTGGTTTTGATATTTGTATTACTCCAAAACAAAAGAAGGTCCAGGAGGTAGCTAATAATGATTTTAGTGAAGATGAGATAGTGGATGCCATTGTACCTCCTTTCGAACAGGCTACTGAGAATATTATTGATGTTGACAATGGAAGTACTAGTAAGATCATATACTGCAAAATTTAGAGAATGAAGATTTTCCTCCTTTAAGTGTTAATAAGCTGCTAGATGTTGCTTCTAGTAGTATTTCTGTTATCAACAAGGTTTCAGTTGTGAATGATAAAGAGCTCGCTGTTCAAAAGGCGGTTAAAAAAATCATCCAACCAAAGAATATCAGTTTAATTACAACAAGGAAGCCCACTGGTATAAATTTAGTGAAAGGAAAAAAAGAGTGATAAGTCCTTCTACTTCTCAACCTCAATCTTCTAAATGAAGGTTCTCTTCTTGAATGTCAGAGGCCTACGGATACCTAGAGCCAAAGACAAACTAAGAAGTTTAGTTAAAAATTTTAGTCCTACTTTAGTTTGGGTGGCTGAGCCTAAAATCAAATGGAATTCTAAGGATTGTAAGAGTCTCAAATTACCAGGTATGAATCATAAACTTATACATAATTAAACAAATGGTAACAAAGGAAATATATGGCTTTTTTGGAGTGCATCAATAACTGAACCTTCTGTGGTTTCCATTACAAGGCAAGTTATTATTGTTAATGTGGGAGGTGTTTTAGTATCTGGTATTCATGTTGCTTCTTTAACTGTGGATAGGAGAGAATTATGGGCTGAATTGGTTCAAATTAATGATATGGAGTTACCATGGTTGCTAATTGGTGATTTTAATAGTGTTTTAAGTGTTGATGAGAAAATTGGTGGAAGATGTCCTTTCAGAGTGTCTATGCAAGACTTTCATGAGGTGTTGAACTTATGTAATCTATTACAAGCTCCTAGTTCACTTTTTGAAGCCATGAAAAGGTTTGGTTTTTCTCTCAAATGCATAAATTGGTTGCATCAACTATTTACTTATGCAAGAATATTTGTCTTAGTTAATAGAGGACCAGTGGGTTTCTTTGATGTGAGTAGGGGATTGAGACAAGGTGATCCATTGTCACCTATACTCTTTGTAATTGCAGAAGATGTTTTGAGTAGAAAGTTGAGTAAAATGGTGGAGCAAAATGAGATAATGCCTATGATAAACTATAGAGGTGTGCATCCAACACACATTCTATTTGCTGATGATGTATTTCTCTTCTTCAATGGACACAAAAGGAATTTACAAAAGGTGATGAAGCTTTTAAGAGATTATCAATCTTCTTCTCGGGCGATTATCAATCGGATGAAGAGTAATTTGTTTGTGGGAGGTGTTACAAAGAGCAAGACAACAAAGAAATTGCTCTTGAATTACAAATGAATATTTCTCAACTACCTGATAAGTACTTAGGAGTTATTTTGAAACCTGGAGCTGTAAAATCAAACACTGTTTGGGAAGTTGTGGAAATGATTCAAAACAGATTAGCAAGTTGGATTGGGAAAATGCTGGCCTTTAAAGATAGAATCACTCTAGTAAAATCAATATTATGCAGCATCCCTATATACAACATGTCTGTTTACAAGTGGCATGTGAGTGTGATTAAAATTTGTGAGAAGCTTATAAGGAATTTCTTATGGACAGAGGATCCATATGAGAGGAAATGTATTACTTTAAAATGGGAGGAAACTTGTGCACCAATGTAGGAGGGTGGCTTGGGTATAAGGAGATTGGAGATAATTAATAAAGCTTTGTTAATGAAACTTGTACGGAAGATACAAAATTCTGAAGCTGAATGGGCCAAATTCATGAGAGCAAAATTTACTACAATTACAGGTGAATGGATATCAAGTTATAAGAAGTCATCAATATGTCCAGGTATAAGATGGGTTATGGAGGAGGTAAAGCAGAATACTAGATGGATTACTGGCACTGGTAGTTCAATTTCTGTATGGAAGGATGCTTGGATCAAAGATAAACCTTTGGCTGAAACTTTTTAGGAAGATGCATATATGCCACAAAATAAGGACATGAAAGTGGCTGATCTGATAGTCAATGGAGAATGGCTTATTCCTTCCAATATTTTACAATACTTTTAAGTGGAGGATTTGCCAATTTTATCAAGACAGAAAGATACTAGGGTGTTGGTGGTACCATGTCGGGATTTTCTTGTGGCCATGATAAGAGATAAATATCAAAAAGTGAAGTGGGCAAAATCTGTTTGGAATTCAATCCTTCATCCTACAACAGCAAGCAATGTCTGGAAGGTTGTGAGGGGCATATGTGCTACTGATCAAAAGAGGCAAAGTAAAGGCTTTAACTTGCCATCAAAATGTTATTTATGTGGTGATGGTACTGAAAATATGGAGCACATTCTATGGTATTGTAATTTCAGTCATCTGGTTTGGAAATGGCTTGGTGGAATCTTCTTGTTCTGTAATCCAAAAAGTTATGAAGATGTGACGAATTTTGCTACAAATAAGAGTGGAGCAGTAAGAGATATATGGATTCTGGCAGCTTCCATTACAATGATGGAACTATGGTTCTTAAGAAACAGAATTTTTTTTGAAGATGAAAAAGTAGACATACTAAGGTTCAAATGGAGAATAAAGCAATATACAAAGGACTGTGCAGTGAGAATAAGGAGTTGTATGTGGGACTGCAGCTATGGTTTCATGGTATTCAAGAATTTTGATCTTAAACATCATCCAATAAAACTACAGAAGATTGTAGAAGTGAGATTTTATCTACCTGCAATAAATCAAGTGCTCATTTGTTGTGATGGAGCTTCCAGAGGTAATCCTGGTATGGCAGGGTATGGCTTTATATGCAGAGGAGATCAAGGAGAGTATATTCATGCTGAAGCAAATGGAATAGGTGTTGCAACTAATTTCATTGCTGAAGTAATGGCTATCATTGGAGCAGCAGAATGGGCTTTGCAGAATAACAAAACCAATATATGCATCAACTCTGATTCTAAAGAAGCAGTAAGTGCATACATTTATGGTAGATTACCATGGTTTGTTAAGGTAAGATGGAGTAGAATAAAGGAATGCTTACACAATGTTCAATTAGCTCATAGTTTGAGAGAAGTTAACTTTTCTGCTGATACAATGGCAAAGAAGGGAGCATGGCTAGAGAGGAGCAAAACTGATTTTCAGTACAAGACCAAGCTTCCTATCTGCTTTGGAATCTCCAGAACAAGTGTATTACAGAGTCTGTTAGCTTAAAAAATAGAAGTTATTGGGCCTGGTTTTGTTGGGCTCAAAAAGTTTTGGGTGGTTTCATTTTTTTTCTTTATTTTGTTATTTTTATTTGTAATTTTGGTTTTTTGTAATCTTTTCTGTAATGAGTAATAAAATGGCAATTGATTGAGCAAAAAAAAAAAACCAGTTGGTTATAACTGTTCTCAAAGTATCATGTCTTTCGAGGGAAAGAATGTCAACATGATTGTTAAGCCATCAATCAAGAAAAAATAGAAATCTCCAGTAACTCCTTCCTTGAAAAGAAAAAGGAAGAATACAAGAAAGCCAAGGGATGTCCCTTCTAACTCTCAGAAGTTTTCCGATATTCTTGATGAGTTGAAGGAAGTAAGAAAGGAGATTTGTGAAATAAAGGCTTGTGTTATAAGGTCTTTGGAAATTCAGAAAACCCTGGTTTGACATAATCAGCCAATACAGTTTGTTGATATTAACTCCTATCTTCACGAACCTTATGTTCCAATGGCTGTCGACAACACGAAGTTCGGGAATGATAAAGAATTTCTCAAAGACATTGTTGCCTAGTATGTCTTATTTTTGGCTTAGTTGGAAGAATAACTAGTGCTTTGAATAGCGATGATTGTGACTACACATAGCTATTATTTTCATCTTCATGTTTTTAGTCTTTTTGGTTTAAATTCTAAAACTATTCGGAGGATGATGTTTTGCAGTATTTAATCTTTATGATTTGTGATATTGCAACTGTTATGGGATATCGGTGTTTACGTCCTGAACTATGATTTCCTATAGTTTGTCAAAATTAAAGTCGTTCATTGTCGGTATTAGTTTATTGGTTTAAGGATGAATAGACTTTTGACAAATTACAAAAGTTAAGCCTATATTGTCAACCTTTGACGGATGATAGATTAAAATCTTTTGTGTGCAAGGATGATGTCTATTATTGTTATACAAATAATGATTGAAGATAGAATGAATCCTTGTGTATTCCAAGGTATTGATCTTCACTGATCCATATTTTTGTATTACCGTGAGGTTCCGTAATATGTCTTATGTTGAGCTCGATACGACAAAGTTGATTATTTTATTGGCTTTGTTAGTTGTTTCGTAAGGTATTTTATGTTGAGCATTCAGAACTAAATTAATCATCTTGTGTGGTTATTTAGTTAGTACTCCATAAGTTTTACTTGTGTTGAGTATTGAACATGAACGATTAGTCCAATCACTCTCGCATGACTAACTTAGTCGGTGTTTCGTAAGTTTACTTATGTTGATCATAATCAATTAAATTGATCACTTAATTTTGTGTTTAATTTGATTGTGTATTCCGATTAAATTAATCATGGGTTTACTTGTGATTAATTTGATTGAGTTTCTTGGATATAAAAATCAGTCACATGGTTTTGGTGTCCAATAAAAATCCTTATTTTCTCTTGAAATTAAGGTCGCTCGTTGTTGTTCTTTCGGGAATGACATCAAATGGGGGAGAGTTCTTTTGAACTTGTGCTTAATGGTCATCTCTTGAGGGGTGTGCGGCTGTGGAATTTTAGAGGGGTTATCTTGTATCTTCAAACTCCTTGATGAATGCTCTTAGCTTCAGCCATATGATTGCATCTAAATAAGTTGATGTGTATGTTTATTTTAGTCATGAAATGTCTATTGTGGAAATTTCATTATGATCCCGTTCTTTTTACCTTTGCCAATTTATTGACAGAAAGGGGGAGAATTAATATGTAGTTCACACTACAAATACATATGGTTTTCGGATCATTATGTGAGGGGGAGTGGTTTCCGTGATCGAGATGGAGTATTGACTAAGGGAGAGTGATACATATCACCATAGTATTATTGTTGAAGTTGTGATACAATTGGACTCTGACACTGTGTAATAATACTATGACACTGTATAACAATGATCGATAATTATGTTTTCTCATTGTTATAGCTATAGATCTTCAACAACGGTGATGCTAAACTTACAACCTTTGGGATCATTGGAGTACTTGGAAGTGACGAAGATTTCGAGGAACGTTGAAGATTAGACTTATGGAATAGGAGCCACTAAAGTTTTATCGTTTTTGTATTCCATATGTATTGATAGTTTTGTCAATAAAATTGACAAATGAGGAGATTTTTAGAGCATAGCTCGGTCAACCTCGCATGCATTGCTATCTCAAGCATGTTTGTCAATGTTAGTGATCAAAACTATAAGTTTTTATTTCTAGTCTCTTATAGCTAAGTCTCGGACTAGGATAGTATGTGTAGTTGAGCTCAAGGACTTCATGGCGATTCAACAAGTATAAGAATTACTCAAGGAACCGGTGGAACTTCTCGACAAAAAGGTATGTGGAGACTTGAACTTATCTATCACTCAAAAGTCTATTTATTTTATCTCCTACTCTTTAAGACAAAAGTCGTGTGCTATATATTTAGACTAGATCATACACGTTTGATATTTCGAGCCGAGTATACCTCGCCTATCTATATCTCGAAATATGTGTTGGTAAGCGTTTCGCTTTGACCATGTTTATCTTTACCTAGTGACGAAAGTCATGATAAGTTTCAATCACTTTGAAAAATTCTCTGACGGAAACTGGTCTGTGAATAACGGCTATATGACGTCCTCTGAGAATGTTTCAATGATTGGAATGAGAGTTTAGATTACATAACCATGTATTCCTTGAACCGAAGTTTTTCCAACTTTGTTGATCAAGATAAACCGGAAGAATGGCTTGTTGCCAAGTCCGCAAACTGCCGAACTTCTCATCCCGAGAAATTCTGCTAGAGTTGACAAACTAGTTGCGTGAATGCCAGTCCGCGAACCCAGTCCGCGAACCGGCGGAAAGTTTTTGCCGAGATTTTCTGCTGAAGTTTGTAAACTCTGCCTGGTTGCTTAAGTCCGCGAACCTAGTGTGCGAACTTGATAAGGTTATATATCTAAGGATGATTTCTGAACTTAATCTTAAAAGACTAAGGAATGCTCTTGCAAATCGTGGCTATAAAAGTCCATGAACCGATTCGAGTGAATCAAATCATCTTTGCTTCAATTGTGTCTTGTGTAGTTACATAAGATCTCATAGCAATTGAACAACTCTCTAACTAGTTCATTTGAGTCATTAGAAATGCTCAAATGGCTAACCTTCTGGTTGACTATTATTGAACCAACAATGCACACGTTTGGATACGGTTAACCAAACCTA
This sequence comes from Papaver armeniacum, assembly GCA_023531295.1. Classification (NCBI taxonomy): domain Eukaryota; kingdom Viridiplantae; phylum Streptophyta; class Magnoliopsida; order Ranunculales; family Papaveraceae; genus Papaver; species Papaver armeniacum. Next base: position 3,959 of record JAJJWW010006143.1, on the reverse strand, counting down.
GAAGCATGCAGTTCATGTGTGTATGACAAGCTAACTTTTCGGTCGAACGGTTGAGAAATATTAGCTTGAATCTAAATCGGGTTTTCATCTAACAGTGAATATTGATCGCTTTGTTACTAAGGCAAAACCCTGATTTGAAAGGCTATATAAGGGGACATCTAGAAACTCTGCAAAACTAAACCCCACACTTTACGTGTGATACTAGTTTGCGTGCTAGAGTCGATTCTCCTTTAACCTTTGGTTTTCTTCTTCTAAAACTAGGTTAAAGACTTCATTGGGATTGTGAAGCCAGACCGATACTACTTTTATCGTAGTTGTGTGATCTGATCTTGCATCTTCTATCGTACGAGTACAATCATATTGATTGTCTTGAGATCGTGAGAGTTCTCCGATAGGAAAGATATAAAAAGTAATCACAAACACCTTCGTCTCATTTTTTGTGATTCCAGGACGTATAGTTTCTCTACCATACGATTAAGATTGTTGTGAGATGATTGATTAATCTAGGTTGTTCTTTGGGAATATAAGACCGGATTATCAATTGGTTCCTGTTCACCTAGATTATTATCAAAAAATGGAACAAAGCTCTTTTAGGGGTTTTCTGTGGGAGACAGATTTATCCTTTGATAGACTTGTCTGTGTGAGACAAATTTGTTTATTGTCAAAGCCTGCGATTTTTGGTCGTAGCAACTCTTAGTTGCGGGTAAGATCATCTAAGGGAATCAAGTGTGCGGTATCCTGCTGGGATCATAGGCATGGGGAGTGCAACTGTACCTTGGATCAGTGGGAGACTGATTAGGGTTCAACTACAGTCCAGTCCGAAGTTAGCTTGGAGTAGGCTAGTGTCTGTAGCAGCTTAATACAGTGTGTATTCTATCTGAACTAGGTCCCGTTTTTTTTTTTTGCGGTTTCCTCGTTAACAAAACTTAAATTGTCTCGTGTTATTTATTTTTCGCATTATATTTGTTTATATAATTGAAATAATACAGGTTATTTATTAGTTCAATCAATTTGAATATCCGACCTTCTCTGGTTGTTGATTTAAATTGATTGACACTTGGACATTGGTCTTTGGTACCGTCCAAGTTATTCCTTGTGTTTGATTAAGACTCGTTGATTTCTATTAGCTTGAGTAAATCAAAACAAGAGAGAGATATTGACTCCTTGAGATACTTTTACCTAGATTGAGTCTGACTGTCTAGTTGATTCTCTAGACAGTATTTCGGAGTTAGTCCATACAGATTGCTAAGCGAAATATTGGGTGGTGTTGTTAGACCCCTGCTTTTTCAGCATGCCACTGGCCGTGGCATAACGACATGCTAGTAGCTGTGGCATGGTAGCATAGAGACAGGCTAGTAGTTGTGGCATGGTCGCATGCCAATGGCTGTGTCATGGCCACGCCTGTAGTGTTTTAGCATGGTCAAAGTTAAGATTTGGCTTCGTGACTAAAGTTAAGGCTTGGCGGCATGGCCAAGGCTAGGGTTTTGCGGCATGGCCAAGGCTAGGGCTTGGTGGCGTGGTGTGGTCAAAATTAGGCACCGTGGCCAAACTGGGATTTGATGCCGTGGCCAAAGTTTAGTGTTTGGCGGCATGGTAGCTCAAAAGTTTCCACAAGCCTGTTAGTTTGGTGGCGAACTTGGATGGCTGAGATTGCATCTCAGGAGGAAAGGTAGCCGTTGATTATGGATACCTTTAATTGGCAGTGGCGCCTTTAACTTGCGCTAGCGGTATTGCGGCATGGTTGGCATAGCTCGTGCATGCCTTTAGCATGGTTGCGCGCGTAGCCATAGCTACTGAAATTTTGGCACGTTGGTGTGGAAATCTTGCCTAGATTAGGGTTTGGCTTGTCGAAACCCTAATTAGCCTATATGGCACGTCGCATGGGGTGAGTGGTCATGTTTGGCGCATTTGGCATGTGCATCTGACATGTGTGCCTGGTATGTGCGTTTGGCATGTTTGGCATGCTGCTGCGTTTCTGGGAAGCCATTTGGCTTTGCGGCCACTGGCGCGGTTTCCTTCTTTTCAACACTGTGGCGAGTTTAAAGTAACCTTATTGGTTAATGTAAGAGGGCCGGCCAGGCATGGGCATGGCTACACTTCTGTGTGAGTATGGCGGATTTAAAGCGACCTGATTGGTCGATGGGAAGTGGGTCCGGCAAGCTAGGGTGTGGCCACACTTCCAGTGCGTTGTGGCGGATTTAATCGCCTAGTTTGGCTAAGCATAGTTTTTCGACCAACGGGGTCTAGTGTACTGCGCGGGGCGCGAAACCCTAATTTTGCAAAATAATCGGGTTTATGAGTTTTTTGTGAGTTATCACAATAATTGGTTGGATTTCGTATGCTGCCATAAAAATCCTTATCTACAGAATGCAGTGTGCTTTCCGTTTGAGCATTTCGTGCGATGGCCTTAACTTTGGTACTTGGAGGTTCATGTTACTCCGTTGCGAGTGAACATAAATCCGTCATGCCATACCGATATTAAGGGTTATGTCGGGGAACTTAGCACAGGAAATTACTTAGTGAGTCTTGTATTAGGGAGGTGCCAAAATTTACAGAGTGTTTGGGATGGTTGCCACATTCGCCAGTCTGGATAAATTTCACGTAAATATATTGAATGGCTCAATAAATATGCAAGTGAAGAGTTTAGCACTCACGACACTGTTTCTTGCATAGTGACGTCAGATGCAAGGTTTTACGATTTTAACCCTAAGCTAAAAACCACCATCAAGAACAATTCAAGTCAAATTATTACTAACCTCAAGAGGAAGGATGATGTCGTCGATATAGCTTGTTACTTCTTCACATTCTTCAAGTCTTCGAGTAGTACTTTTATGTCTCATTATCCCAATCTTTCTATCCTAACCTATACGAAGTTGTCTCTAGTACACAATCAAGCGACTCTTAAATTGAGTTTTGATTCACTAAAATATGACATACCAACGCTTGGTGGGTTCAACCGAGCTATGCTCTAACAAACTTATATAGCTCATCCCAAGTCATATCATAATAGTCAGCTGCCATGCTTCTACCCCTCACTTTAAGCCTTGTAATCTTGTTCGCGTCATTGGGAGTGATTGTCATATCCCCAACGGGTAACTGAAACGTATAAGTCTCTGGAAAAATTCGCTCGGAGAAGGCGGAGATAGTCACGCTGTCACATTTCTTATGTTCATATTCAATCACAGGTCCTTTTTTTTTTATACGCAAAAGTCGGACCCAGGCCCCTACCCGAACCCAGCCAGTTGGACTGGCCCCACTGCCAGACCCAACACCGCTCAACCCACTATACAACCAAACTATTACAAACATTTACGGCGACGAGGATTGAACCCATGACTTCCTCTTTACTGGAGTTGATGGGACACCACTGAGCTATGCTCTTGGACCCATTAAATCACAGGTCATAAAGCAGATAATTGTACGTAAGCAATCACCTAGAATGAACCTTTTTAGACAATTTCCATTCTCACGCCATTTGTTATCTCAATACTCGTCTTAGCATCGTTGTGATCGGGAATCTCATTTATTTTTTTTGCCCAAGATTTGGCGTAAATGATCAACACCTTTCCTCTATCTTCCGGAAGACCATGGAGAAAATCATCTTATCGAGTCAGGGTTCAGCAGGCTTCTTCTCTTTCAGAGGTTTTGGTTGAGGTTAAGGTTCTTCATTAACATGACCACCATCACCCTCTCTTCCTCCTCATTTTTCTTTTTGTATCTATGGTAGTGATTCACGAATTTGTAACGGAGTATCTTTGTCACTTCTTCCTCCGGCTCCCAATTTTGTGTGACCTCCTCCTTGAGGATCAAGAGTTTTAGAATTAGAAGGCGGAACCTCCATCTTCTTCCTATTTTTAACTTCGGTATTCCTAAAACAAGTATAAAACCTGATTAATATATTGAAATTTAGTGAATTAACTCAAGTCTAGGACCTATGCACGAGATAGCCATTTTTTTTT